>OZ030009.1:21510771-21793271 GCA_964023405.1 Apodemus agrarius | reverse complement strand
GTTGGAGGGAGAGGGGGGAAGCAGTGGCTGAGTTCTGACTGTGGTCTCTGGCTCACTGGCTGATGGGGCCATCCTGAGACAGAAATCTAGTGCGGTGAAGTGTACCAGGTTGGCTCACACTGTTTGTGTGTGTGTGTGTGTGTGTGTGTGTGTGTGGTCACCTTTCTGTGTGACTGTGGGCCACAAGGAAGTGGGTCCTGGGCTACTAATTCCAAAGCTGCCTGCCATGGCATCTAAAAGCCTCAAGACCCAGTGAGGTCATCGGAGGAGGCTGCGGAAACGTCCTTGGCTTGTGTGACTGCAGACGCCATGGTGGCTGGGGGTGGCAAGTGGCTTCGGCTGAATTCATCATCGCAGACAGGACTAGACTGTGATTAGCTGGAAAGTGGGTCTGTCCTGGGGGCCTGGATGATCTTGGCACAGCTCCTGTGGTGTCCAGATACAGGAGAGGTGTGGAGAAGTTTGTTTTCTGAGGTTTCTGTGTAACTCCTCAAAGAAAGGCAGCAGATGCCCAAAGATGTCCCGGGTGGACACTGTTTCTAGCCTGGTGGGGACAGAGAGTCTGGCTTAGTGCCCACCAGCTTCCTGGGTTCTTTGAACAAAACCAGTGACCCAGTCACACCCCCGCCTGGTTGTGGGCACCACTGGACAGAGTTGAGGACCAGGTAGGGTTCCCTGGTGAGAGTTTTGGAGTGTTGAGCACTGAATGTCTGATCCAAGCTTTTTTCTCTGTATAAAACCCCCTTCCCTCCACCACGCTGCCATCCAGGACCAGGAGAGACAGGAAACTGGAGACAGTTCAGAGTTCCGCACAAGCTGCTAACATCAGTTTGACGTCTTCCATCAGTTGAAGTCAGATGGGTCGCGGGTTCGAGACCTACTGTCCCAGATTCTTCTTTACAACATATGGGGGGGGGGCGCGCATCATGGTCCTGGTGAGTCAGAAGTAGAGTTCAAGGCCAGCCTGGGATACTTGAGACCCTGTTTCAGAAAGTAACAAAACCCAATGGTCCTCAGCCAATGAGAGGAATGTGAGCTGTCCAGACAGGATGGGAGAGCCAGCATGTGGGGGATGGGGGTGGGGGTGGGGGGGGCAGACACCAGCAGCCTCTGGGGTGGGGGTGGGGGCAGACACCAGCAGCCTCTGCGAACAGATGTTTGGCCTGAGCCAACTTACTGCTCTGCAGATGAGGTATTAGATTTCCCTGAGTCTCTTCCCTCCCAAAGCAGCAGGAAGAACCTAGAACCAGAACGAACGAGGCCTCTTCCCCCCCAGACAACCCCCCCCTCCAGGTGGAGGGGCCTCCAAGCTGGTGCTTTCCCCCCGCCTGGCCTCCTCCACCCGACTTCAGCCGGAGCCCCTGGGCAGCTAGCAAATCATCATCCCAGTTTTCCAATTTCACCCAACTCGGGGCTAATGGCCAACGCTTGCTCAATGAGAAAAGCAGAAAAGCATTTGGATTTATTGCTCAGAGAGTTCGTTCCATCTCCTGGGTCTGTTTCATGCTGTTTTCTCTAAGTTTCAAAGCATTGTGTTTAAAAAGGAGAACTTCCTTCGATGGCACTGTTTTGCCGCACATTTAAGTGGGGGTTCTATAGTTTACAAAAACCGCTGGCATAGTAACAGTTACAGCCGTCACCTATGTGAACCGCATTCCACAGGGAGACTCACAGAATCCCAGTGTTTCCACCAACCGAGAAGCTGGGCTCAGAGAGGTTAGGGGGTTGCCCATGGCCACACAGCTCAGGCAGGACACAGCTGACCATAGGTCCACCCGGCTCCAGAGACTGGGCTGGCCCTCTGGTAAGGTAACTCTGTCCTCTCTCAGCGTGATGCTGACCTACCTCAGCCATCTGCAGACAAACTGAGCAAGAAAAAGCCAAAATGGGGCAAAACCCAGGGGTGCGCTCCGCAAACAGTACAAAAATAACCACTCGTGTGCCGAGGGACACTTGCGATCCCAAACAGAACGTTTTGTGCTAAGATCGTTTTCTTTGTTTGTCCCCCCATCCCCACCCCCCCACGCCCCCAGCAGAGCTGAGCCCGAGGGTCTGGCAGGGTCCGAGGAGGACACTTGCTTGCAAAGTTCTAATTCTGTGCTGGCTAAATGGCAGATTACAACCACATGTGGCTGTTTAAATGGAGATGAACATTAAAATTGTACTTTTGTTGCGCCTGGCACCGTGCTTCTCCTCCGAGGCACTTGGCCAAGCCCGGGCCACAGAACCTCAGGAAATCCCCCCGGCCAGTCCTTCAGGTGCCAGCTGCCTGCTCCTGTCTCCGCTGCTGTCTGTTCAGAGGTGACATCATGGGACACATCTGTTTTGATGTAGATCCTGCCTATGGCTCAGAGCCCTGGTGTATTCATGTCTGCTGGGGGATCAGGACCCATAATAGCCTCTGTGTGTGTGTGTGTGTGTGTGTGTGTGTGTGTGTACACGGAGGTCAGAGGTCAAAGGGCATCTCCCTCTGCTGCACTCGACCTTTTGAGACAGGCTTTTACATGGGTTCTGGGGAGCTGAACTTGGCCCCCAAGCTCGGGAGGCAGAGGCACTTTATCCACTGAGCTGTCCCCCTGCCCCAGCCTTGCCCTTTACAAGGTCACAGGTGCTTCCTGTGCATTTAGTTTGAGAAGCTCTGACGGAGGAGCCCGGCTGAGCAGGTGTAAAGTTATTCAAACCAAGCAGTGTTTCCAGCCGGGCAACCAGAGCTCTGCCACGGGCAGCCGGTGAGTAGGCTAGCTGAGTCACGCAGACCCTGTGGGTGCCAGGCGTGGGTGGCAGGTGCCAGGACAGACCTTCCAGGGACAGCGGTGACCTCATCTCATACTGACTGTCACCTCCCAGGCGTGAGGGAAGATGCTGGGGACAGAACCCAGGGCCCGGCTCAAGCTAGGAGAGCGATTTACCACGGACCCTCACTCCTGGCCTGACAACTCCAGCTTGGCCTCAGGCTGTTCCCGAGGAGCTCCAGTTCTGCTTTGTGGTGTGTGTGTGCGTGTGCGTGTGCGTGTGCGTGTGCGTGTGTGTGTGTGTGTGTGTGTGTATGCACCCACACCCACACGGGGATATATGTGTGGATACCAGAGGTTACACTGAGTATCTTCCTCTACTACTCTCCACCATTAAATAAAAAAAAAAAAAGAATTCTTTTATTCTTACGTGTATCTCTGTGTGGATATATCCATGTGTGTGAGTGAGACCACATACCCAAGGAGACCAGAAGAGGCCGCTGGGTTCTGTGGAGCTGGAGTTACAGGCCGTTGTGATGTTGTGACGAGCCAGCACAGGTGCTGATAATCAAGCCTGGGTCCTGGCTGAAAGCAGAGCGCGCTCAACCCCGAGCCGTGGCTCCAGCCTCCCCTCCACTGCGGGTTTGCGGCAGGGTCTCTCCCCGAACTTCACTAAGTAGATTAGCTTGGATAGCCAGTGAGCTCTAGAGAGCCACTGTCCCCCCACACACACCCCGCCTCCCCCCCCCCAACCCCTGCAGCTCTGGGATTGCAGACAAGTGCCAGCCAGTGCAGGGGCCCTGCCTGGGTATGTTGATATGTGGGATTTGAACTCAGGTCCTCAGTTGTACGCAAGCACTGTCCCAGCTCAGCCATCACCCAGCCGCCAGCTTTGGCTCTAGCGCCCACAGCACATCCGAACACACGCACATGACTTGACCGGAGGTTCCTGGCCAGACTGTGCTCTCCGTTTCCCATGATGCTCCGGGGCTCAGGGCAGGGGCAGGCGGTGAGGAAAACTCTCACAGAGAAGCATGGAGCTGTTTGTGAGTGAGGTGAAGCTGGGTAGGAGCTGCGGGCTCCTGTAGGGAAGGATAGCCTGAGGCCTGCCTTAGGCACTCTCCTGCCTCAGGGCTCTGAGTCGCCACCAGTGCCTGAGTGTTCTCAGCTGCCTCAAGCCTGCCTTATTTTTATCCCTGGTGAGGGGTTCTGTGCTGAGAGGATTCTGTCGCCCCACCTGCAAGGGCCCTCCTGGAGGATGGATGTTAAAATAGCCATTTTTACAAGCTGCTGCCAGCAGAAAGACAAAGGACAAGACTGTGACATGGGCCCAGCGGGGAGCCTGGGGACTGTGGAGGGAGAGACTCTCTAGCTGACGCCACCCAGGGAAGAGCTGGGCGTGGGAGGAGAAGAGGCCAACATGCTTGTCATAACACTTTACTATTCCGGAAGAAGCCTGGCGAATGGACCCACCCCAGCTCAAGGCCCCGTAGGTAGGCAGTGAACTGCGTCTGTGCTCCCCGAACATCTGAAGCTCAGGGCTTAGTGGCTGCGCCAGTCAAGATGCATCTCCACCCCTGACCACGGGCCAGCTGACACCCAGGCTAAACCCAGCGAAACTAAGACAGCAGGATCTGGGTACTTTGGACTCAGCTATCCTATTGGGGACCTGTAAGGCCACCCCTGGTTCTTGTAGGACCTCTGGTCACCAAATCCTCTTTCTTGACTTTTAAAAAGAATAATTTGTGTGTATGTGTGTGTCTTCGTGAGAGTCTGCCGTGTGTGTGTGTGTGTGTGTGTGTGTGTGTGTGTGTGTGTTTGCTCCTGCAAAAGCCAGAAGGTGCAGATCTGCTGGAGCTGGAGTCACAGGTGGTTGTAAGCTGCCTGACATGGGTGCCAGGGACCAAAATTGAGTCCCTTTTTGAGAACAGTGTTAACTCCTTAACCACTGAGACATCTCTCCAGCTCTCTTGTTCTTTTTGAGGTCCCTTGTCCCCAAGATTCCAGGAGCCATTCTCCAGCAATTCAACAGGCTTTTGTTGTTAAAGTTGTAACTAAGAATCCCCAAAGACACAAACCCGAACGCCCAGCCTTAGGTACACACAGCCCGAGACAGCGCACGGTGGAAAACTATACAGCCAGGAAGAGTGCTGACATACGTGTATATTTTTTTTTGACATGGAAAGATGTTCACAATATATAGTTAAGTGCAAAAGCAGGTTATAAGAAAACAGTATGCATAGGTTGACACCATGTTTGCAAAATATATTTTCTATATATTCATAGAAAAAGGTCTAGAAGAAAATAGAACAGTATTCATTCTGGAGTAGGGTGGTGACCGTATTTCCTTTCTGATCATCTTGGTTTCTTAATTGCCCTACAGCACTTGTGCAGCGAGAGGCCCCTTTCCTTTGATGTGTGTGCTGTGGGGAGCAGGAGACCCCGTTCTGTGACACCTGACCAAAGTGTGGGACCGATGCTCCGAGGACCAGGCTTCCTGCTACGGGGACTGTGCGTGCACAGCTCTGCTCAGGAAGAGCTGCGCTGTCTGAGCCTCCAGAACAAGGAGGCAGTGGATCCCGGACCACAGGGTGTCAGGAGCGGCTTGCTGGTTCTCATAGCAACCTCAGCAGGTAGGAGAGGTGAAGTGACCGGTCTGGGCTCACATTGTGTGTGTGTGTGTGTGTGTGTGTGTGTGTGTGTGTATGTGTGGGTGGGGGGTCACCAGGCCTAGAGCCCCAATACCTTGATGGCCAGTTGACAAGCACAGTCTAACGAAGGGTCCACACTACACAGGACCTCAGCTGTGTGCAGACTGTCAGAGGGTCTGCTGGAAAGGAAAGGCCAGCACTGCGTGTAGGGACCTGGACTCCCCGCCATGCAGATGGCTTCTGGGTTCACAGGGAGGTGGCATAGAGAGAGTGACAAGAGGGTCTGGGTTAGACGGTGTCACCCACCGCACTACGACCTTGGCTATCCATAGCGCCTACTTGTCTTTGGGTTTTACTGTCCTTATCTTCCCTCACCCCAGTCAGGTCCTGTCTACTGCTGGCTGAGCCTCATGTGTCCTTGTTGGTCTCTGCAATGGTCCATAGTCATTCCACTAATGTAGAGGCACCGCATGTGATCCAAGCGCCCTGACTGCAGGGCGGAGACCATCTGACCCTGGTGGGGGGCGGGGCTCACCAAGCATTGCTGATTGACAGCAGATGAACCAGGGTGGCCCCGAGGGTCAGAGAGGGGAGGCTTACTTCTACCTCTTTCTTTCTGGCTGTGTGACCTCAGGGAAACTGAGTCACCTCCCCGGGCCTCTTCTAATCCTCCATCTGAGAATGTGTGTGCAATACCCAACTCTACCCAAAGGGCCGGCCTCACATTTCCTAGATGTACCTGGGCCAATTTTAGGGAGACATGAAGCTGGACGGGCTTTCCTAAATCACACCTCAGCTCGGCGCCAGCTGCTGATTGCTTCTGATGACACTGTTGGAACAGGAGCCTCTGGTGGGCAATGAGTCCAATCTTATTTCTTATTCAATGAACTCCTTTATTCTACTTCACATATTTTTCCATTACAGTAATGAAAATAGCATTAGTGATTTGTAACATTTGGGACCAAAGTGGGGCGCCTCCTCGAATGACAGGGTGGATGGCAAGAAGTCGAACAGAGTCAATGTCAGGCATTAAAAGCAGATGGGTCAAGTGTGTGTGTGTGTGTGTGTGTGTGTGTGTGTGTGTGTGTAAACACTTAAGAGTTGGGTGACGCTGCTTGAGAAGGTGCATGATTTTGAAAATTATAATTGTCATAAAAATCAAGCGGGGAGACAAAAAAAGAAAAAATCAAGCAAAACTGAACTCCCTAAACCAGAAGGGAAACAGAATCAAATACATGAGATGGATATGCAAACCTCCAGTCCTTTGGCCCAGGGACAGCAAGTGTGGGGACACAGAAATTCCCCCATAGAAAGGAACGTGTAGGCGCCCGGGGACCACAGCCCGGGGGCCGTGCTGGTACATCACCAGCTCCTGTCTCCTCACAGAGGAAAAGAAGTCGCCTGTCCGACACATCCGTCCAGGGTCTGCCCACCGTGGGCCTTCCGTCCCCAGTGCCTCTGAGAACGGTCCCGGATCCCAAGAAAGTAGAGGCGTCCCTGAGACACGGGTGTGGCGACTGTGGTCAGTAACGGTGGCCAGCGGTGCTGGAGCTGTCTGAGCGGTTGACGGGCAGCGGATGGGCCTCCGTGTTAAACACCCAGTCTTCCAGCGACAGCACGTTATCTTCAGAGAACAGAAGATAGAGGTATCTGTGTGGCGGGGCAGGGATGGAGAGAGCGGTTAGTTTGGGGTACAGGGGGGCACTGCCGGTGCTGGTTCCGAGGAGACACACGGATGCTGAGCTGTAGGGTCAGAAGACCTGCTTAATTCTGGCCAGCATCCAGTGCTCCACTGGCCTGATCGCTCTGCTGTGAGTCCTGTGGACTTTAGACTTGCTCTTGGTCTGGTGGCCCAGGGTCTGCACCTGCCCAAAGTGTTACTAGGTTCCCAAGCTGCTGTTAAATTCCTGCAAGGCGGTGACACTGCTGGGCTCTGGGAACTCGTGGGGACTCACTAGGAGGGACCACAGGAGCAAGGCACAGCTCAGGACTCTGAGCACAGCATGGGAAGCAGGCAGGAGACTGCCAAGCACTCCAAGCTGGGCTGCAGAGACTGGGGGAGAGGGAAGGCAGGCCCAATGGTACTCAGCATCAGTGTCACATGGCTGAGGGGTGTGACTTAATTTTGAACCGGAAGAGAGGAGAATGAATGAGAAGGTGAAGGGATTTGGGAAACTATTGCTGTGGTCAGCGTTGTGTGTGTGTGTGTGTGGGGGGGGGGATCTTGGGAAGAATTAGACCCGGCAGAGCTCAGCCTGCTGTGAAGCCCTGGGGACCCGAAGCCTCTGTCCCCATGTGGGCTCTAGCCTGGGACTCCCGAGCTGTGGGCCTGACCCAGGAAGAGCGGGACTCACTTCAGCGTCTCAGCCAGGAAGAAGCTCTGTTGCCTGTTGTCGTGGTTGGGGTTACTGCTGTACACGTCCTGGATCCCCGAGAAGCCGGCTTCTGTCCGGCAGTGTTTCTCCAGGGCCTGGAGGAAGGGATCGGCCTTAGTGTGGGGAGGAGGTGCCTGGTGGCTGGAGCTCAATAGCCCTCAGGTCCCAGCCCTTGGCTGGCTGCCTGGGGTGGGTCCGGCTACGTCCTTCTTCCCAGGACCAGCCTGCTCACACCGCCTTCGCTCGCTCTGAGAACTCAGCCCTGACGCTTTCCTAGGTGACTTCCTAGGTGGCTTTTCCACCTTCCAAGGACCAGGGTGACCTGAAGACGAACACCTTCACCACAGAGGGGATGACGTCAAGGGCGGTCGTTAGCAGTCTGCAGGGACCGCGGGGATCTGGAGAGCGGACTCAGGAGAGAGAGCCTTGCTTGCGGCTGCTTATCTCTACATCCATCATGCCCCCCTTTCTGCTCTGTGGTCAAACATGAGCACAGAACATTTGGCCTTTGAAGGTCAAGAACCGGGGCCTCAGGGAGCCAAGGCCCTGAATGAGTCCTAAATGCAGGCAAGTCTCCCACTTGGAGCGTGTGCTGCCCGGAGAGCCTGTCCCCAAGGCAGGTGACCCTTGTTGGCTTAGGCACAAGAGAATGTGGGAATTGGGGAAAAGGACCTATCAGAGAACTTTCTGGAAGCACTACCCTTGTCTTCTCCATCTACCCCATGTGTTACTTTAAGTAAGAATAACCCCAGCGGGGCAGTGGTGGCTCACGCCTTTAATCCCAGCACTTGGGAGGCAGAGGCAGGCAGATTTCTGAGTTTGAGGCCAGCCTGGTTTACAGAGTGAGTTCCAGGACAGCCAGGGCTACACAGAGAAACCCTGTCTCAAAAAACAAAAACAAACAAACAAAAAAGAATGGCCCCACAGACTGGAAATGGCTTAGCAGTTAAGGTCACTGACTGCTCTTCCGAAGGTCCTGAGTTCAAATCCCAGCAAACACATGGTGGCTCACAACCATCTGTAATGGGATCTGATGCCCTCTTCTGAGGTGTCTCAAGACAGCTGCAGTGTACTTACATATAATGATAAATAAATCTTTAAAAAAAATAAAGAATGGCCCCACAGGCTCATCTATGTGAATGTATAGTCCCAAGTAATGGAACTCTGAGAAGGATAGGAGGTGTGGCCTTGTTGGAGTGGGTGTGGCCTTGTTGGAAGACTTGTGTCACTGAGGGTAGGCTTTGAGATTTCAAGAGACTATCCCTCACTTAGGATGATATTTTCCAGTTCCAACCATTTGCCTAAAAATTTCGTGAATTGTTTTTAATTGCTGAGTAGTATTCCATTGTGTAAATATACCACATTTTCTGTATCCATTCCTCCATTGAGGGACATCTGGGTTCTTTCCAGCTTCTGGCTAGTATAAAGAAGGCTGCTATGAACATAGTGGAGCATGTGTCCTTATTGCATGCTGGGGAATCCTCTGGGTATATGCCCAGGAGTGGTATAGCAGGGTCCTCCAGAAGTGTCATGCCCAGTTTTCTGAGGAACTGCCAGACTGAACTGGAAAATATCATCCTAAGTGAGGTAACCCAATCACAAAAGAACACACATGGAATGCAGTCACTGATAAGTGGATATTAGCCCAGAAGCTCTGAATACTCAAGACACAATTAACATATCAAATGATTCCCAAGAAGAAGGAAGGAGAGGGCCCTGGTCCTGGGAAGGCTTGATCCAGCATTGTAGAAGATTACCAGGACAGAGAAATGGGAGGGGTGATTGGGGAATGGGCAGAGGGAAGAGGGCTTATGGGACTCATGGGGAGGGGGGAACAGGAAAGGGGAAGGAATTTGGAATGTTAACAAAGAAAACTCTGGGAAAAAAAAAAGAGCCTATCCCAGGCTCAGGCTCAGCCTTCTCTCTCTCCTCTCTCCCCTCTCCTCTCTCCCCTCTCCCCTCTCTCCCCTCTCCCCTCTCCCCGCCCCCTCTCTCTCCAGCATCACGCCTGCCATGATGATACTAGACTAAATCTCTGAAACTATAAGGAAGCCCTCAGTTAAGTGCTTTCTCTTCTAAGAGTGGCCTTGGTCGTGGTGTCTCCTCACAATAGGACGGTGACTAAGACACCCTAGGAGGGCCAGGTTTCTGACTAGTGCTTGGGATGGAGGGAAGACCGTGGGGGATTGGAGTGCTGCTCTGGCTGCCTCCCTGTAGCTCCTGAGCCCGAGGCTTAGTTCCCAGGGCCAGCCCGCACTCACCATGACCACCTCCCAGCCCCACTCCCTGTAGATGGGGTCGTGTGTCTGCCGCCACAGGTACATGTAGCTCTCCACCACCTCAGGCCGCAGGATGTAGTAGCTCTCGCTCAGCTGTGTGGCCACCGCCTCTCGGCCAGAGTTGAACCAGAAGGCCTCAGGCCCCAGCTTGGTGTCTGTGGGACAGATCAACAACTGGTCAGAACGCCCACGTCCTACTTCTGACCCGGTCTAGAACAGACCTGGATGGGCGTGGGCAGAGGGCTGAGCTGGGGTAGACTTGTCGGTGGCCCCCGGGGGGCGGCACCAAGCCGTGTACAGCCTCCACAGCAAGATCTTTGAAGAGTTTAGCCATTTAGCTGGGTGTGGTGCACACCTCTAACCCCAGCACTCTGGAGGCAGAAGCAGAGGGATCTCTGATTTTGAGGCTAGCCTGGTCTACAGAATGAGTTATAGGCAAACAAAGGCTACATTTTGAGACCTCTCTCAACCCTCCCCGCTGTTGCCCCACAAAAAGTTGGGGTTGTAGGACTTACCAGAACCTTATTATGCTAATGTGCTGCCAGTCTCTTCCCTCCCCCCAGGCCCTCCCCCACACACCCTAGGCCACCTGAGGAAACACTGAGTGGGCTCTACTGGAGGACCAATGTTGGCCGTGTTTTGTCAACTTGACATGAATCTAGACATATCTGGGAAGAGGGAATTTTTTAAAAAGATCTATTTATTTTATGTATAGGAGTGCTCTATGTACATCTGCAGGCCAGAAGAGGGCATCAGAGCCCATTACAGATGGCTGTGAGCCACCATGTGGTTGCTGGGAATTGAGCTCAGGACCTCTGGAAGAGCAGACGGTGCTCTTAACCACTGCGCCATCTTGCCAGCCCCCAAGAAGAGGAGATCATAGTTGAGAAACTGACTATAAGACTGGCCTGCAGGCAGGCCTGTGGGTATTATGTTAACTGATGATCACTGTGGCAGGAGGGCCTAGGCCAACAGAGGAAGTGCCACCCCCGGGCTGGTGGTCCTGATGCTGTGAGAGAGAAGGCTGAGCAAGCCACGGGGAGCAAGCCAGTGGGCAGCACTCCTCCATGGCCTCTGCTTAAGTTCCTGCCTCCAGGTTCCTGTCCTGAGTTCCTAACCTGACATCAGTCAGCAATGGGGTGTGACCTGAGAGCTGTAAAATGAAATGAACCCCTCGGATGGTCTTGGCCCCTGGTGTTTTATATCCCAGCAGTGGAGATGCGGACTCAGACAGGAGCCTGGGGAAGCATCTGCCTAGGCCTGGTTTGGCTTCGTGGGGGCTAGGTTTTGTGAGTGGACAATCTGATGACATGTTTTCCACAGGACCACAATTGTAAAGTGAGCACAGCCTTGGTGGGGCACGCCTTTAACCCCAGTATTTGGGAGGTAGGTGGATCTCTGTGAGTTTGAGGCCAGCCTGGTCTATAAAACCAAAGGGAAAAAGAAAAGAAAAAAAAGAAAGAAAGAAAAAAAAGTACAGCCACCACCTGTGATCTGTGACTTCCAGGGCCTCACTGGGTGCTTTCCATGACCACAGTCCTTAATTTTTCTTTCTCTTTTTTTTTTTTTTTTTTTGCAAAGGGCAATCCTTCCTTCATATGGAAACAGGATCAGGGAGGGTAAGCATTTTATCCAAGGCCACACAGCACGGCAAAGCTGAGCTAGGCTGCACCTTTCCTGCCTGCACACCTGGCCAGGTCAACTGAGCACTGGACCTAGTCCTGGGTGTGTCCTCACTCCTGCTTGGCCTTAGCACCCAGGAGGCCCCGGGGTGGGAGGGTTTCTCTAGAGCCTGTTGGCACTCTGGAGATGTATCTGCTTAGGAGTTCCTGGGCTTGGCTTCTTCTCTTCCCCCGCCCCCCCGCCCCGCCCCCGATGGCTCGGGACTCTGCCACTGGGAAATGGTGCTTTTGCCAAGTTGCTAATGGGGTGACAGAGGCAGTGGCCGCACAGCCGGCAGTGGGTGAGCCAGGCTGGTTGGGACAATATGCTCGATTAAGCGGCTGTCTTTTACAGCCCTGGATGATTGTCCCAGACAAACAGCAAGCTCTTTATTATTCCTGAGATTTCCCATTTGTTTATGGCCCTGGCGCAGCCAGCCCAGTGCAAAGAATGGATCGCCCGGATTTCAGGCCCAGCACGGATGTAACCGCTTGGAACCAGCTCCAGCCCTGACACTTGTCGCTGGCCTCTTGCTGTCAGAGCCTCAGGCAGGGCCAGTTAGATGCTGGCTTGTGGGGTCTAGCATGGCTCAGGCAGCTGCGTGCTGTTCTCCCCACTGGACAGATGGGAAGACAGAGGCTCAGAGCACCATGTGGAGCCTTTCATCCACCCAAGGATGAGACTATGGTTCTGAGGCCAGGCAGTACACTTTCAGAAGGGCAGAATGTGTGTGTGTGTGTGTGTGTGTGTGTGTGTGCGTGCGTGCGTGCATGCGTGCGTGCGTGTGAATGCAGAACTATCAGGGCCTGGCTCAGCTACTCACATTCAGAGGACTTTCCCGAAGGCTCCCTCTTGGGCTGTTTCACTAACGTATGAAATGAGGTTTGGGGCTCGTGCCCCTAGATAGACTATGTGGCAGTTTTGGTAAGTGCCGGGCTTGTGCAAACAGAGACCTTCAAGCTTGCCTGTTGTCTGGAATCGGAGGGAGGCTAGACACAGGGTGAGAGCCTGCAGGGGTGCAGAGGGGAGGCAGAGGATTTGCAGGGCCCAGGTGTCAGTCAGCCATGGGTGCTGGAGGACCCTCCAGTCCCTGCCTTCCGCAGGCACCTTGGCCAGTGCCGCTTTTTCCCCTGCACGGTTACCTGAGCGGGCGTAGGACTCATGGCACGTCCTGGTGATCTGGGCGGCAAGCTCGCGGTAGTAGGCCCTTTTTTCTTCCTTGGCATCCTCGGCACCAAGGGAGATCATGCCCCCCGAGAAGCAGGCAAGGTGTCCCATCTTGTGGTCCAGAATCCCTCCACGCCACTCAGCAATGTAGGTCAGACCCCCGGGAGAGACATTCACCAGGTAGGTCTCTATGGCCTGGGGGTGGGGAGGGCAGAGTGGGGAGGGAAAAGGAGGAGGGAAGGAAACAAGTCAGCTGGGAGGAAACAGCGGCAGGTGCTCTCAGGTCCTTCTGTCCCCCAGAGTCAGTGTGTGGCAGGGGCCCTGCTGGGAGCTAAGATATAACACCGGCCTTTAAAATCTTCTACATCTTGTGGCTGGAGAGATGGTTCAGCAGTTAAGAGCACTGGTTGCTCTCCTAGGGTCCCCAGGTTCATTCCCAGAACCCACAAAGCAGATCGTGACCATCTGCAACACCAGTTCCAGAGGATCTGTCGCCCTCTTCTGGTCTCTGCAGGCATTGCACACACATGGTGCGCAGACACACCGACATTCAATTCAAAAGTTTTAAAGGTTAAAAGAAATCAATGTTTTAAAGAACACTTAGAAAAGTCTTTACAATGGAGGTCAGCATGCAAACTTGTCCACCCAAGTCAGATTCCCAGAGCCAACAATAATCACATTGAATAAAATAAAGATTAACGAAGCCTATCCTCCACAGCGCGGTAGGCTGGAAGGGCTTTGTCTGAAGGCTGTTGGCCTCCATTGGAGTTCCCAGCGATCCTATGGCTAACCGTCTTCCTGGGAGGGAGGTCCCTGCGTCTCACCAGGAAGGACGCTCTGCTCTGTCCAGGCTTCCAGAGATTTCTCCATGCAGGCTGTGGGAGGATGGGCTCATTCCCGCCACCCACCCACGAGAGCCCTGCTCTGGCTGCAAACACCCCAGGCTCCTTCCAGTAGAAAGGGGTTCCTAAGAAATGACTCATGATATTGGGGTGCCTTCTGCTCCCCGCTGACAGTTCCAGGAACTCTGAAGTTGGGTGCTGTCCACAGGGCCCAAAGCTGGCCTCTGTAGGCCTGGGAGTTTAACTGTGGACCCATAAGGACATTGCTGGTCCTCTGCCTCCAGTCTAAAATGAACTGGATCATATCACAGGCCTTTGTACACCTCAATAGATCCTTGGCAGGAAGGCCTTGCTAGGCCTCAAATGCACCCTGATCTGGCCCCCAAGCTGCGACTGGTTTTCTAGACTGACTCCTGGCACACATTCTGTGAGTTCAAATCTCTTCTCTATCAGTTCTGCTGTGTGGCACTGGGCAAGTTACACACACACTCTGTGTCATGTCTGCTTTGTCTCCAGTGTCCCCGACAAATGCTGCCCACGAGTCCTCTGCCCTGTCCCCTGCCCTCAACCCAGCCTCATTGAACTTTTCCCATTCATGCCTGCTCTCTCTGGGTATCCTGGGGCCAGAGTCCTTTTTGGGCCAGGGGCCTGGGATACAGCAGCACCGTGGATGGGCCCAGCTGTGGGTGCCAAGATTCAAATGCACATGGGAAATGGCTGTGATCAGCAGACAGTAGGAGATGAAACTGTGGACACTCTGCTCTTCAGAGTAAGGCCAGAGAGGCCTCTTGCCTCTGGCTGTGTCTGTCCCATCCTGCATTCGGAGCCCTGGAAGGCATGCCGTGGTCCTTGGAGACAGGAGGAGTCGAGCCTCTTCTACCTCCTGCCTCTCTGTTGGAGCATGATTCCATACAATGCCCCTCCCTGCATTATCTGAGTGTCCCTCGCTTGGCCCGGCGCCAGCCATCAGCCGGGGCCCGGCACATAGAGATGGCACTGGCTTCTGGATCCACTTTTCCTTTTCCTCCCCGGTCAGGGCCAGGGCTGGGGGTTGGCTGCAGGACCCTCACTGGGTGGCAGAAGGCGGATGAGGTGCCTTGCCAGGGCACCAGCTCCATGTGGGGAACAAGCTGAGGCCTGGAGTGCCACCAGCTGCTAGGCGGGGTTCCTGGGTAGAACGGGGGTCCCAGCAGCTGCTCTATTAGCTGCAGACGGTGGGCATCTGGACAAGTCCGGGGTCCCAGAACCTTAACCATGTGTGGGATGCGAGGAAACAGATATCCGGGGAGAGGCCAGGATACCATGTTGTAGGACTGGGAAACGGTATCTTCTAGACTCCCTGTGCATGCTGGGTAGCTGCCTCTCCGAAAGGGAGTGCAACTCAGTGTCCCTGACTATGACAGAGACAAGCGCAGGTGAAGACGGACATGCCAAGCTTCATTCTCTGTGTGTTCCCATGTGCAAGCCCATGTGTGCACTGGCACACGTGTGGGCACGCTTGTAACGTGTGCACATATGTGTGGAGGCCAGAGGCCAACCACAGACGCTTCTCAAGAGCTGTCCACCTTGGTTTGTTTGTTTGTTTTGTTTTTTCAAGACATGTTTTTTTTCCCATGTAGCCATGGCTGTCCTGGGACCCCCTCTGTAGACCAGGATGGCCCTTAACTTAGGGATCCCCCTGCCTCTGCCTCCAAAGTACTGGGATTAAAGTTGAGAACCACCACCGCCGGCTTCATTTTGTTTTTTAGAGATAGGATACCTCATTGGAATCTGGGGCTTGTTGATTGGACCCCCAGCCAGTAAGACTGCTCCCCCCCAGGACCCCCATCTCTGCCTCCCCAGCTCTGAGATTACAGATGTACGCTGCCATGCTGGGCTCTTTATGTGGGGTCTGGGGAGGAACTTGGGTCCTTGCTCTTGTGTTGTAAGCATTTTACAGACTGGAACATCTCCTTAGCTCCAATTAAAGCCCAGAGAGAGATGCGGGCTCTGGGTGGGGTGTCTGGTTGAGGCTCAAGTCACAAGACATGGTACAGAAGGGCCGAGTTTGGTGGTAGTGAGGGGTATCTGGGTATCTTAGAGTCACGTCTCAGTTTTCTAAAGACTCACTTGGCTCATCTGTAGAATGGGAATACAGGCCCACAGGATGCTTTTCAATTCTCCATTTCTTTTCTTTTTCTTTCTTTCTTTCTTTCTTTCTTTCTTTCTTTCTTTCCTTCCTTCCTTCCTTCCTTCCTTCCTTCCTTCTTTCTTTCTTTCTTTCTTTCTTTCTTTCTTTTTTTAAAAGATTTATTTATTATTATATGTAAGTACACTGTAGCTGTCTTCAGACACACCAGAAAAGGGTGTCAGATCTCATTAGATGGTTATGAGCCATCATGTGGTTGCTGGGAATTTAACTCAGGACCTTTGGAAGAGCAGATCAGTGCTCTTAACCACTGAGCCATCTCTCCAGCCCCCTCAATTCTCCATTTCATTATCTTTAAGGTGGAGCTAACACGGGGACTTAATATATTTCTCTAGAGGAGGTCACAGTGACCAGATCTTCCTTGGCTTCCTGAGGTGGCCTCTTCCGGCGCTCAAAGGTATGTCTACGAGGTGCCCTGAATCCTCCCATTCACCCCAAAAGACACAGGTTAAACCTTCAGGTTCTCAGCCTTGGCCTGCACAAGGATGGATCCCCCGAGAAGCTCCAGAGAACCATCTCTGGACTACCCCAAGGTTCTGGCACCATTGCTGGGTGCAGCCCGAGAAGGGGGTCTGAGTCTCCTCAGCGGTTCCACTGTGCCAGCAAGGCTGAGGATCTCTAGAATATTCTTCAAAGCCTCAGCCCTGCCAGAGGCCTGCCCTTCACTCCGGGTCTGCAGCCCCGGGCTCCTGACAGGAGATCAAATGTGGGAACTGAGTTCTCTCTCCTCGGCAGGCTGGGCTTTCTGAGGCTCCCAGACTGCTTAAATAATTCATGGTCATCTCTCCCCCTTGAAGCACAGCGTGCCCTAAGGGCTGGGAGTCAGTGCTCTCGTTAACTCGGTGTTTACTCTGCAGAGAGCTGCGGGAAGAGCACCTAATCCTCCCACAGGGGATGACGCTGGGCAAAGCCAAGGGCAGACGGGCCCGGGGCGGGGTGAGCTGAGGGGCACCATTTCATGACACAGAGCCTGGCGCCAGGGAGCCAGGCAGAGAAACCTCACCCCTGAGACGTCCAAACCCACAGTTTAAGAGGTCCATGGCTCTAGATGTCTACTTCAGCGTGCTTGTATAAGCACTGCTACTTCTGGGCGGACTCATACCATCAAGTGTCGCTTAAAGACCATCCATACCCCGTCCGTGTGTCCATCCACGTATTCACATCGGTCTACCCCTCCCCCCACTCTCTCCACCTATCCGCTCACATCAGTTTGTCAACATCCACTCGTCCACTCACAACCCACCCACCCATGCACAGCGAAGGCGCCGTCTACACTTCAGCTCAGCCGCTCATTCAACCGTTCCCATCAGTCTGCCATGTCACGTCTGTCCACTCCTCTGTCCACTGGTCCAGTTCTCTACCCCACCCCCACCCACACCCCAGCTCACCCACACATCTGCTCAACGGTTTGGACTGTTCACATCAATCCACTCATGCATCCACCCACTCACACATCGACCAGTCCATGCGTCCATTTGTCCATCCTTTTGTCTGTCTGTCAGGATGCCCAGGCCAGTCCAGATGTGATGGTCTGTATATGCGTGGCCCAGGGAGTGGCACTATTAGAAGCTGTGGCCTTGTTGGAGTAGGTGTGTCACTGTGGGCGTGGGCTTTAAGACCCTTATTTTAGCGGCCTGGAAGCCAGTCTTCTGTTCACCTTTGGAACAAGATGTTAACTCTCAGTTCCTCCTGCCCCATGCCTGCCTGGATGCTGCCATGCTCCCACCTTGATGATAATGGACTGAACCTCTGAACCTGTAAGCCAGCCCCAATTAAGTGTTGTCCTTGTAAGAGTTGCTTTGGTCGTGGTGTCTGTTCACAGCAGTAACCCCCAACTAAGACATCACCCATCCACTCATCCGTCCATCTACACAACTACTCACATCTGTCCACAATCTATATACCCGCTCATACATCCATCCATCTGTCCATCCATCTGTCCATCTATTTATATCAATCTGCCAACTCATCCATCTCTCCTTCAATGCCTCAATGAAACTATTCACATCTATTTACCCATACACCCAATCATCCATCCACCTATGTATCCATCCACCTATCCATCCATCCACCCATCTATCCATCTACCTATTCATCCATCCACCCATCTATCCATCCACCTATTCATCCATCCATCCACCCATCTATCCATCCATCCACCCATCTATCCATCCATCCACCTATCCATCCATCCATCCACCTATCCATCCAACTATCCACTCACCCACCCACCCACCCATCCACTCACCCATCCCTCCACCCACCCATCCACCCATCCATCCATCCATCCATCCATCCATCCATCCATCCACCTACCCATCCCTCCACCCATCCATCCACCCATCCACCCATCCATCCACCCACCCATCTATCCATCCACCTATCCATCCATCCATCCATCCATCCATCCATCCATCCACTCATCTATCCATCCAACTATCCACTCACCCATCTACTCATCCATCCATCCCTCCATCCATCCATCCACCCACCCACCCATCCATCCTTCCACCCACCCACCCACCCATCCATCCACCCACCCACCCATCCATCCACCCACCCACCCACCCACTCACCCATCCATCCCTCCACCCACCCACCCACCCATCCACTCACCCATCCCTCCACCCACCCATCCATCCATCCATCCATCCATCCATCCATCCATCCAGTCACCCACTCATTCTTCTTGTCCATCACTCTGCATCTACTCGTTCCCATAACAATTACTGTGTGCCTGCCGACCGTGTGCCCGTCTGTCTCAGGAGTGAGGCATATGGGGTAAAACACAGAGACTGGATTGTTGGTTCTCAAGAACTCACGCTGATTTAGGAAAGATCAAATGCGTGCCAGCAATCAAGCCAGACTCTGTTACAAGTGAAGAGGAGGATAAGCCTGAGTGTGTGCTCGAGGCTAGAAGGTCACTTCAGTAGTAGAGAGAAGAGCTGGCCAGGCCAAAGGACCTGACCATTCGAACGGCATTCTGGGTAGAGGGGACAGCAAGTACAAAGGCTGAGGTAGGAATGTCCTGGCGCATCTGAGGAGGCAGAAGAGCAAGGCTGATGTGACCCAGTCCGGGACTGGCAGGGCCCCAGTCAGGCGGGGCCCCACGGGTGAGGGAGCAGGTCACAGTTAACTCCAGGAGTCAGGAGAGCTGGCGGGAGGGGAACAACTCACCCACGGCTGCTGCTGCGTGGAGAACCGATTTAGACACAGGGCAGAGGGGAAGGAAGGAGCTCACTTTACAGGACGTGAGGTGGTGTTTCTGAGCGAGGTGATCAGACAAAGAATCCCACCAACTTCACTAGGAAACTGAGGCCCAAAAAGCCTGCTTCACGCTTTTTTTTTTTTTTTTTTTTTTTTTTTTTTTTGTTTTGTTTTGTTTTGTTTAGCGAGACTGTGATGGTGTATGCCTACAATCCCAGCACTTGTGGAAGACATATCTCTGTGAGTTCAAGGCCAGCCTGGGCCACAGAGGGAGTTCTAAGAGAGCCAGGGTACACAGAAAAGCTCTGACTCAAAAAAAAAAATGTATTTTTGGTTTATGATTTTTACTTGTATGTGTATGAGTGTTTTACCTGCATGTACGTCTGTGTACCATGTGCATGCCCAGTGGCCAGGGGGGCTCAGAGGATGGCACTGGATCCCATGGAGCCACCATGGAGTCGGGTGTGAGCCACCATATGGGTACTGGGAAGAGAACCAGATCCTCTGCAAGAGCAGCCAGTGCTCCTAACCACTGAGCCACCCCTCCAGCCCTGAATGCGCTTCTCCACCAGCTGGGTTCAAAGGCGTTCATAGCCCCAGCTCCTCAACTCCCTTTTCTCTTCTAAATTTTCCTCTCTTTGGGGGCGACTCACCCCAGGTTCCCACTCTCTTTACTCCACACCCCATGAGTAGACCAGCAGTGACATTAACTCCGACAGTTCAGTGCTGCGTGGCCGTGGGCAAGTGTCCTCTCTCTGAACCTCACCTCGCACCCACATGCCGAGAAGGAGCACAAGGGGCCTGCGTACTCCACACATCCTGGATGTCACTCTCCCTCCTGAAGTGTCACCTCTGGTTTACAGAATGACAGCTGAAGATCACGCTTGAGAGCCCCCCCCCCCCGGGAGGGGGGCTCCTAGCTGCCATCTGGGCTTTGGCACATTAGCAGAAGCCCAGAGACCCCTGGGGGAGGGCTTAAGCTGAGCTCTCTAAAGCACACTGTCACTTCCTATGAGATCTTGGACAAATGGCCTGACCCGCCTGCGTGCGCCCTGGTTTCTGAGGATGGGGGAGGGGCGCGCAGCTGTCCCTGGAGCCTGGGAAGGTATCGTGTCCCTGGGGAGGCCTTCCCTGTCTCTCCCTGCCCGCTCTGTCACCTCACCCAGCACTCAGGGCCCCCAGGGGTGACGACTGACCACGCAGTAGGCAGTGGGCAGCGTCTCTTACCTCCAAGGCTTCGTAGTACATATTTTTAGCCTCTGTATCTGTTTTGGCAGACATCAACCAGGACTTGATCAAATATTCATAAAAACTGTCCCCAAGTCCTCCGACCGAGACATGATCTACAAGGAAAAGAGGACGCAGGGGTTAGCACATTTGCCACTGGCTGGGCTCAAACGGTGACTCTGTGGCCTGAGCTGGGCTTGGGGTGGAGCCAGCATCTGTTCAGCGGCCACCCAGTCCCACGAGGGTAGGGTGAAGGGACCCGGCTGGGAACCAGGACATCCTGAGCCAGGTGTCCACACCCAGGGTCCTCGGGCCACCGTTCATCTGACCGTAGCAGGACGATGACACAGGAGCCTGGTTACTAACTGTAAAGGGCCAGTTTATTCCTCTCGCTCGCCACCTCCCTCTCTCTTTTTGTCCTGGAAGACCAGGCTGGCCTTGAACTCACAGAAATCCACCTGCCTCTGCCTCCCCAGTGCTGGGAGTAAGGGCATGTGTTTTTTTTTTTTTTTTAAGATTTATTTATTTTATATGTGAGTACACTGTTACAGTCTTCAGACACACCAGAAGAGAGCATCAGATCCCATTACGATGGTTGTGAGCCACCCTGTGGTTGCTGGGAATTGAACTCCGGACCTCGGGAAGAGCAGTCAGTGCTCCTAACCGCTGAGCCATCTCTCCAGCCCCATGTTTTTTTTTTTTTTAATATTAAAAAAGTCATAATTTAATACTAGGAAATATATATGAATGCACCTACATCCATATACATATGTATTTGTGTGTTTGTATGTGTGTTTTCATCTGGTGGCAGACAGTTCACAGGTATGACTGGTGTCTGACAAACCCAACAGGGAATGCTGGGCCTTCGTAAGAGGCTGGGGACAGGGACAAGAGTGGCTTGCCGGTTCAGGTCCCCCTCAGGAGCCCAAGGCCGTGTGTGTGGATCCAGGCAATGGCCGGCGGGCCAGCGCTGCAGCTATGTGGTGTGTTTGTGTGAGGCGTATGTTGTTAGCATGTATGTGTACTTTTTGTGTGTGCTTTTATACAGTGTATTGTTGTTTTGTGCATGTGTTTTTGTGTATGCATGTGCCTGTGTGGTGTGTGTTTGCGTGTTTGTATGTGGTGCGTATGTGCAGTATGTCTGTATGTGTGTGTGTGTGTGTGTGTGTGCGGGTCTGTGTGGCTTATGTCTGTGTACTTGTGTATGTGTGTATGGTGTGTTTGTGTCTATGCATGGGTCTGTGTGGCGCATGTCCATGTGTATGTTGTGGTATGTGTGTTTGTGTGGGTCTGTGTGGCTTCTATCTGTGTGTCTGGTGTGTGTGTACATGTGTGGTGTGTTTGTGCATATGTGTGGGTCTATATGGCACATGGCTGTGTGTATGTATATAAGTGTGGTGGTGTGTTTGGTGTGTTTGTGTATACGTATGTGTCTATGTTGTATCTCTCTCTCTCTCTCTCTCTGTGTGTGTGTGTGTGTGTGTGTGTGTGCAGGTCCTGCTGACTGACCACATGGCCGAGTCTTTGAGACTCTTCCAGAGCCTGGCTCCTCGGAAGTGAGTGCGGCAGAGCCTGGGGGACTGGTCAGCTCTGTGTCCCCCTCTGTGTCTGGTCAGCTCTGTGTCCCCCTCTGTGTCTGGTCAGCTCTGTGTCCCCTCTGTGTCTGGTCAGCTCTATGTCCCCTCTGTGTCTGGTCAGCTCTGTGTCCCCTCTGTGTCTGGTCAGCTCTGTGTCCCCTCTGTGTCTGGTCAGCTCTGTGTCCCCCTCTGTGTCTTGTCAGCTCTGTGTCCCCCTCTGTGTCTGGTCAGCTCTGTGTCCCCTCTGTGTCTGGTCAGCTCTATGTCCCCTCTGTGTCTGGTCAGCTCTGTGTCCCCTCTGTGTCTGGTCAGCTCTGTGTCCCCTCTGTGTCTGGTCAGCTCTGTGTCCCCCTCTGTGTCTGGGGACAGGACTTGGGAGATGCCCCACAGGTGTTTGACAAAGTTGCTAGGTGTGGAGTCACACACCTGTCATCTCAGCACTTGGGATGTGGAAGCAGGAGGATTCAAGGCCAGCCCTGACTACCTAACAAGTCTGAGGTCAGCCTGGGCTACCTGAAGGCCTTGTCTCAAAAAGTCTTTAAGCAGCAGGGTGGTGGTGCATGCCTTTAATCCCAGCGTTCAGAAGGCGGAGGAAGGCAGGCGGATCTTTTGAGTTCAAGGCCAGCCTAATCTACAGAAGGAGTTTCAGAACGGGCCAGGGGCCCGGGCTAATTCTTTAAGTTGAAAAAAGCTGAAAAGCCCAGTACCGATTCAAGGAGGTTTAAAATGCAGTGGTGAGCGATTTTTAGATCACTGCCTAGTTTGGCCCCACCTAAAATTTTGTCTAAATCAAAGCTGGAGGTGGGAAGCCAGATCAAAGGGGTGGGGTGGGGGGAGGTCCCAGGGCCTTTCCTGCAGTCACTTCTGAGTGACAGCCATAAGTGGGACATACATGTCTGGATCATGGAGGGGGGCGCGGGGCTGCTGAGAGAGATGGATGCGAAGACGGCCCAGAGGACTCAGGTACACAGGGGCTGAGCCTGTCCAGGCCGGTGAATCCAGGAGCTGGTGCCCGACCCTGGGTCTCAGCCAGTGCCCGCTTGGGCTCAGGAAGCCCCGAATGGGAACCCGTGGGATGAGAAGTCACGGGCCGGTACTTACGCTGCACCCAGTTCCCACTCACTGGGCTCAGGAAGTTGGGGTAGAGGCCGAAGGGCTTGTCGATCTCCCTGAGGACCTTGCGGATATTTCTGACCTGTGAGGGACACCGGGCACAGTCACTTTCCCGAAGAAGCCACTGACCCCTCGCCCACGAGGCCGAAATGCGGAACGCAGAGGCGCATGGGGTTGATCAAAGCTTTCTGGCTGTGGGGGAGTCGGTGAAAGAGTCACAGGTCCTGTGCCTGCACGCAGAGCATGGTGGGATGGCCAGGTGCAGCGAACGGCTTAGCCCAGAACAGTCCTAGGCCCGGCTGGCTACCTGCCAGTGCCGCCCTGTAGACCATTCTGGGGGAGGAGCTTCAGATGAGTAGCGGTAGCTCTCTTGAAAGCTACATTTCTTTATTTTAAAGACAGGGTCTCACGTAGCACAGGCTGACCTTGACATCTTAGTCTTCCCGCCTCCACCCTGAGTGCTGGCACCACAGACACGCATGGCCATGTCCTATTTGTGACTGCTACGGATCAAAGCTTCGCGTATGCTAGGCCAACACCCAGCCCCGTGTATGTAGAGGGCTGGTGCACGCATCAGGTTGCTCTGAGTCCTTGGACCGCCTGTACTCCTTGTCCTGCCTGGGACAGCCATTGAGTCCAATACAGACCTGGAGCGCAGGGCAAGCCCACGGTGATACTCCGCTTGCAGCCTCTGGGGTGGCGGGAGGTGCAATGGAGAGCTTTTCCTAGCCGTCCACCAGCACTGGCCTCTCGGAGAGCAAGCCTCCAGGACCACACTGCCTCCCGCTCCCAGATAAACTGGCACAAAGGGGCAGCTGGGGGGTCGAGCCGCCTTCTTTTACCTCAGAGGTGCTTGGCTTTGCCTCCTTGGACCTCAGATCCCTTTAAGGCGACAGAGACCATGAGAGGGACAGGGAGACCCTCGTGCCTGTCCTATGCTCCCCTGTCCTGGCAGGACCCAGGGAAGCTATATTAGCTCTCCAGGAAGGGAGCAGGGCGCTGTAAAACTGACTGCTAATAATCGCCTCTGCGGGGAGGCGTGACGGGAGGGGGAGGGACGGAAATAGCTGGAGTATGCGAATGGGAGCGGCAGAGGGACTGGGAGTCTGGAGCTGCAGCCAGCTGTGCACCGAGGCCCTGGGAAGAAGAGGCTGAAAAGTTCCCGGCCTGATTCTCTGCTTTCTCTCTCACTGGCTGGGGGCCCCGGGGCAGGTGACTCAGCCTCGCTGTGTCTCATTCTACCCTCCTTAGACAGGGTTGGCAGAAAATGCCCCTCCCCCACTCCTGCTACCCCCCTCCCCCACCGGGGATAAACCATGCCCAGCCCATGGCACAGGCCAGTGTGCACTCTTGGGGACCTGTCCCTGAGCTGGCCAGGGCGTCCTAGGGAAGTCCGTCTGGAGGGTGGTGAGAACAGAAAGCCTGGGCTGGGCAAAGGGTCAGAGAGCATGGCATTGGGTGGCAGTGTGATTAGACTCATCTGAGTGGTCGTAGGACTCACAGGTCTCTGATGGAGAGGTTGGCCATACCCTGGATAGGTAAGGGTAGGTAGGAGCGAGGGGCAGGTCAGAGGCACCAATCAAGGGGGCAGAAGCTTGTCCTGAGCTTCTCTGTCCTGGTGAATTCTGACATAGAGGACAGGGAGGCCCCAAACCTTGTGTTAAGGGGCACTGGGCTTCGTATGAATGTGCAGACTCCAGGGCCTGCGGAGGCCAGGAGGCCACTTCTTTCCAGCTGTCTAGGCTGGTGGTGGATATGCTTGGAGACAGCACCACCAGGTAGAAGCCATCTCAGAGGGACGGCGGGACCCCAAAGGCTGTTCCCAGAGCTGTAGCTGACTTGCTTTGGATTCAGGAGTAAATCTGAATCCAGATGTTCCCTTGGGGATGATGGCCCAGGGCTGTCGCCCTTCTGGAGAGCTTCCCAGGGCCGGGTATGGGCAATCGTCAGGGTTGGACAGTGGCCTGGATGCACTTCCCAGCATCCATGCAGCCTTGGGCAGCCAAGACCAGTGTCGAGGAAGCGGCTCTGGCAGCCCGCTGCCAGCCGGAGCCAGACAGCACCTGGGAGGGGAAGGCAGGGAGCTCTCACACAGAGAGAAACTAAATGTCCCTGGAAAGGGCACTCACACACCGCCGCCTGTTCCTGCCGGGACGCCGAGCCTGGCTTTCAGTCACAGTCTCCAGATTTCACAGGCTCGCAGATCTGCCACCAGCCCAAACCTCCCTGGCAGAGTTCTGGTGGCTTCTGTTCCCCTCCCTGCCACCTGGCGTTGGGCACAGTCAGTTCTGCCGCTAGTTACTGCTTCAAGAGGGGACCTGCCAACCAGCTGGGGGGTGGTGTGGGGAAGAACGTGCCTGCCTCGGGGGTAAGGGGAGGTGGGGGGATGACTCACCTTTTCTGCAAAGATTGGATTGCCGGAGAGTTCGGTGAGATGCAGGAATTCCAAGTGCAGGGACCCAAACTCGGCCAGGATGCTGCTGCTGCCCGCGGTGGCCCAGCCCCAGCTCCCGCTGAAAAGACATCAGCCGCTATGTCACCCTGCTGGCTCCTTGGCTGACAGCGGCAGCAGCTGTGGCACAGGGCGGTGCCTGCTGTGTGCCAGGCACCTCGGCTAATGTTCCTGGGCGCTCACAACGTGGATGGCACGGAGGCTGGTGAGGGATGGGACCTGGGGGGGGGGTCTGGGCCCACCCCACAGTCTTTGTTCCTAGCGAGCAGCCTCTATAATGTTTGGGGCCTTGTGACTGTGGTGAAATCTGCAGGTGACATTGACGGTGTGGTGGAAGAGTACCCAAAGCCCACAGGACACCCAGTGATCATTTTCAGAGACACCCCCAAACACACACAGCCTGTCCTTTAATCCAAGGTCCTATAAGTCCCAGATGGACTGCTGGACCCAAGGAAGCTGGGGTTTAGGAGTGACAGAAGTTGGGGCCCTCGTAGCCAAGGCTAGCCTCTCATGAACAACTCAGCCACGCTCTCTCCCTGTGCCTGCAGGAGACTCTGATGTCCGCTTCAGGGTTTAGTGCTTTAGGAGGAAAATCCTCAGGGTCAGCTTGTGAGTTATCTTCCCCCCTTTCCTTCCAGGGACAAAGGATCAGGCCCTGAGCCAGACACTAGCGGCCTGTCACCAGTCTGTGCGGCAGCTGGGCCCAACAGTAAGCTGCCCTGAGCCAGCCCTGCTGGGAGGCCTTGGCCTGCACCGTCCCACCCTGTGAGGGGAGCTGCCCAGGCCTCTGCCGGCTGCACTCTGGAACCAGAAGGTGCAGGGGACGGCGCTGGTCAGCTGGCACCCTCGGACACACCCTTGAGTCCTGTGTGCCTCAGTTTCCATATCTGTATAATGGAATGAGGACAGCCGCTTCCTGCCCTTGCCTCACAGCCTCAGACTTTTGTGGGGGGCCAAGAAAGTAAGGGGGGAGGGGTGGAGTTAAGGATTGCTGTGGGTAAGAAAGAGGCTTCCTCTCCTGTGTCTCAGACCCACACGCGTATCTTGATTACTTTCTCACGGGATTATTTAGGCTCCCAGGGGCACAGGCGGTCTACGGAGAGTTGGTATAAGACTCAGGGAGAGAGCAGGGCGCGGCAGGCATCTCCCCTTTGCAGGTCGTGGGTGGCTGTGGCACCTTTTGGGGGCTCCTCAGCTGCCTCGGAACCTCTTCTGTCCACCCATTTCCACAGATGGAGATGACGTGGGAAGGCAGTGGGGGTGGGGAGTGCGTGTGTGTGTGTGTGTGTGTGTGTGTGTGTGTGTGTGTCACACTTCTGCAGCCCCAAGGCCTCACTAGCCACTCTGAGCTCCGCCCTGCCCAGCACCGGTCTCTGATATTCTAGCACCTTCCTTCCCTCCTTCCCTCCTCCCCTCCTTCCCTCTTTCCTTCCTTCCTTCCTTCCTTCCTTCCTTCCTTCCTTCCTTCCTTCCTTCCTTCCTTCCTTCCTTGACAGGTTTTCTCTGTGTAGACTAGGCTATGCTGAAACTCACTCTATAGACCAGGCTAGCCTTGAACTCAGAGATCTGCCTATCTCTGCCTCCAGAGTTCTGGACTTAAAGGTGTGCGCCACCGTGCCCTTCCGGCCTCCAGTGAGTTCTGTCCTCATCGTCTGCCACACAGGCCTCTCTGTTCTCTCTCCTAGGTCCCCACAGTCACCAGCCCCAGGTAGCAGGGTGTGTGTGTGTGTGTGTGTGTGTGTGTGTGTGTGCGCGCGTGCTCGTGTGCGAGCACGCTTCCTCTACGTCCCAGACCAGAGGCCCTCAGGAGAGCCCCACCGCTTCCCTAGACCCCAGCCTCCTCCTCTCTTAAACCAAGGCGCTCAGCTTCACGGAGCTATTGTGAGGCATCAATTATGCACGTGACCCGTCATCTTTATCAGTGTGTAATTATGCATACGTAAGTGACACTTTACTTCTAACGGGAGCCAGGTGGCTTTGCTGTCTTATTTTACCTTCACCCAACTCTCTTAGCAGATACTGTGATCTTCCTGTCATAGGTGGGAATACTTAGGCTCAGAGAGGGGGAGGCACTTTTTCAAGGTCACACAGCAAGCGGTGGAGCCGAATCTAAATTCTAGGTACTAAACGCACCCACAGCATTCTGGAAAGGAGAGGGGTCCTCCGACCAGCTCTGTGATCCAGTAGACAGACAGTAAGATCGCATTCCTCTCCTCCCCTGCCCCCCGCCCCCCTCCCCGCCCCCGGCAAGGGCGCTGCTCCACAGTACCCCTTCCTACATGGTTAACCTCCTGTGTGTGGTATAAGCATGACAGCCAGAGCTGAGTTCAAATGCTAACTTTACTCAGCTGCTGTGTGACCTTGGGGATGTTACTGCACTTCTCTGAGCCTCGTTTCTCCTTTCCTAGAAAAATGAGGTCCCGGTGGTTAGAAAGGAAAAGTTCTTCTCTGTGTGCTCACAGGGTGTTCAAAGCCGCTAGCAATTATGTCGATGTGTGTACACATGTTTAGAGGGAGAACATGTAAGCGTCCATCTGGACGACTGCACAGGCCAAGTATGGATTTGAGAAGGGCCGGCCTGAACAGCAGAGCCCTTATTGGTGGTCCGGGTGGCAGCAGGAGTTTTGTGCACGTGCCTGTGTGCGTGTACGTGTGCGTGTGCGTGTGCGTGTGTGCGTGTCCCTGGATTGGCCACCATCACTGTCTCTGCCGGCCATCATGCCTTCCCTGCAGAAGTGAGCGCCCATGTCCATGCCGGGCAGTGCTGGGGCAGGGCAGTTCACCAGCCCGCTAGATGCCATGCTGGGGCCCAGGCATGCTGGAACACTACAGGAGAAGTGGGCCCGGCCCTCTGAGGCCAGGGCATCTCTGAGGCGCGGTCTCTGTGGCGGGCGCTGCCGCATCCCTGTGACCCTCCCATTTTTACCAGTTTCTTCTTTCCCAGAATCTGAAAGGGAGAGGTGCCAGGAAGCCCGCCACACGCCACACACGCCACACGCCACACACGCAGCCTCTCTCGATGGCGAGCAAGCGAGGAGCCTAAAAATAGCCACGCTGTGCCAGGAATCCTAGGGTCTGGGTAGGACCAGGCTCCGCTGGGGGCCACAGTGAGGCAGGGGGATAGGGCCGAGGGAGGGGCACTACCCAGGGTGTGGGCGCTTCTGCCTTCACCCTCAGGGTCAGGGTCTGTGGAGAAGTGCTCAGCACCCAGGCCTGTGGAGGATGACCTCTGTCATGGCTGCCCTGGCCTCTGGGAAGTTTTAGTGAAGACACTAAAGGCTTTCCACCAGGGGGAGGCGAAGGAGGAGCTGGTTTGGGAGGGGGCACCGAGGGCAAAGCTCCCAAGGCCACCGGACAGCCAGGGAGGGGGAGGCCCAGGCACCTGGCCAGCACTCCTGTGAGGTGCCCCAGGTGACTGCTCAGGCAGGACAGGGAGCACAGGCTACCCAGCCTTCCTCTCAGTTTAAGGATGTCTGTCGTGCCCGGCCCAGAGAGTTGCGGGATCCACCTGGGAAGCCAGGGCCAGCAGGTTCTACGTCAGCTCGACAATGCTTCTATGTCAACAGGACACTGACTGGCTGTTTGCAGAGGAACAAATGCCCCTCCCACCCTGAGAAGGTCACGCCTGGGCTATTCAAACCCCGAGAACCACACTTGACAGCCAGTGCCTTAGGGTAGCACGTAGCGAAGGTGGGTTCGCAGTGTGCACAGAATGCAACCGTCCATCCGTGAGCCTCAGCTCCCACATCTGCAAACACGTAAGTCAGATAAAACCAACTCCCTAGGACTCCGTTCCATCTGCCAACCGTCCCTGGGCCTCCTCCTCGTCGGGGCCCCGACCCACAAACGAGGGTGGGGCATGGTCACCAGTTCACAGGGGGCATCTCACCTTTTGAAGTTCACCACGCCCTTGGGGATGCCCGTGGGCGTGTTGAAGGCAGGCAACAGTTTCTCACCCAGCTTGATGGCCTTCACTCGGAACACCTGCGGAGAAAGGTCAAAGGGCACTGAGTGTGAACTGGGGGCAGTGGTCCCTCTAACCGTGTGCTGCAGTCAAGGCTGCGTGACAGGTCTAGGCAGAGGCACCGCGGTGACAGAGCCTGGCTGGGTATTGTGGTGCTTACACCAGGCATCTCTCTCTGGGCATCGATTTCTGTGTTCATGAAATACCTGGGCTGTCCCTTAGGTAGTAGGGGGATGAAGGGACATCATTGTGATCAGGTGACCTTGGGAAGGGGAGAGGAAAGCAGTCAGTGTCACCTCCAGGGACAGGACCCCACTGAGAAGGGGGTGCTGCCAGCCTCGGCACTGCCTTCACCGAGCTGTGGGATGCTACGGCTGTGGATCCCCAGTCTTGTTACTACCGGGAGATGGTGGAACCTTAAAAGCTGGCGCCTAGCTGGGCGGTGGTGGCGCACGCCTGTAATCCCAGCACTTGGGAGGCAGAGGCAGGTGGATTTCTGAGTTCGAGGCCAGCCTGGTCTACAGAGTGAGTTCCAGGGGAGCCAGGGCTGCACAGAGAAACCCTGTCTCAAAAAACCAAAAAAAAAAAAAAAAAAAAAAAAAAAAAAAAAAAGCTGGCCCCTAAGGGAAAAGAGTTAGGTTGGAGGGGGCTTGACAGAGGGTGGGGGGATGGGACTCCCCCACCCCTCTCTTGCTCTCTGTTTCCTGGCTTCTCTACCATAGTCTGTTCCAGCATGATGTCCTGGACCACTCTGGAGCCGACGCAGCGGCCACTGAACCCGAGAGCCAGCTGGGCATTTTCTCCTTTTAAGTCGTCTCAGGCATTTTGTTCTGTGAGGGGGAGCTAATGAGAACAGCGGGCGTAAGGGGAACGAGCTGTGTATCTGTACGGAGAACATACAGCCCTGGACTCGGAGCCCAGAGCATCCAGGTTCTGGAAACTTCTACCTCCTGGGTGACGGCTTCCCCATGAGATCGCAGGAGAAATGTCTTTCTGTGACAGTCCGAGGCCTCTCAATGTTTTCATGTTATGCACAGGGCAGGAAGGGTGAATGGGTTGTTTTGTAAACCCTCTCCGTGATAGCTAAGGAGCCATAACACGGTCATAGCTCAGGCCCCCCAACGAGGTTCTGAGCCTTTTAAACTGTCCCTCTGAAATGCCAGATTAACTCAGAACACGTGACCTTCAGACTCAGCAGTGTCTCTCATAACCAGCTTCTCCAAAAGGGCCAGCAAGAGGGTTCCGTTCCTAAAGATGCTTGCTGCCAAGCTTGATGACCTGAGTTCGATCCCTGAGACCCACAGGACGGAAGGAGCACGCCCACCCTCGGAAGTTGTGTTCTGACAATCACATGTACACTGTGACACACATAAGTGTTCATACAACCTCACAAAACAAATGGACAGGTGTGATTAAAATAATTAAATGAACCAACCCAGTTTCTCTCAGGACATACATAATTGAGCTATGAAAGAGTTTACATTATGCCTGTTTGTCCCAGCATTGCCTAAAATAGACCACAGTGAGTCAGGCAACGCGGAAGAGGCTCAGTTCTGGCCTCCACGTGATGTAATGTCACGCAGCCGCCAAAATGACACAGTAGTAGGAAAGTATATGTACCTCCGAACCTAGCAAAGTATTTCAAAATACTGCAACTCAGTTTAAAACCTGCTTACATATGGATGCATTGAAAAAAGAAGGAAACATGAAAACACCAAGAATGTCCAGTTAGCCCACTGACGGGTTTTAGTTCCTCCTTTTGGTCTATCTGTGCCTTTTACGAGATTATTTCTGTTTTTCTGAAGTGAAGGTTTCTCTGTGCTGCCCAGGCAGGCTTTTGAACACCTGCACTCAGTAACCCTTCCGCCCCAGCTTTCTGAGCCATTGGGACTACAGGTATATATGGCTGTGTTCAGCCTGTGTGGCTTTACAATAGGATTGGAGAGATGGCTCAGTGGTCGGGGCACTCCCTCTGCAAGCCTGAGGACCTGACCTCAGATCGCCAGCACCCACATAAAGAGTTAGGTGTGGTTGTGGTTCCTGGAACCCCAGTCCTGGGCGGGGCAGAAATAGGCGGAGCTCCCTGGCAGGGCGGCCTAGCCTAAAGAGCAAGCTTCCAGTCAGTAAGAGAGTGCCCTGACCTCCCAATTCATGTGTGCAGACACCTACCCACATGCATGTGCGACAAATCTCAATTTCTCTCTGTCTCTCTCTCTCTCTCTCTCTCTCTCTCTCTGTCTCTCTCTGTCTCTCTCTGTCTCTCTCTCTCTCTCTCTCTCTCTCCCCCTTCCCCCTCTCTCATTTATTTCAATCTATTCTCTCTCTCATACACACACACACATACACACATGCATGCACGCACCACGCCAGGCCTATAACAGTTATATGGACTCCATTTTCAACAAACCCTAGGGTTGGAGAGAGGCTCAGAGGTTAAGAACACCGACTATTCTTCTGAAGGTCCTGAGTTCAAATCCCAGCAACTCACATGGTTGCTTACAACCATCTGTAACGAGATCTGATGCCCTCTTCTGGTGTGTCTGAGGACAGCTACAGTATTCTTACATAAAATAAATAAATAAATAAATAAATAAATAAATCTTAAAAAAAAAACAAAAAACAACCAAAATCTTGTATATTGTTCCACCTGCCTAAGGTCAAGACCACCTCCCTAAAGTGAAACACAGTAATTGTTTATTAACAAACAAACAAAAAAACCCAACAAAACAAAACAAAAACCCTAGACCGAAAATACACTTTTAAAAAACAGCTGGCAGCCAGGTGGTGGTGGCGCACGCTTGAAATCCTAGCACTCTGGGAGGCAGAGGCAGGCAGATTTCTGAGTTTGAGGCTAGTCTAGTCTACAGAGTGAGTTCCAGGACAGCCAGGGATATACAGAGAAACCCTGTCTCCAAAAAAAACCAAAAACAAAAAACAAAACAGCTGGCCATGATGGGATCCACTGTAATCCTGACCCCGAGGAGACAAGCATTAGAAGCCAGTGTGGGCCACGCCCTAGAGGTAGGGATTAAAAATCACATCTGCGTTGACCATGCACAGGGATTCTGATTCCTAAAGAGCGGAGCGCAGCCTGAGCCGTTGGTCCTAAGGACTTGGAGAGGCTGGACAAAGGCTCTCTGCAAACAGCACGCTATGTCAGGTAGGGGCTTGAGCCTTCCTGGGATCTGAGATCCATAGGGGTTCTGGGCCCAATCACCATGGATACCTAGAGAGGATCATAAAAGTTGCTGAAGAGCTGAGCTGCAAGTCCCCAGTCTGTCACTCTGCTGACTCAGTCTCCCGACCTCCCTATCAAAGCCACCAGCAACAGAGACCTGCTTCAAAAGGGAGGGCCCGGGGGTGGAGACCATGGAGGCCCAAGGGCCCTGGGCCTCAGCTCTATACCACAGAGTATAAAGCAAACAAACAACAGAAGTCCTGTGAGATCTGAGCCGGGGAACGGGTTCGAGGCCTCTGAGGGTACATGGCCTTACCGGGGAGGAAGGGGACTGGCAGGGCTCACTACACGGTCCCTCAAGAGCACACTGTCCAGTGCCTGTCGGTGGGACCTAGAAGTAGACCCCAGGGAGATGGTCTAGACCCCAAAGGCAGGCAGGTGTCTCTTGGGCCTGCAGGGTCGCCTCTGTGGGTCTGCTGCCGTGCTCTGCCAGACTGGGAAGCCACTGGCTGAGTGACAGAGGGGCTTGTAAGAGCTTTGATCTCATGCAGGCTTTGGATGGCTTTACCCATCCGGGAGGTTGTCGGTGGTGAACAGAAGCCACCCGGACTGTGGCTCAGGCTGCACAGTGGCCTGAGACTCTGAGGAGGCTAAGATAGCTGAAAGGGCCTTCTCTCCCTGGGTATCATGTCCCTTCTGTGCACAGCCCTTAAGAGGCCTTGCTGTCGGCTGTCCAGAAGGTCCCCGTGGCCCTGGGGAGGGACTGGGAGAGCACGAGAGTTCTAGAATGAAGTGGGTCCACTCTGCATGGTGGACAGAGCAGGGAGGAGCTGTGTCCACAGACCTTCATCCTCTGCCACGGCCTGCAGAGAAGGTCCTCACCAAGGCTGAGACAGCCGAGCTCCGGGTTACCTGCTCAAGGCTACAGAACTCTGTGGCTTTCACCAGGACACCCAGGAGTCTCTCCTCAGAGGGCTGTGGCCTCAGTGGCCTCGTGGTCACAGTCCCCGGACAGGAGGGAAATAGTCGTGAGTTTCATCCTGCAGGACAGAGAGCACATGGAGCCAAGGGCCCAGCACACGTCCTCTCTGCCGCTGTGTGACCTTCGCTGAACCCTGCACTGTCTCTGAGCCTCCGTTTCCCCAGCTGTCCTGGGGAAAAAGTGCCCTGGCAGCTCCACAGAGTTCTTGTAGATTAAATGGAGAAAGAGGGAGCTTTTGTGCCAGCGTGCTTCTAAACTGTGAGGCGCTGTCCCGGAGGCCCCATGAACAGCTCTGATTATGCGTGTCATCTTTAAAAAAAATTCATTATTTTATGTGTAAGGGTGTTTAGCTGGCATGTATGTCTGCACACCATATATATGTAGGGCTCAGGAGAGTCAGAAGAGGGCATCAGAAGCCCTGGGACCGGAGCTGTAGAGGCTGGTGAGCCGCCATGTGGGTGCTAGGAATTGAACCCAGGTCCTCTGCAGGAGCGTCCGGTACTCTTGTAACTCCCGAGACATCTCTCTGGCCTCATGCCAGACTCTTGTCTGGAGTCGGTCTCAGCAGGAGTGACCAAGCAGCGGGGGCCCTCTTCTGCCACTCCCTCTGAAGCAAGGACCATGGCAGCCAGCAAATGTGGCGCTCACTTGTAGGAAGTTAAGAAATGCAACCCCCCACCCCCACCCCGGCAGCCACTGGGCGTGGCTTGAGTTTAGTGTGACTGAGCCCTGGAAGCAAGCTCTGGCGATGGAGACAGACTGGAGGGTCAAAGGGCCGGAGTGAGGCCTGGCCCAGCCCACGGTGACTCACGGCTGGAGGCCTGTTTCATCATCTGCAAGTGGGTGATGCCCTCCCTGCGCTGATGGGACACAGGCGGCTCCCACAGAGCTGTGCTCAGAACTGAAAACCTGGTATTTAGAGAGGAAGAAAACGGGATAGCAGGGACCGTGGAGGTGGGCTGTACCTTGCTGTACAGACAGACTCAGCGTGCTGGCTTCCCTCTGAGCCTTATGAAAGGCTCCTCTTTTCCTTCCTTCCTTCCTCCCTCCCTCCCTCCCTTCCTTCCTTCCTTCCTTCCTTCCTTCCTTCCTTCCTTCCTTCCTTCCTTCCTTCCAGACAGGGTTTCTCTGTATAGCCCTGGCTGTCCTGGAACTCACCCTGTAGAACAGTCTGGCCATTAACTCAGAGATCCGCCTGCCTCTGCCTCCTGAGTGCTGAGATTAAAGGCGTGTGTCACCAATGCCTGGCTGTGAACTGTTTCTCCAGTCACCAATGCCCTGGTCCACAGCCCCTGGCAAATGTACGTCCTGAAGTCGATGTGAGGGTCGCTCCGGGAGCCACGGGCTCAGAACTACAGACTCTCCAGAGAAGGATCTAAGGAGGGCTGATGGCTGTCACCCAGGACCCACTAGCTTCTGGGTTAAGCATGCCCCTCCCCTTCCCTGCATCCATCCCTCCAACCATGCCCGCCAGGGGAGGCTGGGCAGGAGCCTCTGAAGCACATGAATGACATTGCCCCCCCCCCCCTGCTGCTTGCTCTGTCATTCTCTTGTCCTGGGGTTCTCAAATAATATTCAAGCTCTGGGTGGCTTGAAGCCCAGGGCTCCCATCGACAATTTTTTTTTTTGGACAAATTGGTACAAGCAGTAATCTCTGCGGAGGAGATTATATTTGATGGAGAGAGGCCTGAAGCGCCTGGAGAGAGAGAGTGGCTTGCTGCCTCTAAGCTCTCCCCCTCAGCCATGACGGCTGAGGGAGGAAGACTTTCTTGGATCACAGCGGTGGAGGGGGCCAGGATTTCCCTGTAGCTTGAGTGCTCTACCTGCCCAGCTCCTGCTTCCAAGTGGTGGCAGAGCTGGGCAGAGTGGCCCTCTGGCTCCCGGAGAATAGTGTGACGGGTGACCTACATTCTGGGGACGCTGCCAACCCGGCCACCCGATACTCAGGCTGTGCTATGACAAGCGCTCACGAGGGGAGAAGGGAGGCTCCGGTTTCGCCTAATCTCAGTACAGTTCAGAATTCTCTGGCAGAGAGAAGATGCCATTTGGAGGTGACAGCCCCGGCTAAACTCTCTGTCCCGTTCCATGTCACAAGGGCTGTTGGTCTTAAGAGGTAACATGACCATTAGAAAGTGGTAAGTTTTTTAAGGCCACTGGCAGGTGACTCTGGGCACTTTTTAGCTGTCAAAGCCTTGCAGTTACAGGTTATGGCCAGCAGGGCGGCGCCATTGCCCCACTGCTCCCTTGAAAATGGGCCGAGGCAGTTCTGCCCAGGAGGGGAGGGGAGGAAAGGGTTAGTTGTGAAGTATATGAAAACCTACGGGCTCTGTGACTCGCAGTTAAGAGCACTGGCTGCTCTTCCAGAGGACCCAGGATCAAATCCTAACGCATGGAGGCTCACAGCCAGCTGTAACTACAATTTCAGGGGACCCAATGCCTTCTTCTGGTTTCTGTAGGTGCTAGACACACATGCGGTTCACATACATACATACAAGCAAACACCCACACTTTTTTTTTTTTTAAAGCCAGTGCCCATGGGGGTAAGAAGCAGCAGTTTGGCCTCGTGGGACCTGAGACCTGACATCCATGAATGGCAATTTGCTGGTGTGGGGACACGTGTCTGGTTCTGCACAGACATGTGAGGTCCCATCCTCACAGAGTTCCTCAGCTGCTCTGGGCGCCAAGTATGCTCTGAACCATGTGGAATCCTCATGGGGGTCAGGGGGGCATCCTGGTTGGTCTCTGACAGACTTCCCGGCCCCATGAAGCCACTGGGAAAGTAGAGGCAGGACTATAGTGTTTCTCAGACCTGTCTAGCTCGGGACCTCAAAGGACCACCTTACCTCTTCTCCCGTCAGGTAGAAGGCCGAGAGCAGTCCTCCAATATACCGGATGTTCACTTCAAACAAGGACGCTTCTCCACTCTGTGAGAAGGTGGGGGAGGGGGGAACAACAGGTCCAGTGAGGATACGGGTGAGCTCCCACAGCCAGCGGGCCCTGGACACGGGCCACACTGCTCCCCTCAGTATACACCCGTATCCTGCCCCCAGGACCCCAGCAGGCCAGACCACCGCTCAGTTTTCATAACTGAGGTTGGGAGAGGCCAGCACCTGCCTGGCGGTTGCCACCGTGCACTTAAGCGTTCCAAATAAACACCAGCCTTGGCTCCCTTCCCCAGCCTTGCCGGAGGCCATTGGAGCAGTTCCGCCTGGCTGTGCTCCAAGGAGCTCAGGACCTGTGCCGAGCTGCAGAAGAAGCTTAGCCCAAGGAGACGCTCCCGTGGCTTAGCAGGACCGAGAGAGGCCCTTCCCTGGGCTAAGAGGGCAGGGCAGGGCTGGGCAGGAGGCTGTGGGCAGATGCCTGTGTAAGAGCCATCAGCCTCTGGGCCACCCACACCGCCCTTCTCCATGACTGCCCTGCCCCGCCGTGCCCTGTACGTAGCAGGTGTGGAGGCATCGTGCCAAGGGCACAGTCTGGCTAAAGTCCCCCCTGTAGCCACGTACATGGCTTTGTGACTTGAGACAGGTTTCTCCCTTCCCCTTGGGTTTCCCCCTGCACAGAGTGAGTGAGTGTGTCACCACCTCCCAGGCAGGCCTTCTCACGGTGACACAGTGAGCTGTGACGGGGTCTCACGCAGGCCCCTACTTCTACCTTCTGTGTTCCAGGCTAGCTCCAGTTGTCCGGGCTAGCCTTGGATTTGTGCTCCGGCTGCCTCGGCTTCAGAGTAGCTGGGATTCCAGGGCCGTGCTACCGGGCCTGAATCAAGCTTTCACTATGCACAGCGCCCACTGTTAATCTGGGAGGATTTTTTCCACTAGCAAAGAGTGTGCAAATCTCACTTCCTTTCAACCTCCTAGGGCTCCGTGACGTCACCCCACTCTCTAGCTGAAGAAGCTAAGGCACAGAGAGGTCATGACTCCACCTTTCTTATCCTGAAAACACTCTAACCTACCCCGGTCTGCCTGAGTGTCCACAGCTCCTGGTCCCCTAGGCGGGCCCATCCTCAGCCTGGAGGAGGGGGGGGCTGTCCAGGGGAGCCCGGTGAGTCCCCGAAGATGCTTCTCTGCCCCTCGCTCATCCACAGAGAAGGAACAAAGGGCTCGCCTGGCCTCACAGACGCCAGAAGCCATAAAGGCCTCTAGATGATTCTAGTATCTATAACGGTGATGAGGAGCTCACTTAGCATTCCTGATGACTTCATGGCGCCATTAAAAACTCCCCACAGCCCTCTGCTGGGGTCCTCGCCCCTGCCTCAGGGGGAGGAGACTAAGGGTCAGGGGTCAGGGAGGTGGAGAGCCCTTCCTCGCTCTCCAGTTCAGCTCCCAGGCTTCTGCACCTCTTGACTCTAACAAAGGCTCTTCCCTCCCACCTGCTGAGCAACAGGTCCCAGTTGAGCACAGTGGGGAGGGAGGGGTGGCCCTGGCTGTGTCCCCTTGTACCAGAGGACACCAGCAGGGAGACATCCCCACTCCAAGCCTGGCCTTCCCTGAGGTGAGGAGACTCATCAGGGTCTGTACTGCAGCCCTGGCTCTTCCCTACTCTGTTACATAGTCCCAGGCAACTGCTGCCTATGGAGCCGGAGGCTGGCCCTGGCCTCCCCACGGCCTCTGACTCACCACGTTCAGGTGGAAGCTGTCTTGCACCCAGGTCTTGGCCTCCTGGAACTCCTCTTTCAGCTCCATGAGGTAGAGGGTGTCGAGAGAGTCGATGATGGTCGCCCCACTGAGACCGCCTGTAGGACAGAGAATCGTATGTGTGACCCGGGGGCCATTTTTATCCTTGGCTAGACAGGTCACCCTTCTCCAGGGTCCTCGAATGCCTGGAGAATTTCAAGGTAGCATCTAGGGTGACTCTAGGACCACCAATGAAGGCGAGAATGGATCTGCCATCCCATCTCCCGGGGAGGCGGAGGCTGTGCTGGCCCATTCCCAGACCATGGTCACTCTGTGGTCAGCAACTCGCTCAGTTCCAGGTGACACTGCCCTGACCAGTGTGGCACACGGGCACAGCCAGTCCTGTGGCTCACTCAACCTTCCTTCTGCTTTATCCTGTGAAAAATACAGCCTCTCACATTGGCTTATACAGGGAGACAGACATATAGGACTGTGAACCCAGTGGGGAGATCCAAACCCTCCAGGTCCTGCAATGTAGACTGGAACATAGCATAGGGACATCACAGGAACATCCATCCATGGAGATGACATAGATAGACCTTTATGTGCTTGGAAGATAACCCTGGGACCACTTAAACTGAAACAAAACAAAACAAAACAAAACCAGTCAGGCTGCGTCCATGCAGCCTGCAATTCAAGCACTTAGGCAGTAGCAGGAGGTTTGCTGGGAGCTCAAGGCCAACCTGAGCTACATAATGAGTTCCAAGGCTAGCCTGAGCTACATAATGAGTTCTAAGGCCAGACATTGTCTATCAAATAAGGCAGGTATAGACTACCTCATTTCAGGATGTTAGTCAGTGGAGTTCTTTAGACTCTCCCAAATATTATAGGCTATTACTATTGGCTACCCTGGAGAACTTGATGGTAAGATCCCACAATCCTTGAGTCAGAGAATATGGTGAAATCAAGCTGGTCCTGACTTGGGAGCTTTATCCCTACTGGGTAGCTTTCATGGTGCTGTGCATGCTGTCAGAGAAGGAAATGAGCCGTCGATCTTACCCACTTCTGAACACTGTGGCTACGGTAACCACTGGCCTGGCAGTGGAGACCCGGTGGCGTCATAGTGGCATCACCATAAGGGGAGTAACCAACCACTTTCTGGTTGGATTTGAATCCTGCGCCACAAGGCTGAACTCATGGCTGGTGCTATGCACTGGGCCATCAACCTGTGGCTGGACAGGCCAGAAGCCCTAAGGGAGAACCTAGTGCTAGTACTTTGCTAAGTGGGCACACCCAACGGCCTCCTAAGTACTTATCTTTGTATCCATATATTCACACACCTCTCAAGCATCGCTCACTCACTCACTCATTCATTCATTCATTCATTTACAGGAGATGTCAATTAAAACAGAGAGCCACAACTGACCCACATGTGCACTCAGCTCTACATGAGAACCAATGCCCCTCACCCAAGGCTCAGGGATCATTTGGGGAAAAGGGCTGGAAACACTATAAGAGCCCGACAGAGCAGATATCTCTAGCAAAACTATTTGCCAGACATGACAGGGCCATTGCACACAGTGGTTGGGGCAGCACGCGTGAGAACTGTACAGGAACACTCCAGAAGTGTCCCAGCATGACGTCACACCCCTGGCTGAGGAGCTACTGGCAACTGCTGGCAGCCGGCAGAGGAGAGTCCATTCTCCTCAGAGATGCTGCCCCAAGAGGCTACCTGATGTGGTTTACATGAGCAATGTGGCCCCACAGGCTGTGTTTGAGCCTCCGGTCCTGTGTTGGTGGTGCTATTTACGGAGGGAGCTTATGGGCCCTTTAGAAGGTACACACGGCCTCGGTGGGGGAAGGGCATCCATCCTTAGGCTTTGAGGGTTTACAGACGTGGTCCACTTCTGGTTCTCATCCTCAACTTCCTGTATGTGGTTGGGATGCAATCTCTCGGCTTCCTGTTCTGGCCTCCTGCTGCCATGCCTCCTAGATCATTCCCTGTGGAACCTTCCCTGCGGAACCATAACCTCAAATAAACTCTTCTGTCCATCTCATACGTTTGGTTGTATTGTTTTGTCACAGCAACAAAAGAGCACCTCACACAGTACACACCTCGCACAGTTCACACAGTACACACCTCGCACAGTACACACCTCACACAGTACACACCTCGCACAGTACACACCTCACAGTACACACCTCACACAGTACACACCTCCCACAGTACACACCTCACAGTACACACCTCGCACAGTACAACCTCACACAGTACACACCTCGCACAGTACACACCTCGCACAGTACACACCTCCCACAGTACACATCTCGCACAGTACACACCTTGCACAGTACACACCTCCCAGTACACACCTCGCACAGTACACACCTCGCACAGTACACACCTCCCAGTACACACCTCGCACAGTACACACCTTGCACAGTACACACCTCACACAGAACACACCTCGCACAGTACACACCTCACAGTACACACCTCGCACAGTACACACCTCACAGGGTACACACCTCACAGTACACACCTCGCACAGTACACACCTCGCACAGTACACACCTCGCACAGTACACACAGTACACACCTCACACAGTACACACCTCCCACAGTACACATCTCGCACAGTACACACCTTGCACAGTACACACCTCCCAGTACACACCTCGCACAGTACACACCTCGCACAGTACACACCTCCCAGTACACACCTCGCACAGTACACACCTTGCACAGTACACACCTCACACAGAACACACCTCGCACAGTACACACCTCACAGTACACACCTCGCACAGTACACACCTCACAGGGTACACACCTCACAGTACACACCTCGCACAGTACACACCTCGCACAGTACACACCTCGCACAGTACACACCTCACAGTACACACCTCACAGTACACACCTCCCACAGTACACACCTCCCACAGTACACACCTCACAGTACACACCTCGCACAGTACACACCTCGCACAGTACACACCTCACACAGTACACACCTCGCACAGTACACACCTCACAGTACACACCTCATACAGTACACACCTCACACAGTACACATGCTCCCGCAGATGTTCCGACCCCCAGGGAAACAGACAGCTCGGGGTGAACTCAGCTGGGAAGGAAAAGTAGGAAAGACGGGAAGAACTGCAGGGGAAGGAAGAGGATGGCTTTGGGCAAACACTATAGGCACGTATGAAATTCTCAAACACAGAGAAACCCTCTCTCGAAAAAACAAAAACAAAAACAAACCCAAAAAAACAAAACAAAAAAAAAAGGAAGGAAGGAAGGAAGGAAGGGAGGGAGGAAGGAAGGAAGGAAGGAAGGAAGGAAGGAAGGAAGGGCAGCAGCTGAAGAGCAACAGCCGGATGTCCTCCGGGCTCTACGCGCACATGGGGACATGTGCCGCCTCTCACGGACAAAGCCAACAGAACTCCAAAGGCAGCACAGCAGAAGCTGTTTATTACTGCGCAGTGAAGAGGGGGCCCTAGGCTCCAAGCCGGGGGCGGCGGGGCTCAGGGCTTATCTCTGGGTGCTGGGGCAGAAGTGCTGTTCATTTCTTCTTCTGGGTTATTTTTATCGCTAGAGATTTATTTCCATCAAAAAGGAAAAAGGGAAAACCGGTTTAGACAAAGAAGCCAAACAAATGCTCGACCCGAAAGTCCTCGTGCTCCCTCTTATTCCAGGGCAGTGAGTCCACGGAGAGCTACCTGCTTGCCCCACCACCCTGGCGCTGGTCCTGGGATCATGCGTCCCCACCATCCTCACTGTGAGGGAGGCGGGAGAGGCCTGGGGAAAGCCTCAGCTGGTAGAGCGCTGTCCGAGCCTGGAATGGGGAGGACTGGGGGTCACGGGGCAAGCTTAGTGCCACCTGGAGAGCTTCCTGGAGGAGAAGGCTAACTCTCATCAATACCTTATAACTACAGTCACAACCAGCAGCAATGCCTTTTAGGGTCCAAAGCACTTTTGCCCATATATTCCTCTGGGGAGGCTGATACCCCGACTCTCCTCTGATATGCCAGTTTGTAGATGTTCAAGTCCCATATATAATATATAAATGGGAATTTTTGCATAGGATTCTAGGCAATTCTCTGTATCTCATCTCGGGCGAGTTATAAGTCAAATAAGTCCCTGTTGCACTGTGTTAGGAGCTAGAGACAAGAAGACCAAGTTCAGTATACACCTGGGCCCCCAATACTTTCCACCTGTGGCTGGCTGAATTCACTCAGGTGAAACCGAGGGGCACAGAGGACCCAGCATGACGCCCAGAAGAGTGGCTGTCCCCACTGTGCCCCTGCACAGGCTCAGGGGATCAGGAGTCACAGGTTTGGCCCTCCTTCGCAGAGCCCACTGGGCAGGGCGTATCATGGAAGGGAGGGCGGGCTGGCCACAGAGGAAGGTGCTGACCATGCCTCTGGGTACTTGGACTAGGCCTGCCTCGAGCATGTGGCATGTCAGACCCTCCCATGACCACGAGGACAGACAGGCATTCCTTTCCTGGCCACCTCCCTTCTAGAAGGTGCCAGGGCAGGCAAGGTTCCAGCGAGGACTTTATCCCCTGGAACTGCGTAGACTTGGGCTGATGGTCTGAAGGACCTGGTGACCTGGGGTCCTGTTGCCTGTTTCAAGGGCCTGGAGGGACTCTGAGGTCCTGCTGGGTCACTCTTTCATCTCACAGATGAGGCCCTATCAAGGACTAAGCCAGCCCAGGGGAGATACGCTTCCCCTGCCAGGGTGGCCTCTCAACTCTGAGCAAAGGGGCCTGCGCGCTCACCCACCTGGCACTCAGCGACAAGCCAGGACTGGCAGGAAGCTGAGTCCTCCCCTCCAGGGCCGCAGCAGAGTCTCTGATTTCAGAATCCCGCCCCGGCCACCTGTTCACCTCAATGGCCTCTGTCTCTTGGGGCCCAGCTGGGAGAGTAACCAGGGCTCCTCGTGACCAGCTGTCCGTCCGCATGACACCTCCGGACGTCTGATGTGGACACCTGAGAAACTGGCCGAGTTCGTTGGCGAGGGCCTGCTCGGGCTGGAGGCTCTGGCTCCTTGGCTTGGACAGTCTCTGCCCCACCCCCTCTCCCTGCACCTGGCCGGGCTGGGGTCCAGCAGGGCACTTACTGAGGACCTTCCTCTCAGACTCAGGGTCACCCCAGAGCCCATGCTAGATGACAGAGAAGGCCCTATCTCCTGTCTAAGCTCATGTGCCACCTGGGACGGTTTCCACAGGGAGTACAGGTGCCAGTAGAGAACATATGCATATATACCTACAGCTTCAACAGGGCTCAAAACAGCAGCCAGGACCTTTCCTGGGGCTGCAGCCGTAGTGGGCCCCCAGCCCTGTTTCTGAGTTCTACATTTTACACAGGATAAGCTAATCAGATCAGGGGTCAGTGGAACATTCTAGAAAGAACAGAGGCCCAGGAAGCAGGAGAACAGGCTCCGGCCCCAGCATGACCCACCAGGACCCAGCAGCACGCATGCTTCAAGCATCAAAGTTAACTGTGGATGAAGGGGAGGACCCTTGGATGGAGCACCAGAGAGCCATCTCTGGTCCCTGAGCATGACCTGCCCCTGCCATAAACTCACCTGCCCCTGCTAGATGAACATGGTGTTGGTAAATCAGTTCACTACTTTTCCCCCCTGGGATCCCTTTGTCCATCTCGAAACTGTGGCCTGGCTAGGATGTGGGGAAGGGTTACAAAGTGTGGTCCGTCCCCGTGGGAGAAGGGATGCTATCATCTAACTGTTCTCACTTGTTCACGGAATGAAGCCTCCAGAAACCTCACATGGGAGATTGTAGGTCCTGCACCGCAATACTGCTGGCTGCAGGGGATGGAAGGAAATGCAACGTGGGTGTGTGTACAATACCTCGACATCCGGGCCCTGCACTTGACTGTCCCTGGGCGGCCCCTCCATGATACTTTTGGTGGTCTCGAGTATCTGCTGTGTGGGCCACCATGACCCCTGACCTCTAAGCACCGCCTCCCAGCCTCGCTTCCATTTTCATATGTCTTGTTTTCCTAGAATTTGGATCCGGTGGTGTGTCAACCTGAATCTGTGTCCCTGCCATGGCCTCCCAGTACAGTCAAGGCACGCCTGCTCTTGCCACCACGGATTTGTACAATCTCCCTGCATCATGGCGGGTTAGTGACCGGCTTCCCACACAGCCTTCCCTGAGTCCACCCGTGGACCTGTTCCCACTCAGAGCATGCCCACCACAGTCTCCTGGGCCATTCTCCTTCTGTGCATTGTATCTTTCCCTCTGGAGAATGGTCAGAGGTTAAAGAAGGTTCCTCTTCTGTCTCTCTGTCCCTCACACACTGAACCTTGAAGTCTTGTCTCCAAGCAGTCCAAAAGGCTAGAGTTCTGCTCGAAGGCCCTGTGTCCATTCCTGGGGCCTTCTCACACACCTCTGAGGGGGCAGCGCCTCGGCCATATGGTGGCAGCCCAGGGTCCACCACGCCGGCCCTCGGCACCTCTCTGACCCCCATCGCCTTGTGTGCATGAGGTTGCACCTTCCGGGGTGTTCTCTGAGAAGCAATCCCTGGTACATTTGGCACAAGGACCCCCATTCCAGAAAGTTCACCTCCAAGCATACACACACCAAACAAAAACAAACAAACAAACAAACAAAAACAAACAAATGTAACAGTGAAGAAGCGGGGTTGGTATGCTTTCCGGCCCCTGTGCTGGGGAGAGCTGCCGTTAGGGTTAGTCCTTATTCTTGTGGTAGCATACTGCTTTAGTTCCAGCACTCGGGAAGCAGAGGCAGGCTGCTCTCTATGAGTTCAAGGCCAGCCTGATCTACATAGCGAGTTCCAGAGTAGCCAGAGCTACAGAGTAAGACCTTGTCTAAACACACACACACACACACACACACACACACACACACACGCCTCCCTACCCCCACCCCACCCCCAGCCATTCTTGTGGAATATTGCCAGACAGAAGGATGCTTGGGGCTCAGCGGAGAGTCAGTCGAACCTAATCAGCAAACTCCAGGCCAACGACAGATTATGCCTCAAAAACCAAGCTGGCCGACACCAAAGAGGATCAACACTCGGGGTCACCCTCTGGCCTCCACAGGCATCGCCTCACCTCTCACAGAGCTTCCTGTTGAGAGCAGGGAGAACCCCGGGCCCCCAACACCTCCCTCCCTCGGGGCCAGGGCCACTCCATAGAGCCACTTGCCTGGTCTGTGTCCCCACCGACTCTGCCGTATAATAATGATGTCTTTTATGTGATGTTATATTAACAGAGAGAAATGGGTCAGGCTGGCCAACTCCAGCTCCAGGAAGAACATTTAGAAGGAAAAAAAATGACCCAAGGCCTCGCCTATTACAGAGTCTCCCCAGAGCCGAGCACTAATGGCTGTGTTTAATTTAATGATACAATCCGCAGAGACTTCTCTTGATCTGCAGTGAAACAACATGGACGTCTCTCTCCCGGCTGACACGGAGAGCCGGGTGGCGGTGTGTGGCAGACTGGATTTTTACAGATGGGGCCAAGGGCACTGCTGGCCCGAGGGCACGAGGCTTCCTGGGATGCTGACACTCCATCCATGGCTTTACCCCAACACCTGGCAGGACAGGGAACGACCTGGACCCACAGGATAAAGAATACAAGGATATGTTGGTTTCTAGGCCAGCCTCAAGAAGCTGACTGGCAGCTCTCTCTCCTACCTCTGTGAGGGACAGCCGCCATATCGTCGGGGAGCCCAAGACAGCCACCAGGACTACTCGTACATTTATCCTGACTGACAGTCCCATCAGAGGTCTGGCCAACAGCTGGCATGAACTCCAGACGTGTGAATGGAAAGCCTCGGCCTCCAACCTACCCTGCTGAGCGCCTGCGCACAAGGTACAACAAAGAGCCATCCATGCCGTGCCTTCCGAGAATTCCTGACCTGTCAGATCTGAGAGCCTCATCAAGTAACCGCTACAAGCATTAAATTCAGGAGCAGCAAAGGCACCTGGGAAGTTCTACCACATGAGTTTCTAAGGAGACCAGCTAAAGTGGTACCCGCCCAGCCCCACCCCCGCCCGCACCACACACTGTCAAAAACAACTATCTTGTAGGATGAAGCTCAGATGCACAGAAGGCTTCTGTTTCCTTCCCTAGGTAGCCCAGGCTAGCCTCAAGCTCATGGTCCTCCTGCCTTTGCTTCCTGTGCGCTGGGATTACAGGTGCATACCACCCACACGGCAGCCTTTCTATTCCTATGTGGTCTGAGGGTTTTTTGTTTTTTGTTTTTTGTTTTTTCTTTTTTCTTCTTCTTCTTTCCTGGAATGTTTATGATGCTGTTTCCTGGGTCACTCGAGTTGCACTCAGAGGCTGTTTCCAGGCAAAAGCTTCTTGGAGATTCTGGGAGGGAAAACGTTATTAGGAACTATTCCCGGAATCCAGAATGCTCGCTAAAAGCTGAGAAACACACCACTTGCTTAGTCGGCTCTGCCCACGCCATCGGCCTATTTAAAGGCCCCATTCCTTCTGTTCTCCAGGACCAAACTCCTGATGCATCGAGCAAAGATGCAGTCGGGGCCTTGTAGCCCCGGCGTGGTGCCTCTGTTACCCGCTCTGCAAGTGATGGCCCGTCCCAGCCACAGACTGCCAGCGGGGCCCTGGGTTTGCTCAGGGCTCCCATTAGCACAGGTCTCTGTGCCTGGGGTGCCTTTGGCGAGGGTCCCCAGTGCCTCCAACATCCTAGGAACATAAATTCCGATGCAACAGTGTTGCGGGTGGGACCGAGGAGATGAGGAGGACCTGGGGGCTCTGTTTACAGTTTATCTATCCTCTGTTCGGGATGCTGTTATCATGGGAGTGGGTGTTAGTGATCTCAGGCATGGGTCCTGGTCAGTGGACGAACCTGGCCCCCTCCTTCTCTGTTGCCCTTCTGCCTCTGTATCAGGATGACAGTGGGGGAGGCCGGCTGCGTGATGCCCCCAGATCCTGGCTCGGGGCTGACACCCCAGGAAACGAATGCTGATGGAGCATTAAACCTGATAAACACCCATGCCCAGCAAGACCTCATCAGAACCGCCCCCCAGTGCTCCCTTCGTCAGGCACGGCAGCGCCTCACGCTGCTCTCTGATGCCTCGTGACAGCTCTCATAATGCCACCATGTCACAGATGAGGATCGGGGCTTATTGGATTGAGTCACTTGCTCAAGATTCATCCATTCAGCCCAACTCTACTCTCGGGGTGCTGGGGCCTGGCACGGGAATCCCATGGGAAGAGAGGGGCCGAGGACCAAGCATAAGCTCCCATGAGTGACTCCTGGGTAAATATGAACACACTTCCTGAGTCCAGGTAGGGTACCAGCGACACACCAAAGTAAAACAACTTGGTGTGGCGAACCAGTAACGAATGGGCCTTACTTACTGGAGTGGTGGCCCCCCAAATAGCTGAATTATATAGAAGTTCCACCACAGCATGGGTGACAATCTCCGAAAATCTGCAGAGTCCCCTCTTCAACCAACTTCCCTTTCTACTATCTGTGTCTTCTGAGACCACATGTATAGGGTTAGAGGCATCCGGGGTGGGGGAAAGGGCACCGGGCTCCACAGCAGAGGGGAGGAGGGTAGCTGAATGGGGCTGCATTTGGGGGGGCACCCTTTGGTTAGGAAGCGCTGTGTCCTTTTGATAAAGGCTTAGGGGACACGGAGGGGAGAGGGTAAGGTGTGGTGGGAAGGAAGCGCATGCACTGCCTCCACTGGAAGACGGAAAATCCTAGCACGTTTGTGGTTCAAGGTTCTTCGCAAGGTGAACACGTTCTCCACGCAAAAGAGGGCACAGAGACAGAGCGAAAGCAGCCGCTGGAGAGGGGGCGAGACCCAGGCTGCACAGGGCCATGGGGGCTAAGGGAAGGGGACCTAGCTCGCTTAGGACCAGATCTGATGGGCCGCTGTATAAAGAGTGGGCTGGAGTGGACCCAAAGGAGACCTTCAGCAGAGCTATGATCTGAGTCTGGGTGTCCAATGGTCGGTCACTTGAGGTTGTGTGTAAGCGTATGCATTCCTGTGTGTGTGTGTGTGTGTGTGTGTGTGTGTGTGTGTGTGAGAGAGAGAGAGAGAGAGAGAGAGAGAGAGAGAGAGAGAGAACTTAAGCTTAAGGCCTCTCCCCCTCCTGCAGGTCTAGGTGTAGTTAGCCAGCTGCCGCTCTAGCCTGCTGGGAGAGCCTCCATCTGCCCGTCTCCCCTTTCCAGGGCAGTCACAGACTCTGGCACACACTGTGGCCACACAGGGCTAGGTATTGATTACTATGCATTCCCTCTTACTCCGTGGGCCAGAGCCAAGCAGCACAGATGTGTGGATCTGATAACCAGATGAATACTTATTGGACCGCAATCAGAGAGGCCCCGTTTAACCCCAAGATACACACGGAGACGGCAGAAGTAGCCGGGGGTGGGGGTGGGGGTGGGGGTGGGGGTGGGGGGGCTGGTACAGAGCTCCGCCCCTGGGGTAGCCCTTCCAGTCACAAAGAATGGGCAGAACTCCGGAGACGCCGAGTCAGCTTGACGCTAGTGTTCATTGGCTGCCTCAGTCTCACCATCTGTATAATGGGAGCAATGGTACCTCCACCTGCCAAGCTGCCCTGCGGGCTGGAGAGCCCACGGAATGAGGGCTGCAGCATCTGGCCTGGAGCCTGCCTGCACTTCCTTCTGGGCAGCCTCACAGTGCACATAGCCCTATCTCCCTAACCTGAGAGGGAGGGTATGTATCAAGCTCCCCCAGCTGGGGCAGTCCTCACCAGTCAAAACCCTGAGTACGTGTCACGCTCTGCACTGGCAGTGGGATGCTGGAGGGAATGACTGGTCTGATTGGAAGCACAGATTTTTTTAGAAATACATGGTAATCTGGTTTTGCCAGTCAAGGAAAGGCTTAGTTCAAATCATGAAGACACCATGGGACGAAATCAAGTCTGGAGAGGCTGGGCACTGGCCCCAGGTCAGCTCTGGATGCTCTCGGGTAACTTGCAAAAACCATCAGCAAGCAGGGAGAGGATTACGACAGACGATCTGTGAGGCTTCTGGGTCTGTCTGGGTGTCAGGGGATAAGGGATTTGAGGGATGTCACCATCCGGACTGAGATGGCGGAGACAGTGAGCCATCAGGGGAGGAAGTGTCCATGATGGCTTGAGCCTCCCACAGCTGCTGTCTAAGGCCCATGAGAGGAATACTGGAAGTGCACTATGGCTGGTGGCAGGAACAGGGGGGCACTTACTCCACAGTCAGGGCTCAGCCCTGGCTTTGAATGGGGCTTTGCCTTGACCTATTCCGAGGCCTTAAATGGCTTCCCTCATCCCTTTGGGTCTCTAGTTCTGCATCTGTGAAGTGGGACGGACAGTAATTTTGCTCCTGCACAGCCGCTATTAGAGTACCCGGTACTCAGGCGGCCCCACGGATGCCCAGCCGAGTAGGCTGCGGAGACAGGAAGCCTGAGGTGACCTTGGATGAAGAAAGAAGAGCAGACATCTGCAGAGTGGCAAGCTGGAGGAGGGTCGTCCCAGGCAGAGTCCAACACGTGCAAAGGCCCTGGGGTGATCACTTAGAGAGAGTGCATGGGGAGGGGGTAGAGAGCCCTGGATGTGAGTGCAGGCTGAGTGAGGGTCTCAAACCCTGAGGGACTGAAAAGGTTGGAGTGTTTCAGAGTCCAGAGTCACATGGCCTGTCCCTGCCCTGCCCCGCCCCCTCCCCAGCTCTTAAGCGTACCCTGTGCTGCTCACCGGCGCTAAGCATCTCCCCCCCCCCCCCCCCCGCCATCCCTAGATGCTGCTGGAGGAGAATGCCCTCCTCCTAGCTCCTCCCTGGGGGTAGAACAGAGGTGAGACGCTGCTTCACCTGTGTCTCAGTCTCTGCAGCTCAGTAGGGCCTGGGGCTCTGTTCTAGTCAAAAGAATGCGGCCAGGCCACGAGTTCTACAAGCCACCAGGAGCCTGGGTCATAAAATCCTCCAAAGCCAGGGTGACCGTGGGAATCACCAGGGAGCCTCCAACTCCCCGAGTCCCTAAGAGCCTGTGACCTGAAGTAAAGACACCCTTCCTTCCGCCATCAACCTGTCTTTATATGAATGACAGATAACAGACCGGTGTCCCGGAGTTCTGGGTTTCCCTGTTACAGCAGCTAGCCTGATTTCAGACACATATACCCACTAATGGCCTGGTGTCGGGCACCTGCTTGCACCTCTCATTTTTTCCCCTTACAGACCTCTGTGAGGACTCCATAGGACCTTTGTCTCCATAGGACAAAGAGGTACCTTGTGGGGGAGCGTCTCATCTCTGAGATTTCTCGAACCTGCATCTCTGTGAGCCTGAGGCTGCTGAACAGGTCTGGGGGTGTCCCTGAAAGCCAGAGGTTAGTCAAGGCTGCGGTAGCTCCAGGCAGGAGGGGAGAGGAGCCCAGGTTCCCTGCTGGTCCTGACCCAGAGAGAGATGCGCTCCGGGCATCAGTCCCAGTTCTAGCAGACCTGTTCTGATCACTAAGGCTCCCTGCCGGGGCCGAGACAGGGAGGCTGGCAGACTCCCACTGCAGGCTGCTCCCCCCGGAAGGAGAGGGCCCAGTTCTTCCTTGATAACTCCTTCCCAGGCTCTCACCGCTCATTAGCAGGAACTCACCCTCCCTGCCAGCAAGATGCTCGCCCGATTTTCAGACACGTCAGGCAGAGTGTGTTATCAAACCTTGTCATGTCTCCTCGAGCCCCCCAGACACTCTGCTGCGTCCCTGTCAGGCTCTGATCTGCACAAGTGCTCGCGCTGCCGCTGAGAGCCAGCGGCCGAGAGCTCTGCCAGCATGGGTGGCTACAAGTCCCTTGGGATAAAATCTGCCTGCATGGTGCCCGGGGCTCAGCCTGACCTCGGGTCAGAAGCATCCAGCATTCTGGCCCAGGAGGGCTGAGGCCCTGCAGACAGGTGATAAGGCTGCCTCTCTGACTATGACCACAGGACTCTGTCTGGTCATCTTGATGGGCAAGGGTGGGTCCTCTGCCCTATAGCCTGGAGCAGAGTTGAGAATGCTTCCTTCCCTGGGTGCCTAGAGCCTGGGGTTGGGGACCAGACCATCTCATCGCACCCAAGGACACCCACAGTCCCACTCATCACCGGGTGGGGGCAGGGCGGATGCAGGCCTCCACCCACTAGCTCTCCCTTCCCTCGGTCTGACTCAGTGGCTCTATCTGGAGGCAAATTAGGGGTCTTCATGCTGCCCATGGGAATGGAGGTCACTGGTGTCTGGGACCATGGCATGGGGTCCCAAACAGTAATTAACCTCCTCCATACACTATCTCTAACATACAGAGAGGGAAACTGAGGCTCGTGGAAGTTAAATGGTGGTGCCCGAGGCTAACTAACCAGTCAACAGAGTTGGGTCTGGCTTCCTCCACAACCTCCACAGGCGTGTTAATGCTCCCCACATGACAGTGTGGCACGGGAAACTGTCTCTCCGTCCTTAAGAACACACAGCACAGGTAACACAGTTGCCCATGTTGTGGCGACCCCAACCATAAGATTATCTCATTGCTACTACATAACAGTAATTCGCTTCTGTAACAAATGGGAATGTTAAGTATCTGATATGCAGGATGGCCTTAGGCGACCCCTGTGAAAGGGTCATTCAACCCCCAAAGGGCTTGTAAGCCATAGGCTGAGAACCTCTGACCCGCCTAACTGGGCCGGCATCCTCCGGAAGTGCACAGGCGTGCTTCACGGCATGCTTGGATGGCTTACGGTGAGGGTGACAGGCTCCAGGGGTGCGGGTGAAGTGCTCAGCCTTTCCTTGGCCTGGAGGGCGGAGCCGCTTCCTCCAAGGGGCGTAGGAGCTGCGGCAGCCCTGTCAAGTTTCGGGGGGGGGGGGAGGGGCCAAGTTTGTGTGTTGGCTTCGATTCAAGCATCTGAGGCTCACTGCTTTCCAAGGCTGGCCGGGTTAGGGCTGCCACAGCCGGGCCATCTCCTGTAGTGACGAGGGCCTCACACCCACAGCCCCATCATGGAGGCCACAGCCCAGAAACCGCTCTTGAGTGGCCTCGGAAAGGGCCTTTGGGAGCCACCCAGCCTGGCAGGTCAGCACCCTATGTCATGGACGACGGCTTTGGTTTGTCTAGTCTACACCATCCACCCAGACTTGTTCCTTCTCCCTAACTCAATTCTCCAGCTCACATGGGCACACCGACTGTTCTTGATGACCTTCGATGTGTCTTGTCTTAGACGGCTCAGACTCTCCTCAGAAGCCACACAACTGACTTCCCTTAAACAAGCCTTTTGAGAGCATCCTCGAAAATGTGTCCGTGGGACAAAGTTAGCAGAGGAAGGTCATACAGACGGAGGGTGACAGGAAGGCAAAACACGATGTCTGAGATCGCTCCTGGTGTCCTGGCGGGCCTGCCGTGGCATCTGAGGACCCAGGAACTCTCCCAAGTTCCTCCTGAGGGACTTCAGTCTGTCCCGACTCCTTCTGTCCTTCTCTATTCCTTCAGCCTTGGCTCAGTGTCGCCAGTCCTGTAACATTCCCAGGAGTGACATCCATGGCTGCTTCCCCAGGTTCCCACAGCACTCTGACCTCATTATGATGCTCGGACCGTTCAGGAGAGGTGAGGTACTAGGAGCAAGGCCATGGCTGGTTCACCTTGCACCCTGGCCTACAGCTGCTTGGAGAATGAGGCGTCGGCACAGGCTCGGAGGCTCCGATCGCTCCACCTCCGGCCGCGCTTCCCTCCGGGGCACAGAGGGATAAAGTGCCTCTGCCGTCTCCCCCACCTTGGTATTGACCGGAGCCGGGTTTTAATGGCGCTTTGACAAAAGGCAGCTCCCACGTTCGTCTTCCTTGGCTAATTACATTTCCCAATTGCAACGCTTATCTCTGGGCTGGTGTTAAAGACATAATCAGTTTCCAGAATGGATTCAAAGGAGGTGAGAAGTAAGAAGGTAATTAAGCCAACTTCTGATTGAATCAAATAATTAAGCAGAGTAAGTTGCCCTCCTGTGATCAACAGAGCGCGCGGGAGCCTGGAGGTCGATGATGATGGAGAGATCATGTCTGATCAGCTGCGAGGCGGGCAGTGGGCCTTCCCGGCCGAGGTTAGGGAGCCAGGGACACAAATCGGGCCAGTGGGATGCTCGATCGAACAGAAATATTTTGGGGTCAGCAGAAGGAAGACCAGGAGTGAGCATGGGAGTATTTCAAAACAGTAAAGGGGACCCCTGGGTAGAGGGGTGCACGGGTCCAGGCCTTCTCCTTGTCCTGCGTCCATACCTTGTGCAACACAGTAGGTGTCTCCTCTGTACGCCTTTCGTCGACGGCAGCGAATGTGCTGGTCTCTAAGGAGACTTGCAGGAGCTGAGGAGATGGCTCAGTCAGTAAAGCAGGTGGACCGGAGTTCAATCCCTGGTACCCGGGTAAAAAGCAGGGCGTGGTGGCGTGCACCCGGAACCCCGTCGCCGAAAAGGGAGATCCACCTGGAACGATGGACAGCCATCCTACCCTAAGCAGGGACCCAGGGAGAGACCACATGGTGCCCGAGGAAGGCCACGCAAGGCTGACCTCTGACCTCTACATGCATGCGCTCACTTAGACTCGTGTACATATGAACACCCACTCACCAGCATATCCACTTCATACCCTGCCCCCCAGGCACCTCCATGTTGAACATGGCTGTATTGACCCTAATATCCAGCCAACAGTCCCTTAGGTCAGTTTGCCTGGGCCAGCTGGACTCTGGAGGCTCCTGGGTTGGAGCTGTTTGTTACACAGCACTCTCATGGCAACAGATGGTGGACAGCCAAGATGGCTTCCCTGTAGCCCTCGCCTCCAGAAGGTTCCCTTGCTTACAGCAGCACTTAGAACCAACAGTCAGGTACTGGCATCAGAACGGTGAATCGTTACCCAGAGACTCATCTGATCCTCACAAAGGCTCCCCAGCAGGTGCCAGGCGGGGGCTCATTTGTCTCAGTTTTAGAGCCCCTCAGATACACAGAGAATCTATCAATTATGAGGCAGAGAGCACAAAGAGTGCGGGAGAGGTGGCTCAGCAGAAGAGAACACTGGTAGCTCTTCCAGAGGTCCTGAGCTCAATTCCTAGGATCTGGAACCGTCTGTAACTCCAGTTCCAGGGGCTCTGCACTGGCTGGTTTTGTGCGCCAACTTGACATAGGCCGGAGTTATCACAGAGAAAGGAGCTTCAGGTGAGGAAATGCCTCCATGAGATCTAGCTGTAAGGCATTTTCTCAAATAGCGATCAAGGGGGAAGGGCCCCTTGTGGGTGGTACTATCCCTGGGCTGGTATTCTTGGGCTCTATAAGAAAGCAAGCTGAGCAAGCCAGGGGAAGCAAGCCAGTAAGTAACATCCCTCCATGGCCTCTGTATCAGCTCCTGCTTCCTGACCTGCTTGAGTTCCAGTCCTGACTTCCTTTGGTGATCAACAGAAATGTGGAAAGTGTAAGCTGAACAAACCCTTTCCTCCCCAACTTGTTTCTTGGTCATGATGTTTTGTGCAAGAATAGAAACCCTGACTGAGACCAATTGGTACCAACATAGTGGGGTATTCCTGTGACAACCTGACCATGTTTTGGGAAGGACCGTGGAAGGACTTTGTAACTTTGGGCTAGAAGATCCATTTGGTGTTAAGAGCTCTGTGGGAAGTTGTGTAGGAGCTTGGAAGATAATGTTGAGAACAGTGCAGAAGATGGAGGCCTGACTTGTGAAATTTCAGAGGGAAGATTAAAGACTCTTATCGGGGCCATGAAGATTCTGTGGTTTTGGTTAGCTGGGGCTGAAGAGTCAGCTGTGATTAACAAGATACCAGAACCACTAAAGCGAAACCTTTGCATTATTGGGACTATTGATGCTGGTTAGCTGGAGCTAAGACATTAGTGGTGATTAAGAAGAGACCAGCATCATTGAGGTAAAATCTTCTGGGAGGTATTTACTGAGAGCACAGAGGCTGTGTTCCAGAGATAGCCAAGGTTGTACCTCGTGCTGTAGCAGGACTTGGTACTGTGGAAGAGTCACCCAGATGGTACTGGTTTTGAAGGCATGAAGGGGTCATGAAGAGCAGCTGAGGCTCAGCACTGTGAGAGGCCATGGAAGGCCTTTGGTGAAGGTGCAGCCTTGCAATTGATGACCCAGGACTGAAGGGGTCATGCAAAGGAGTTGAGGCTTGGCACCATGAAGAGAGCCTATGAGAGGCTATTGGTGAAGCCTAGTTGCAGCAGAAGACAGCAGTGTTTTGGAGATGCCAGTACATGACCACCAAGAACAGCAGCAGCGGTGGAGTACAGGCAGCTAGAGCCTAGAAGACAAGGTGCAGAACTGGAGAAGTGACCCAAGCCCTTGGAGAAATCCAGAAGATCATGAATGGATCCCAGACGTTGGACGGTTGGAGTTTGATTTTGCTTTTGATTGTGACTGTGCCTTGGTATTTTTTCCTCTTGATGTAAGAAGGCATTTTATTGGAGCCAACAGTTAAGAGACTTTGAATTTTAAAAAGACTTTGAGTTTTAAAAGATATTGGATATTTTAAAGGGATTGAACTTTTAATATGTAAAGACCGTGGGACTTTTAAAGTTATTTAGATCTAAGGGATGAATAAGTAAAGGTTGAGGCTTAATAGTTGGCAAAGGGTCAATTGTACGGGCTGGTTTTGTGTGTCAACTTGACACAAACTGGAGTTATCACAGAGAAAGGAGCTTCAGGTGAGGGAAATGCCTCCATGAGATCCAGCTGTTAGGCATTTTCTCAATTAGTGATCAAGGTGGAAGGGCCCCTTGTGGGTGGTACCATCTCTGGGCTGGTAGTCTTGGGTTCTATAAGAAAGCAAGCTGAGCAAGCCAGGGGAAGCAAGCCAGTAAGTAACATCCCTCCATGGCCTCTGCATCAGCTCCTGCTTCCTGACCTGCTTGAGTTCCAGTCCTGACTTCCTTTGGTGATGAACAGCAATATGGAAGTGTAAGCTGAATAAACCCTTTCCTCCCCAAGTTGCTTCTTGGTCATGAAGTTTTGTGCAGGAATAGAAACCCTGACTAAGACAGGATCCAACACCCTTTTCTGGTCTCAGCATACATGTGATGCATGAACATATGTGCAGGCAAGACACTTATACATATAAATACATATAAAATAAGAATAGAGGGACAGAGACTGGCTAAGGATGCAAAAGTAAAGAAACACCCTAGCCCGACTCCCAGGAACTAAGGGGTTATTTAGTGTAAATGGACCAACCCACACAGATGATCCTGGGCAGCTGCGGACAGGGACAAGCACCAAGCTAGCAGATTCAGAAAACTCGGCCAGAGGGTTGAAGATAAAGTTGATGGAAGGAACCTGACACCGAACCCAGAGCCCAGACAGGGACAATGGGAGGGGTGCGGCGGGTGAGGGAGCAGTAACTCTGGGAACACAGATGACAGCGGCTTGTGGTGTAATTCAGGGCCATGGGCAACGGACGAAGGGGACCCTCGCTAAGCCTTGCCACCGTGACGGTTCAGAAAACTGAGAACACAGAGTAGGTTTTATGAGCTTCCAGGGAAAAACACGCCAGTCACATCTGTCGGAGCTGGAATGGCCTCAGGCTTCTCTTCAGGGATGCCAGGAAATAAAAACTGGGTCCATTTCAAAAGCCTGAGGGAAGAGATTTATGGTCCTTACCCGAGCCTAGTCACCGAGCCCGAGAGCAGGGCGGCTTCAGATTTCAAAAATTTCAACCATTTTAATCTCCTCTCAACACCCCTCCCGCGTGGCCTGCCTTCCATCTACCGGATAGAGCATACAATCGAGTAAAGGAAAGGCCACAGTGTGTGTGTGTGTGTGTGTGTGTGTGTGTGTGTGTGTGTGAGAGAGAGAGAGAGAGAGAGAGAGAGAGAGAGAGAGAGAGAGAGAGAAAGTGTTGGGTAAGGACACACCAGAAGACAGCCAGAGTCCTCACACTGGATGCTTAGAGGCCAACGCTTTTCTCCAAGGTCAGGATTAAATAAAGATGGTTTGAATGTAAAATACTCCCCGCAGACTCAAGTGTTTGAGCACTGTCCCCAGAGGGTGGCGCTGTTCTGGCAGTCTGGAATCTTCAGAGGCAGGGCCAGGCTTGAGGAAGTGGCTCTCTTGGGAGGCTTTGAGAGTTCCAGCCTGGCCCTCGTCCTGTCCCATCCTGTAGCCTCTGCTTCCTGCTCCATCGGGAGGGGACGAGGGGTGGGAGTCCCTGCCGCCCACTCACCTCCCTCCAGGCCTGGACCGTGTCCTCAGTGTGAGCTGGAATCCACCAGGCACTGTGTGAGAGCTGTGAGAACCGTTGGCCAGGACAGCTGTCCATGTCACATTCCTGCAGAGTCTAGACGGCAAGATTAGGCAGACCGGAGAAACAAGGCACGTCGGTGGTGGGAAAGAAGTCAACTGTGTGTGGGGACACGGCTTTGTAAATAAAAGCCCCGGTGGGTGAAAACACAACTGTAAAGAGCTCAGCGAGGCATTCGGTTGTGTTTTATGGACCAGAAGGACATCCCAAAAGTAAAATTAAAGTTTTGTGTGAAAAAAGGCATAAAAAAATACAAATGATTTTTAACAATTATTTAATTGAATTTTGAAAAAAGGTTTATTTTATGTATGTGAGTACACTGTCACTGTCTTCAGACACACCAGAAGAGGGCGTCAGATCTCACTACAGATGGTTGTGAGCCACCACGTGGTTACTGGGAATTGACCTCAGGACCTTTGGAAGAGCAGTCGGTGCTCTTAACCTCTGACCCATCTCTCCAGCTCACTATTTAATTAAATTTATTTATTAATTTATTTTGTTCTTTTTGAGATAGGGTCTTACTGGCATAAGATACAGGTATCACTGGCTGACCTGGAACTCTGTGTAGACTAGGCTACATGTGTATGTTTGTATCAGAAGTTGTCACATGGAAACGGACAAGCCCAGGAGCAGCCAGATGCCACAGAAGAGCAGAGAGGAGGAGTCACCGTCCCTTATCACTGGTGCTCACTGTTCCAGGCTCAGACCACCACCGTGGGCAAGTCAAGACCTGAACCGCCGGCCATGGACATCCACAGTCAAGAGCAGGGAGGAACTACCGCAGGCATGCCCGCTCGCTGGCGTGCATTTAGCTTGGTTTCTCTACTCTTACACAGGTCAGGAATGCCTGCCTAGGGATTAGCGCCACCCACGGCGGGCTGGGACTTCCCACTTCAGCCAACTTAATTAAGACAATCAATCCCCTCTAGACAAGCCCACAGGCCAACCCAATGTAGACGTTCTTCCCGGGTGAAGATGGTCAAGTTGTTAATGAAAGCTAACCACCACAATCTATTACAGGAGGACGGTAGGAACAAGGGATGAAGGCAGGCAGGCAGGCAGGGAGGGAGGGAGGGAGGGAGGGAGGGAGGGAGGGAGGGAGGGAGGGAGAATGAGAAAAAATGAGTGAGTTGGAATAGCACCTCCCCCAATGACCAGCCTGCCCTGACTGCTACAGACGCAGAAGCTACCATGTAGCTGAGCACACGGTCATGAGAAAAAAAACACTAAGTCATTTAACCATGGACAGAAAGCTCTGGCCAATAAGCTATTAGCTAAAGTAGTGTGTGTGTGTGTGTGTGTGTGTGTGTGTGTGTGTGTTTTCTAGGAAACACATTTAAAGGGAAGGGACAGCCTTACCTCTTTTTCTATTCCTGCTGTCTGGAATGTGGTCATGATGGCTGGAGCCACAGCAGCCATCTTGGACCACAAGGTAGACCAGGGACCACACTACTCTTGATAATCAGAGAGCCCTGGTCCCCAGGGACAGTAGAGTCAGTACTGCAATTCCAGACTACCTTGGCTTGAGAGAGAGGTAAATTCTACTTTGCTTAAATTGTTACTATTTTGGGCTTTCTGTAGGTTCTGTCAACATGTAATTTTAAAGAATACAATGAAGAAAGGCAGAGGTGACAGTGGTGAGCTGCTGTCCCCGGTACCTCAGGCTCTCCGGGGCACGACCTTTGTCATTTGACTCTATGCTGCTTGAGAGGGTAGCCCTGGTTTTCCTCACCCATCACTGACAGGTCTTGGCACGTAGTAGGTATTCAGTAAAGATCGAGTCCATGTACACGGTCCAGCCTTGGCTCAAGAGAAACAATTTCTCTGAGATGCCTGAGTCCTGATGTCCCCACAGTCACCCTTGCGGCTCTTCTAGAAGCTTCTCCCAAGGCCCCAGGTGTTGGCTTGCTGAGGGAAATCGCTGGTATTAGTGTCTCTACGCAGCAACAGAACAGGATGAGACAAGTACCGACTGCTGTGTGGGTGGAGCCGGGCCGCCAGCAGCGGCTCACTGAAGGGAAAGAAGGAAGGGCTAACCTGAGACAGAGCCAGTGGCGGGCACAGCTGGGGCTTGCTCCCTGAGTCCAGGGCTAACGGCCTCCATCAAACCATCTGGTACATTCCTTTTGGATTTAAATGGCCTCCATCAGCTATCAACTGGTTCACGCCAGAGAGTGCGGATTTGACCTGGGGGAGGGGGGCCCAATGGTACCCAGGGGCAGTGGTTCTCAACCTGTGGGTCGAGACCCCGCAGGGGTCCCATGTCCAATGTTTACACTGAGATTCCTAACCGGAGTATAAATTACAGATACGAAGTAGCAAGGGACATGATTTTATGGCTGGGGTCAACACAACATGAGGAACTGGATTCAAGGGTCGCAGCGTTGGGAAGGTTGAGGACTGAGGCGGGGCTGCCGCAGCCCCAGGCCCGGCATTGCGGGCACTCCTGAGAACGCACTGATTTCACCTGCTCTGTGGCACTGTGAGTCAATCCCACCCTCTAAGCATTTAAAAAAAAATCCCCCTATAAAAAACACAGGAGTCGAAAATGTTAATCCGAGAATTAGTGGGCATTTGTCTTCTGGTGGATCGGTATAATTTCCTCCTGTTATTATTTTTTTTATCTGCTTTCTGAGCCATCTCATTTATCTGAGCTTTCAAAGGCTCATGCAAAACACATAACGCACCCAAGCCACACAAATCGAAGCTGTGGGGACGCATCTTCACCAGGATTGCTATGGAAATCTCCCCCTGCCTCTGAGAGGCCGGCTGCAGACATTTCTAAACACAAGAAGGCACCAGAAGGGTTTTACTTAAAAACAAAAAACAAAGTTTTCACTAATTATCAAATTGAGGAAATGCAATTTTAAGTAATAGACATATTTTGTTTTTTGAGAATCTTAGGTAGCCAGGGCACCAAGGGGTGTTACCTGGGCACCAAGGACCTGAACGCAGTTCTCTTCCTCGCACAGAAAGCCCTTCACCCACCGAGTCACTCCCTCCCCCTTTCAATTTTAAAGAGGGAAAAAATTCATATTCGTCTGGGCTGCGAGCCCCTTACCTCCCTCAAGAAGCCGAGACAACCGACTTTAACTAAAGCCCACTCTCCCTGGCGGAGGGCGGAGGACCGCTTGCTGCAATTTGCATGAGCACTTCTGCAGACAAATGGATGGATTGCAGGCCTTAGATTTTTGCCCAAACGACAAAAGAACCAATTATGCCTCCTCGTCAGTCTCCCGCTCCCAAGAACTCTATTAAGAGAATAATTTGAGCCGACTCGCTGGTACTCTGCATTCTAAAGTGTCATCTCTTTCAACGCCACCAACATTTCCTCCCCTTTTAAAAATGAGTGGTATTTAAGGAAAATGCCGGCTGGGTGTCTATTCGAGGAGGGGCCGTGGGAGACTCGGGGCTGATTTAACTGCCTCTTGACGCGCGCGAGAAGCCTGGCGCCTGGGACACAGTGAGGTCACGTGGACTCTGTCTCCTGATGTCCAGGGATGGAGGGCTTTGTGCGGAACTGTCCGCTAGAAGTCTTCTAGAGCTGCCCAGTGTGGGGCTGAGGGAAAGCCCCTACCTGGGTGCTCTGGGGTTGCATCCAAGAGGCCATACCTTCAATATGGCCTCGAGTAGCCTGGAACATGGTGGTTTATCCTCCTGACTCAGCTCAGGACCAGGCATATGGAGGAGGCGCTCAGTAATCGCACAAGGAATGGCGGAGTGAAACCTTGGCTTTGGGGTCTGTCCATTTCATCAATCGTGAGCACAGCACCAACAGCCCGGGTACCTTATGTCAGATCCAGGAAGGCTGGCGGGTCCTGGCTCGCGAAGCCAACTTCTCCCTCCCTTTCCGGTTGGTCTCTGAGCTATCTGAGTTTGGTGTTGGGGGACACACATGGCGAGTACCTGTGCCCCTTGTATGTATGTGTGTGAAGGATGAGCATGTGTGATCACATGGGCTGCTTCTGTGTGTGTGGTGGTGCACATGTGTTGTTTGTATGTGTATGTATATGAAGGATGTGCATGTGTTAGCACGTGCTACTTTTGTGTGTGTGTGTGTGTGTGTGTGTGTGTGTGTGTGTGTTTGTACAGTGTGCATGTGTGAGCGCATGTGCCACTTGTGTGTGTTGAGGTCAGGGGACACCCTGGAAACAGCTCCTTCCCTCCACCGTATGGGTCCCTGGCACTGAACTCAGGCAATCAGGATTGGCGTCAAGTGTCGCTGCCCATTAGGCCATCTTGCCAGCCTTCTCCACTTCATTGTTTTTGAGACAGGGGTTTCTCACTGAACCCAAGCTCAGCGAGTCAGCTATGTCGGCTGGCCAGCGAGCCTCATGGATTCTCCTGTCTCGACCTTTCCCAAGAATTCTAGGCATACACCACCAGATTCAGGTTTGTATGTGTGCACTGGTGATCTGACCTCAGGTTTTCACGGCTATACAGTAAGCAAGTTAGCGACCGAGGCCCTTGCAGCAGGCCCCACCCCCACCCTGGAACTCTCTGATCATAGAGATGTTCTAGTAGAAGGGGAGGTGGCTGGTACCTGCCACATTCCCGATTCTCCACCCCTCCCTGCCTGTGTTCATGGCTTTGGGCCTGTGACTTAGCAGACAGACTCAGCACGCTCACCCTCTGTCCCGGGCCTGGCCTGTCGCTTGCCTTGGCCATCAGTGGGCGCAGGGCACGGTGGTGTGCTATTCGGGGTCTGGGTTCCAAGGGGCTATGTGCACCTCACCCGCATCTCTTGGACTTTTGACTCTGCCTTGGGAAGAAGTTCAGGTTCAGACAGAATAAGGCTGAGGGATCCCTGGCCACCCTAGACGAAGCAGCTCCCAGATGCCCAACGCCACACGAGTTAGCCCAGCCACGCCAGGCACATCAGGAAGAAGGCATGCTTTTGTTTGTCAACACCGAGTCTCAGGGTGCTTTGTTACACAGCAGTAGCTAGCCGTTACACTGAGTTCAGTACTCCAAAGAAAGAGGAGGCGTCTGAGGCCTGAGGAGAAACAAGGCCTTTGTGAAAACCATAGCCGCCGGGTGAGTAGCAGTCACCCAGGGCCTGTCCAAGGATCCCAATTACGGGTCCTTCTTCAGGAAGCCATGTTCTTCATATTAGCTAAGCCGTCAGCCCTCGGTTCCGAACAAAGGGCAGGAGCAGGTGCGTGAAGGCCGCTGAGCAGCTATAACAAGGTCAGCTCCATCTCAGCACTCCCCAGCTGGTTACCTCAGAGATTAGAGAGCTGTTCTCAGGAAGCCATTAGGTTCCCTCAAATCATCTCGTTCTCTGACCCGAGAAACCAAACCGCAGTGGCCTTTCCCCAGTCGGAGAAAACTTGTAGAAATCGATAGGATTTTTTTTTTTTTTTAATATTAGCAGTAATCTTTAAGAGGCACGGGCAGCTGTGTTTAGCGCACAGTACGCGTTCAATAAATGTTACTGGTTGCTATTGTGTTCGCCCACAAATTATTCTGAGACCTTTTGCGCCTGTTACCACTCGTCAGCCTGCAGACCCAGGTGAATGAGCAGTGGTCCCCGCAGCGCTGGGGGCCAGTCCCTTACACATGTCTGGAGACGCCAGACCTATCTTATGGAAGAGAGAACACGGGCCTGTGGTTAGAGAAGCTGTGGATACAGCGGAGCCTGCCCTGCCCCCATCCCAGCTGTCAGACTCAGACAGGAGGCTCGCCCTGCTCCAAAGCCGGCATGGAACCGGAGAGTCACTCTGAACAAGATTCAAGTCACTTCTCAGATCCCCAAAGGGTTGGTTTTTTTTTTTTTAAAACAAAACAAAACAAAACAAACATGTATGTTTTGAAGGGTAGGGAAAGACAGCCAGCTTAGACAGAGCCGGCCCTGAGTGACGATGCCTGTTTGATTAGTTCCTTCAGACCAAGCTCTTGGATCCTGTGTGGGAGGGGCAACTGATCTGAGACTTTCACTTCTGTGTTTGGGGGGCCATTGAACCCCGTGACAGATTCAGCCCAACTGCAGTGTACCTATCTACCATCTGCTCCCGACAGCCCTGGCCACAGCGGCACACCGACCACCCAGTCTGCAGGACCTTAGCTGCTCCTCAGAGTCCTGTAGGACTCTCCTCAGAGGACCCAGCCTGGTGGCCAGGGACAGGAAAGAGAGGCTGAGGCCTTCGCTCCAGGACAGGACAGCACATGGCGGCGGCACACAGGTGGAGGACTCCTTTGTACACGCTTGCTTTCCACGGCTGTATTCAGCTGCTGCAGCCCCCTCTCCGTAGGGCCCAGTAAGGAGCCTGGGCCTGTTTTCTCTGAAATCTCCAGTGCTGAATCTAATCCCTGGAACACTACAAAAATCCAGCAGCGCTGGTGATGGCCACAAAGACAGTGTCAGAGACAGAAAGAAGTTGGACGCGGAGTCCTTGTTCAGGGTCAGAGCATCGAGCGAGCACACGGCTGACCTTGCCCAGCTCAAAGCCCGCAGGAGCTTTTCCCAGCCTTCAATTCCCCCTTCCAACCCCTCCGGTGCACACTCTCCGCCAGATGCCGTTGCTTCCGCAGCAAACCAATTCTCTGCGTTAAGTAAGAGAATGGGAAAAGATTGTCTTATTGATTGCCACCATCCTGGTTGGCCGGAGAAAGCTCCCCGACCTGGGGCTCCGCAGGCGGCCCTGATGGACCAAGTGGCAGCCTGTGGGGAGGTGGGGAGGCCCCGGGGGTGGGGTGGGGGCAGCACTCTCTGCGCGGCCTGATTTTCCTGCCTCGGCAAAGCTCTGCTGTGTGCTGACGAGCTCCAGTTGGTATTTCCGCTCCCCGGGTTTTAAAGAATGAGAAATCTGGGGCCTGATCACATATTCAGCAACCGGGTGCACTTATTCGAAGACCTAAATTGCAGAAATAACTCGCGTGATTAGTTGAATGAATATTCTCAGCCTGTATCATCAAGCGCAATCTATAGCTAAATCGGGGAGAGGCGACTGTGCCCAGCGCGGGGCAGGCCCTCCCCGTTCCTGGGGCAGGAATCCTGGACTCCAGCTCGGCCCTACAGGCCCAAGGTAGAGGCAGCCAAGCCTCCAGGTATCTCCAACGCGCCGAGCCGCTGGCACAGGTCCAGGAAGGATCGCAAGGAGAGAGACCTGGTCTCTCCGGGTCACGCGCCTGTCTTAGTACCTGCACCCCAAGTCCTTGCAGAACAGGGCCTGCTTTGAGGGTTTGGCCTTGAGTGTACACAACCGAGAGACATTTCCACTGAGCTAACTGTCTCCAGTCCCCATCTTGTGTCTGTCCCTCCTCTACGGGGCAGACTCCCATACTGCTGTGTGCACAGCAAGCCAGGCTCTCCCCGGAGAGACCTGCAAGGATTCTCTCCAGTCAGAGATCTGACTGTGCACTCCCAACCTTGACTGCATCTCAGGCCACAGACACCCTCAGGGTCCCCAAGGCATGTCTCCAGGGGCCTCTTCCCGCCCTGGGTGGTTCTAGAGAAAGAACCCCAGGGGACTAGGGGGCGGGGTCCTGTGGGGCAGAGTTCTGAGGTGCCAAGACAGTGAGTGCATGAGGACCCCTGGGGACCAGGTTTTAGGTCAGTCAGAGTGACAAGGTGGGGGTGGGGGAGGGGGAGAAGGGGATAGGACCCTGTTCCCACAGGAAATGGATTGAGTCGTTGCACCAGAAGCTTCTAAGCCTGAAGAACTTGGGTTCCAATCCTTCAGTCTGCTAGCTGTGCGACACCGATCAAGGGACCCAACCTCTCTGTGCCTGAGCATCCTCGTCTGTGACATGGGAATGTTCCTGTATAAGACTCTTCAGAGGACTCCACAGATGATATATTTAAAGTACTCCGTAGGCAGAGTAGCCGGCGGTGCACGCTTGGGCATACTAACTAGTCTTTAGGAAAACATTAAGACAACTGGCTGGAGATTAATGAGCTGAGACCGGGGAGGCAGTTCCAGGAGCTAGGCGATGGCCACACAGGCACGAGGATCCAAGATCAGATTAGCAGAGCCCACGTGAAGCAGAAGCAGCTGCGGCGACAGCCACGTGTCTGCTGTCCCCGTGCTCCCAAAACAAAATGGGAGGCGGAGACGCAAGAATTCCCAGCAGCTCTTGGGCCACCTAGACTGGTGCATGCAGCCAAAATTAAGAGAGCCAATCTCAAACCAGGCGGAAGGAAGGAGCGACACCGAAAGCTGTGCTGTCATTCCCACGGAGGCATGTCCTTAGCACGTGTGTGCCCGCATACACACTCACACACACACACACACACACACACCACACACACGCACACATACACACGCACATCACTCTCTCATACACACACACCACACACATACACACACAGGCATCACTCGCACACAGAATGTACATATAAAATGTAAAAAAATGAATCTACTGAATTATGAAATTCCTCACACCGTTGCTTAGCATGTGGGGAAAATCAGGACTGACTGGAACCTTCAGTATAACTGCTTTTCTGAGCTGCGGTCGAACATGGCCAAAGTCAACTTAAAAGGAAGAGTTTATTCTGGCTTATGGCTCCAGAGGGAAGAGTCCATCCACCGGGGCAGATAGGGCAGGACAGCAAATATGGCAGGCGCGGTGGTGGAGCAGGAAGCTGAGGTCACATCTTTAATCCCAGACGTGAAGCTGCCAGTGAACAGGAAGTGAGGCAAGGTTATGAACTCCCAAAGGCCACGCCCACCCCAATGACACACTTCCTCCTGCAAGGCTGCACGCTCAGGCATGTGCACACGTGCACACTCAGATGAAGTGATTTGAAGAGCTGACTTCCAAGCCTGTTGTAGTGGCACAGACCTTTAATCTTAGCACCCAGGATGCAGAGGCAGGCAGATAGCTCTGTGAGTTCAAAGCCAGCCTGGTCTACATAGCAAGTGCCAGGACACTCAGGACTGCATAAAAAGACCATCTCAGAAAAATTATTGCCGGGCCTGGTGGCACATGCCTGTAATCCCAGCACTTGGGAGGCAGAGGCAGGCGGATTTCTGAGTTCGAGGCCAGCCTGGTCTACAGAGTGAGTCCCAGGAAAGCCAGGGCTACACAGAGAAACTCTGTCTTGAAAAACAAAACAAAACAAAAAAAAAAAATTTTTTTTTCCCCTGGGCTAAGAAACAGTTGGCTCAGCAGTTGAGAGCACTGACTGCTCTTCCAGAGGCCCTGAGTTCAATTCCCAGCACCCACATGGTGGCTCACAGCCACCCAAGAGGGATCCGATGCCCTCATACTCAGATGATGCCGACACAGATAACAGAGTTTGCGCCAACTCCACCAGACTGGAACAACCCGGCGAGAACATGGGTGATGAGCGCACATCCCACCTGGTGAATGCAGCTTTGAAATGACAGCGTCAGGCTGGGGTGATGGCCTAGCTGTGACAGCATCTCCAGCAGAATGGCGAGCGCTAAGAGCAGATCTCAGCACACGCGGAACAAGCCAGGCTCGTCCGTCCCAGCACGGAGGAGGCGGGGACACACAGGAGGATCGCTGGGGCATACAGACTGCTAGCAGAGCAGCAAAACTCAAGTTACAGGTTCTGCGAGAGGCTCTGCCTCAGAGGGACAAAGTGGAGAGAAACAGAGGACACCTAGCACCCACCTCAGGCTGCTGCATGTACTTGTGAATGTATCTCTCACACACACACACACACACACACACACACACATGCATGCGCACTCGCGCACACACGAACACACACACACACACACGAACATACACACACACACACACACACACACGAACATACACACGTGCACACATACACGAACACACACACACACGAACATACACACATACACACATGAACACACACACACACGTACACACACACAAACACACACACATGTGCGCGCACACACACGCAAACATACACATGTGCGCACGCACACGAACATACACACGTGCACACACACATACATACACGCGCACAGACACATTAGTTAACTAATAAACATATAAATAAAAGATCGCCACATTTCTAGCGATGTTTCATTCACTATTCCATCATGCAGAAACTTAGCCTCAAGAACCAGCGACAAACCAGACATGAAACTGCGCTGGCCCCCAGGTCCCTTAACGCTGAAGCCTCAGGTGACGAGAGGATTCTGCTCCACCTGGCAAAGAGGCCCTTCCCACGGAGATGAGAAAATTTGGGACACAAATCAGCTCTCTGGAAACAGAAGTGACATTTTCACAGGATCAGCTGGAGGCCGGGAAAACTGCAAACTCTCAGTGTTCCTGGTGTCGTAACTCTGTCAGCTGTGTTGATGCTGACAAGATGCTTACCCAGCACCTCCAGACCCGTGCCAAACTGAAGCGGTTAGATGTGTAAGCCATAACAACCGCCCTGCAGGGCGCTGTCGGAAGCCTGTGCTGTGCAGACCGAGGCCCTGCTACCACAGCCTGCCCGGGATCTCTTGGGAGTGGGAGGGGGGGCTTCCCTCTTCTCCCCAAGCTGGGGTCCATGCAGCTCTGAAGCAAGTTCATCTGTTCGGGCATCTGATGGGGTGGGGCGGGACTTGGGGGCCAGTGGGAGGCTGCACCTGCCTTCAGTAAACAGAGTCTGCCGCAGCCGTGCTGCTCTTTAGAGAGAGGCATCAATCCTGCGAAGTCCGTGCAGGCAACTGGCGGGTGGAGGCCGGAATCGGGAGATAAGGGGACGGATGGAGAGCCACTCATCCTTGGAAGAGACAAAGTACTTGCTGGGAACCCTAAGGCCACAGACCTGCTTTTCTGGCCATTGATCAGAGGAGAGATGGGCAGGATGGGCCAGGCCTGCACAGGGGTGCTGTCTGGGGGGTGCAGCCAGCCTGGGCTAGCGAGGCAGGACGCCGCCCTGCCCCGGGGATGGGCTGTCGGTTGCAATGAAGCTTCTTTTACCATCGCCACCACCCCCTTCATGCAAGGTCTTACTATGTAACCTGGCTTAGTCCTCAATCATCCTCCTGCCTCAGCCTCTTGAGAAGCTGGAACTACCAGTGCGCATTATCACTCTCTGTGTGTGTGTGTGTGTGTGTGTGTGTGTGTGTGTGTGTGTGTTGTGGAGCAGACACGAAGGACAGTCTTGGCTTCCTTCTCTGTAGAATCAGGCCTCTCCTTCCATGTTCACGTGGGTCCCACCATACATCCCAGGACCCAACACAGGCGGCTCTCAGGCTTGGCCACTAACACCTTCACCCACTGAGCCATCTTGCTAGCCTTCGAGGTATTTCGTATTAGAAGTACCAAAGCCCCACAAGAGGCTTATCTCCACCCATAGCCCCCTCTCCTCCTTGACGATGCTCTAGAAACAGTGTGGAGGTTGGTGGGAGATGTTCTCCACAGGGGGTGGGGAGTCTCAAGTACTTAGCACCTGGCCAGCTGGAAGCCGGGTTCTTACAACTGCTCTGGCTGCCCTGTGCAGATTCTGCAGTCAGTCAGCAAACACCAGCTGAGCCAGAGCCACTGCATACATGGCTGTGTTCCAGGCCACCCCTACTGTCCTCAGTATAACAGGAGCCCAGCCACAAGGCAGACTTGGCACCTACGGGATGGGAGTAAGGGGCTTGAGGTGCCCAAGTCCTATCTGAGCCAATTAGCAGGGGCTGGTCACTCTGGGGCCTTGACCTGGCTCTGTGGCAGTGCTCGCTGACCTGGTCTGGATATCAGAACCATCAGAGACACAGAGATACTGCGCTCAACCCAGGTCCCCAGGCCAGTTCCAGACCCTCCCAGCTGGATCTGCTGTGGATGGAACCAAAGGCCACACTATCAAAAACCCCAATGGGAGACGTGGGAACCACGGGGAACCCTGGTCAACTGCCATAGTTTAGGCTGGAGAGATAGACGGCTCAGTGGTTAAGACCATGCATTGCACTTCCAGAGGACCCAGGTTCAATCCCTGCGCAGCTCAATCCTGCTTGTAACTTTGGTTCAAGAGGATATGACGCCCCCTTCTGGCCTCTGCAGGTACTGCACTCGTGTGCATATGGACTTAAAAAAATAATAATAAAAGTATTTAAAAAAAAGAGGAATAGCTTCACCATACAGCTCACTTCGGAGCTGGTGAGCCCGTGTTCAAGGGAAGGTGGTTTCAGAGGAGTCACAGATGGTACAGCAGCGGAGGGGCTCCTCAGTAGACAGATCAGAAAATATCCACGATAAAGACAATGGTGGTAACGCCGGTGGGCACGCACAGTGGTTCTTGCACGTAATCTCAGCACTGAGGAAATACAGACAGGAGGATCAGGAGTTCAAGGCTCCCTAGAGCTACAACAAGGGGTTCAAGGCCAGCTTGAGCTATAGAAGACTCTCTCAAAAAAACAAAACCCCAAGATTAATAATGAAGGCAGCAATGTCAGAAAACGTCCTTATAATGCATTCACTAAGCTCGTCCTCCTGTTTCCAGGAAAGGAAACTGAGGCACAGGAATGTTAGCTCACATCCCCGAGGTTAACACAGGCAGCATGCGGTACGTCAGGTATCCCGGTACTGAAGCCTACACTCCTATCTAGTTGGCTTAACCACCCAACCATGGCGGTTTTCACCTTCCCCAGTCAGTGGGTTGAGTTCCACGCCAACACGCATTGGGAGGGGAGGCTGGACCCTGGAGACATGCCCAGACTTGCCCCCACTCTCTGTTCCCTGAAGGAGAGACGTGTACAGCCAGCCCCCAGAACCTGGCAGAGCCCAGAGAATACATTTTCTAAAACTGCAGGAACTTTTTTTTGCTCCTGCTTCTTGGTCTGAGGGAGTTTGATGTTTGGGAATTCAAGCCCTTCAAATGAAGCCACTTCAGGGTTTGCTTCAGGCAAGAAAGCAGGCTTCAGCTTTCCCACAGACGGCTTCTTCATTAGCCCGGAGCCGCAGCCCCTCGGGGTGGCAGGGAATGCCAAGCGATAGCTTTGTCTGGGGTGTTCGAGATTTTCCCTCTCATCCTCCGGGTGAGGAAGGTTATTCTGGCTTTTTATTTTTAGATCCTAATGCAGGGGAGAGGGACACCAGGTACCAAGGCAAGCGGCGTTGATGGAGCAGGTCCTTCTAAGTCATCAGAACACAGTCAGTCCTGCCTCCTCTGGGTGCCTCTGAGCCTGGTGTTGAGGCTGCCCGAGGCCCGCATACATGCATGGTCCTACATCCCCCACCTCACCTACCCCCACCCACCCAGAAGAGAAAAAGTCTCAGCCTGGAGGCAGCCTGGATTTGAACACCTACGCAGCAGGGGCGGTCACCTCCCAGAGTCTGTTCCCCTTTAAGATGTGAAGGCTGGTGTTCAAGAGGAAGAGTCTACAGGTGGGAACCCACGGTCACATCCCGATATGAAAAGAGACTCAAACAAGCTGAGTTCACCGGTCAGCTCTGGGGGCAGCCGTGACACAGGCCCTTCTCTTGAGGTCTGAGCCGGCCCAGGTTTCAGATCCACCAGCAGGGACCGGCAGGTCTATGCAGCAGGGCCGTTATGACTTCCTGGGACCTCTTGGGGTTGTCTTTGGGGCCCCTTTCTCAGGCTTTTTCTTTCTTTTTGTTTGTTTGAGACAAGTGCTCCCTCTTAGCTCAGGCTAGATCTTTGAACTGATCCTCCTGCCTCCACCTCAAATGTGGGGACTGTAAGCTTACACCGCCATACCCAGCTGCCTCTCCTCTGTTACAAAGAGAGAAAAGGATCATTTACAACTGTATCAGTATAAAGACGTGTCTGATCTCAACTGGATACATTATTACATGTGCTTTTTTTTTTATTATTCTGATCTGAAAAGAAACTGAAATTAAAACATTCTGTGAGCCCATGGGCCCCATGAGTTATGCTTAATGAAGAACTCGGCCTGCGCGGAACCGTGAGGCGCGATCTCCGACTGAGTGCAGAGATCTCTGACTCCCGGACTCCCACACTTCCCGACCCGCCAGACAGTGTCCTCCTTGGTGTGGCCTGTGCTGTCCCTCACCTGTAAGGGATTTCACTGTCATCTCTCAGCGTGTACCTCCCCAGCAACCTGGCACCCGAGAACGTAGCAGCTGTGCTCCCACAACCCCTTCCAAATGCCACCGCCTCTGTGGTACCCCACAGAAGGGGCAGAGCAGAGCTTGGTGGGAAAGTGGGTAATGGGACGTGTGCCCCTCCTTGGACACCCCGAGGGTCTCTGGTAGATGTGGCCCTTAGCACACATTCCCACTGGTGGCAGACATGGGCATCGCTTATCGACCCTCCTGGGAGCCCGCTGGGCCTGCCTCGTTTTCAGCCTTCCTCCCTGTCCCTCACCCGGCTCCCAGCTGGGCGCACGCTGAGGACCCAGTACACACAGACGCCAAACCAAACTCCAACTTGAGCACAACACGTGCTCTCCAGGTCTCCGCCCCCGGCTGCTATTTGCTGCAAGACAACGAACGAACGTCCAGATGCAGTTCTGGGCGAAGGCTATTTCAGGAGCAGGGCCCTGGGCAGAGCCATATGCGGAAAGTGACATGGACAGAAGGCCCGCTGGCCTTCCTCTGTCCTACCCGCTGGCCCCGAGGAGGGGTAGGACAAGGGCAAAGACCTCCAATGGACTATTCCCGGAATTCACCGTTCTCTGGGGAGAAAATGCGATTATGTGTTCTCCAGTCATTAAACCACAAAACAAAAGCCACGGGCAGAGAATTGCAAGTTGTCTTTCAGACTTGATGAGAAGAAAAGAACAAAGTTGAATATCAGCACCAAACTGTGCTGCCGGCATCCTTCCGGGGCTCTTCGTCTGCTCCGGGCTCTTCCAGAAAATGTCATCTCGCCTATTGACTCTGGTAATGCCTGTGAGGGCCGCCTTCTGGAGTGTGGAAAGTGATCTTCCTGCTCCAGAGGCCCCTGGCTGGAGGGGTAAGGGGAATGCAGCTGAGTGCTGTGTCCTGTGGCCCGTGATCCAGGCCTGCAACCACCATCCATGGACCCACTGTGGTGCGCCCAGCCGCAGGGCTCTCAGAAGCACTCCAGAGTGACCGCGTGCGCGGCACCCGTGCGGTGTGGGGTGGAGCCTGCAGTTCAGAGCATCTGAGAACTGAGAAGCCAGGTGTCTGTGGTCCCTGAGCAGGGGCAGAAGCAGGTACTTTAAGCTACATATGCCAACACGGTGTCTATGCTCAGAAGAAGGTCTCTTCCAACAGACGTGCCCGTCTGAGCTACGATGAGCATCCTTTAGACTACAAGGGACCACGCCCTTGCTCACCCGCTCCTCTGTAGGCATGATGTTTTTGTGCGCCACATAAAAGTTATCCTTGTGTTATTTAAATGATGATTTCTCCGCCCCCGTATCTTGTTTCAATCCAGACTTGGCATTTTAATGCTTGTGTCAAGAATCTCCCGTCTCAAGTTTGGGTAAACAATTCTTACCATTTATCCCCTGCCTTGTCAATAAATGCTGATAATCTGATGTCTGGGAAATGGTGGGCAAGATGTCCACCAACGAGAGAGAGAGAGAGAGAGAGAGAGAGAGAGAGAGAGAGAGAGAGAGAGAGAGAGAGAGAAATTGATTGATTCAGATTGGTGAGGAGGCTGGAGGATTTGGAGTCGTGAAGAAGGGGTCCAGAGGGAGATCACGGAAACACACCTGAAGCCCAACGCCCAGATCAATAATAATAATATGTAAGTATTATGGGATGGGGCTGGGAGGGAATCAGATTAGCACAAAAAGTAAATCTAGACCATTTAACTGCTCAGCTACTGAAGTGCAGTTTTAAGTAAATATTGGTTTTTCCTGTGCGGTTATTGGGGAATAACATAAGCTAAAGAAATATAGCTGCCAGTTTAATTGACTGTAATATTTATAATAAAGGTTATTCATTTACACTGCCGTGGGTGTTCTGTGCCATGCCCCGCCCCTCACGTGCATGTTTCTGGTTTGAGTGTAGAAGCTGCCACCCTGGGGAACCATCCCTTCAAGAGCAAGTCGAGGGGTCCTCGACGTGACACTCCTGTGGGTGCGTGTTTTCTGTTGAAACTCCAAGCTCAAGCACCGGTGTCTATACACTGAGGAGGTCCACGCGGCGTGGACGGTGTCTGGCACGCAGGAGACACCACACAACTGTCAGATGAAAGCAACACACTCCTGCAACCTCAGTAATGGCCACAAGGGAGAGTGTCACCATCTGGAAAGGGAGTGCGATCCGGTGCCGTGAGTGAGTGACACGGAGTCAGAATTTGAGGACTCGTGACTGCTGGGTCAACCCTTTGCCCTGTAACCCCTGTGTCTTGCGCAGTCCCAGACTGGAGAAGTCCCATTCCTGTCCATCCTGGCTGGGCACAACACTGGTGTGGACTGTAGAGCCGACGGACCACTCCATAGCACTGGGGAGGCAGCCGGGAGGGAGGTTGAGGGAGGAGGACTTTAATGTGAGAAGCATTTGTGGGTGTCTTGATTCACCCCCTAGAGGAGGCAGGAAGATCAAGACCCCTGCAGACCAGGGCTGAGCAGGCTGGGAGACAGGCGGCTTGCAGGGGCTAATGTCTGCATACCGAGGGCAGCGAGGGCTGGCACGGATGGGTGGCAGAGTGACAAGAGCTCTCACCCAGCCTGGGACTGCCAACGGGTTTAACCACTTTTCAAAACTCAAAAATAATAACGCCACAATCGGAATATGGAGGGTGTCTCACATAACCACCAAAAGAAAAAAGAAAAGAAAGAGAAGAGAAGAGAAGAGAAGAGAAGAGAAGAGAAGAGAAGAGAAGAGAAGAGAAGAGAAGAGAAGAAAAAAATGTATCCAAAGCGCTCTTCACCCCGGAAGACTCCTGGTGGAAATGCAAACTGGTCTAGCCCTATGGGAAACAAAGGTTTGTCCCTCTGATTACCACACAACCCAACAACCTGTGCCCCACACATATACCCAGTAGAAACAAAAACGTATGCCCATTCATAATGGTCACGGACGCATTATTCATTACAGCAACAACAAGGAACAAGGAAACTTAAAATGTCAACTACTGAGTAAGTGGCATGTTCATACGATGGAATAGTATTCATCAATAAAGAAGAGTGAAACGCCAATACGTGCTACTGTGTGGATGAAAACACAAAACATACTCAGAGGGGAAAAGCCAGTTACAAAGACCAGCTGTGATACAAACCATATATTAATTATTTTTTGCGTTGCTATGGTAACATGCTTGAGCAACATCTTAACAGAGGGAAGTTTTACTTTGGCTCCTGGTATCAGAGGGTCTCAGGCCATCTTGGTAGCGAAGGCATGGAGGGGGTGACTCAGTCCACACTGCAGGCACTTGTGGTGCCATCCCCAACACAGGGCAGGTATACTCTGCAAAGCCCTGCCCCTAGGGTACCCGTACCGTTCCGGACCCACCTCCAGGAGGCTCCACGGCCTTCCAGAGAGCACCACACGCGGAGAAGCAAGTGCTAGAAACAGAGGCCTGTGGGGGTCTGTTCAGAGTCAGACCATACCATAACACTTAGATAGAGTGCTTAGACTTAGCCAGTCCGCCCAGGGGTGGGAGGTGGCAGTAGGGAGGGAAAACGGGTGAGTAGAACCTTGTGCTCGTGACTATGGGGTGTCTAAGGGAGATGATGCAAATGTTCTAAAATTAATTAAGGTGATGGCTAAAACCTTTATAAATACACCATGCATCATCATTTCATGATAAACAAGAAGTCTTTTAGGATAGCTTATACGCAGTTACCAAATACCAGAAACAAAAATGGCCGACAACAAATAGAAGGACCTGATAAAAATCAACTACTGGGCTGGAGAGATGGCTCAGCGGTTAAGAGCACTGACTGTTCTTCCAGACGTCCTGAGTTCAATTCCCAGTACCCACATGGTGTGGCTCACAACCATCTGTAATGGGATCTGATGCCCTCTTCTGGTGTGTCCGAAGACAGCATAGAGTACTGATGTATGTAAAATAAATAAATCTTTTTTAAAAAAGGAACCAACTATTGTTCATCCCAGAATGACGAGTGTCGGACCCATGTCTGGAAGGTGCATGGCATAAAGGCTTAGAGCTGACGAAGGAGTCCCTGGTGCCCACTGACCAGGAAGAGCCTCCTAAAGAACCAGGGACTCCTCTCCGTCTCTGTCTGCATGGCTGGTCCACAGCTGTGCAGGTCTCCATGTGGTGTGTACTTACAATTTTACTGGGCAGATGTTCAAGTAACACCTAAGAGTTTCAGGGATTTTTTTTTGCCCCTAGCAAATATATTGTGGCTTTTCCTTAAGACATATAACAACAGAGCAAAGAGAAGGGTCGAGTCCAGCTGAGTGAACCAGGGAGTTTATTGGGGTTGAATGGGCACCAGTGACATAAAGGCAGCTGCCTTGCCCCAGCAAGGTGACAGCTCATCAAAGTGCCATCCCTGGTGCTCCCGGTGGGACTTGCAAGTGGCATATCCCCTCCCTAGCGGCTGTCACTGCTGACACAATCGTAGAGGTGGGGCTTTGTAAATCTGTTACGTTTCAGGAGCTTCCTATAGTGTGTGAGTTTCCTTTACTGCCTGGGCCTTAACCATGCCTCCCTCCAACAGGAAATGCTTCAATCCGAGGAAAGAAATGTGCAGCAATTACATATTAGAAACAATTCCAAACAATTCCATGTCCCAGAATCGGGGGTTGGGATCCAGGCGGTCCAGCCTCAGGTGAGAGTCCCTGCCCCTGGATACCATCCTCCGGAACCCTCGGGCACCAGGCCAGGCGGCTGGAGAGAATCCTATTGGCATCGCCTCGGTGTGAATCCACATTCCAATGAGTCACAGAATTTGCTGGAGAATTTGGCAAGTGCGTGCCATCAGCACGCCGAGGAGAGAGGGGGCTGGTTGCTGTCAGCTCAGCCTTGTTTCCAAGGAAAGAAAGGTCTTTGGAGAGTGGGTGGAACGCGCTGCCACGGGGAGGGAATGTCAATTTCAATATGAATCATTTCACGCATGGCAGTAACTCACTCTGGGAATAGATACCCTGAGTCACCAGGCTCCCACAGGAGCAGGACTTGTTGCTAGCATTTCAGATGCCAGGAGATCAGTGATAGCAGAGAGAGAGAGAGAGAGAGAGAGAGAGAGAGAGAGAGAGAGAGAGAGAGAGAGAGAGACAGACCGACAGAGACAGAGAGAGAGAGAGAGAAATTGCACCTAATAAACAGCTAGGAGTCCAGAGGCAGAGGCCCTGCGCACAGGCCCTTTGTGTAGATGCTGACAGGGCTCAGAGGACATTGTGGGCTCTGGTGACAGCCGGCGCCAGTCCTGGGACACCAACCCAGGCCTCTCGCCGGAGAATTCTTTTTACAATAACCAGCTACTATATTTTCTAAAGAAATAAATTCTGGTCTGTGCTAGGGCTTTTAAAGGAAAAGAAAAGGACGACGATGCATCTTAATTAGAAACCGCTTGGAGGAGAAAGCGTTCTCAGAGGAAGTGAACAGGGCCCTGCCAGTGGCCAGCCAGCTGCCTGTAAGCCTGAAAACCCAGTGAGTCATGCCGTAGAGCAGTGTTTGCGCGTTCTGACCATCAGAAGGAGGCTAGGGGATTGTCATCCAAAGTCCCAGGGAGACCTCATGGTGCTGCAGCATCTGTCCAGTGATTGTGGGTCCAGCCTGTCCTGCCACTCCGGGGTGGGGGGGTGGGGAAGGAGTGGCCGACTTTTCACCCAATTACCCTCCCCGTAGCAAAGGCACATCTGCCAGTGGCCTGGGTTTCTAGTTCATTTCCTCTGTGCCTTTCCACTCTCTGGCCTCCGGATGGAGCTTGCGGAGGGCTTCCACAGCACGTGACTTCCTGGAAGGGTGCCTGCCTGCTGCCCCAAGGCCTGACCTACTCTGTCCAAGGAAGGACAGGATTGCCTGCTCGCTCGCTCGCTCACAAAGCTGATGACAGCCATTTCTCAAAGCAAACCCCAGCCCAAGTCAGGAATGTGTGCACAGCTTGCCAGAAACAGCCAGCTGCCCGGCCAAACGCTGATGTTCCAAGAACCATAGATGTTTTTCTTCCCCCAGAAGAAAAACTCCAGAAAAAGGAAAAAAAAAAAAAAACAGATCATAAAACAGAAACAGTATTTTCACCAGACAACTTGAAATGCTATTACTTAACCAAAGGGAAGAATTAGGCACTAGGGAGAGAGGGGGGACTGGCAGGACGGCTCCTCAGGTAAAGATGCTTGCTTCCAAGCCTAATGATCTCGATTTGATCCCTGGAACTCCATGATGGAAGGAGAGAAATGAGTCCTGGAATTTACTCTCTGACTTCCACGTATGTGTCAAGCAAATCATGAGTGCACCCAGCCACAACCACACACAGGGATAAACAAATGTAATCCTTCTTTTAAAGACATCAGTAAAGGGACACATATGTGCAATAGAGAAAAAAGTTCTTGTCTGTATTAGTATGTAGGCGTCTATGCACGCATGCAAGAAAACAGACAGCAACCTCGGGTGCCTCTAGACACGTATTTCTGGCATGGAACTGGTTAGTAGACTCAGCTAGCTGGCCAGTGTCCCCTCTCCCCAGGACCTGCCTGCCTCTGTACCCCTGGGCTGGGGATACACACATGCATTACTGCGTCCAGCATTTTTAACATCAGATCTAGGGTTCGAACTCAGGCCATTACGCTTATGTGGCGTTTTTACTGACTAGGCATCGCCCCAGACCAGGATGAAAAACAATGTTTGACGCCATTGTGTGTGCCGACCCTCCAGCCTCACACAGGAGTAAATTTAGGGAGGGTGGCGGGAGGGGTGATTTCCTGTTGAGTGCCGGGGATGGAATTTTCCAGAACCAAACTCTGCGAGGCATGGTGGAGAGATCCGGGGAGATGTGGACAGGCCGGCATGCTTCCCAAACTCCTTAGCTGGCAATGATGGCTTCTCCAAAGGGAGCCCCACGGGCTGGGGAGGAGCTCTGGCGTCCGAACTGGTCCAGTTAGAACGGGGTGTGACCCGGGCTGCGCATGCCCGCAGGAGGCTGTGAGCAGTGTGAGGGGAGAACTGGGAAGCCACACACCCACAGCAATTGTAAAATGACACCTCGGGGTCTGGATTTATTCGCTCCTCCACATCCTATTTTGCTCGTTTACAAGGCAAAGACGATTTTTCTCTCTGCCAAGGCCGAACACGGCCAGCCTGTGATCCGAAAATCACCCCACGCTCACTTAGCCTCTTAGCACACGCACGGCTATAAATCATCCTCAGGCCGGGGACTGGACTGGCATTTCTATAGGGGAACCCGCCGGCAGAGACAGAATCCCATTAGGGGCTTTCGCAATCACCCCAGGCCCTGAGCTGGGGAGTATCACTTTCAGGGACACGTCCATCCTCTGGGGCGAAGATTCTGGGAACCAGATTCGCTGACTAAGCAGGACAGCCACTTTCCCAGGCCTCTTTGCTGATTCCGAGGAACGCACTCCAAGGCAGAAAGAAGGTCAAGGAGGAACACACTCCAAGGCAGGAGGTCAAGGCTGCTGAAGGGGACGAGAGAGTGGGACACCCGGCCAGCAGAGCCAGCCTGGGAACAAAGAGAAATGGTCCAGGCAGAGCCGGTGGCGGGCTGTTCCTTCTCCGAACGATCCATCAAGAGCCTGCCGCGTGCCAGACACGGCTCTTTCCCAGATTAGAATCCGAGTCGTTATTATTAATTAGCAAGTAGAATGCTGACTGCGGCTCCCACTTAATGCGTGCAGCGGGCAGGTGTGGCGGCAGGTGTTTAACTCGCATCAGCTGCATTCGGTCCTTGCACCGGATCAAGCTGTTGCTGTACCCAATGCGCAGATGGAGAAACTGGTGCAGAGAGGTCAAGAAACTAACCCGAGGTTCAGAGGATGAGTAAGCGACAGACCCGGGGATTCAAACCCAGGCTGGCCTGATGCTCAAACCCCTGTTCCTGGCAGCTCTGCCCAGACAGCCAGTGGTGTGGCTGCAAGAAGCTATTCCTGAGGTTGCTGGGCAGATTTTCTAGGTGGGAGACATTTTTTTCTCTCTGCCAAGTCTTGTGCGCTCTAAAAACTCTGCTTGTGTACAGTAATGATGCCAAGAGACAGGCGATGTGGACCCTAGCTGTGGTGGGCAGGGCACACACGGGAAGGCTCATCCCTCCAACCCTGAGGCAGTTTTCTGTCCCCCTATGGTGTGCTCAGGCGGCACAGGGCAGCATGGTGCCTTACTGTTTGGGCTTCAGAGCCTACACTGCAAGTCCTGGAGATCGGTAGCTGTGTCCTCTGGGCTGTGAAACGAGGTACACTGGATAAACAAGGGTAAATGACACCTTAGGAGGAGTGCCCTGGAGCACAGCTCTGGTGTCTGGAGGGATGTGTATTTAGGGCTCTTGGCCTCCAGTTCCCACACCTGCTGAAAGGCGGTTAGTTGTGTGCTGAATCTCTAAGCTTATCCACATCTGGCTGTGACCTGGCCACACTGGCAGGCCTCGTGTGGACCATCTGGCTAATCTCTGGATGGGTCTTGCAAAGTGCAGTGGGCCAGAATGCTGGCCGCTAGGGTCACCCCGAGCTGTCAGTTCCAGTGGGTCCCTTCTCCCCACGCCGGGCCTCGGCTTTCCCCACTCTACAACAAAGAAACGGCCGGCCGGCCGCACCATTGAAGGGTCCTGCCAGCGGGAACAAGGCTCTGCCCTGTGGTGCTCCTGTCAGGAAGGGGCCAAGCTCTCACTGCACGGACAGAAAGATGAGCGATCGCTAAGTGCAGTCATGACTGGTTGCCGTGGACTGCAAAGGCCGGGTGCTGCTGACCACTTGCCCTGGACACCAGGAACCTTCTGTTGACAACAGGCTGGTTTACTCCCCGCCTCTTCCCTGTTACAGGAGTCTATGACACAGCTCAAACGCAGGTCCAGAGGAGCAGCGCCCACTGCATTCCTACCGAGGCGACAGGAACGGGATGGGGGACAGTCCTACCGCCCTTTCTGGCCCTTTCGTGGGTGTCTGGGTCCAGGGAAGCTGGGCCCTGCCTCCAGAGCACAGGACCAGCACGGTTTGATCTCAGGGCCCTACCTGCAGTAGGATTGCGATGCTGGACATCTGCGGAGGGCAGCCTGGGCTGGGCATGCGCATCCGCCTGTGTGTGCTAGCCCGTTCCTTCATAAACAATCCTGGGAAGGAAACACTGTTAGGGCCTCGCTGCGCAGCTGGGCAAACAGGCCCAGAGAAGCTAGGACACTAGCCCAAGACCACACAGCTAGAAACAGCGAAGTGTTGTTAAACCCCTGTGCTCTGGCTGTGGAGACGGGGCCTTTCAGTGGGCTTACTTCTCAGTCTCCCGCGTTCTAGCTGTAGGTATCAGTGGTTGACCTTTGGCCTTTTCCACAGGAAGAGAGGCTGGGCCTCTGCACCAAGTCACTCACATTACAACATGGTAGCTGCCAATCTGTGGCTGGCTCTTCTACCATTGTGTCCCCTCCCCACCCAAACACACACACACACACACACACACACACACACACACACACTGCCCCGATGAAGACTAGTCCCTGGGACAGGAACCTCCTTGGTGCTTGGGGCTGGGTCCTGTGCACATCTCCCTATTAATCACCACGAGAAAGACCGCCAAGATGGCTTGTCAGCTCACGGCACCTCTCAAGAGGCCTGACAACTGGTGTCCACTCCCCAGGACTAACTCTGCTGGTCTCCACCCGCACAGAGCTGTACATCTGTGCTCGCACACACAATAATTATCATCACAGGCCCAGGAAACCGAGGCCCTGACCGCTCCGCAGGGAGCCATGCAAGCTCAATTGGACAGGAAGTTCATGCCTCTCTGACGTCCAGCTGGGCAGGAAGTGTCCCATCTGGCAAACTTACAGAGGAACGGAAAGCCATGTCCCCTGGCCTGAGTGACAGGCTAAGGGTGGACTGTCTTCTCTGGTGGCCAGTGGGGCCTTGGGAGTATCTTCCCATGGGGCCTGCTGAGCCGGATGTGGAGGAGAACAAGATATTGAGGACCGCGGAATGCCTCACAAAAACCGTCTGGAGAGTCTCCTCAGCAAGACGCTCCGCCCTCGAAGAAAGAATAGCTTTGATCTGAGGAAGGATGGGGTAGCGCAGGGTGGTTGGCACGGGGAAGGGCCACACAGGCAGACTACACTCAGGCAGAGACCTTCCTCACCAGAGCTCCTGTAGATCCTGGCAAAGGGTGGCACCGGTGTGAACTCAGGGCCGTCCTCCCATGCAGGAGTCCCTAGGACCAGATGGCGGGAGCCTGTCCCATCCGAGCACTGCACACAGCGGGGCCGGACAGGACGGCAGGATGGACCTGCCTACTCCTCCCTCCCCTGGAGCACCCTGTGTCTACAGGGCTCAGGCTCCTTGAGGTCACTGATGGCGTTAGAGGCCACCCAAGAGCCCCTACAGCGTCCGGGGAGGCAGCAGGACCATGGCACCCGCTCCTACCATTGGGATCCCCTCCCTCGCTCCGGGGCTGGAGCCTTGTCTTTTCCGTGTGCCCTCCTGGACTCCGAGAATTGTCACCACTGACAGGGGCTCTAAGACCCACAGGCCCAGGCTGTGCTCAGTGTCACCACTGGCTCCAGTTCCCAGGAACAGCTAACAGAGAGAAAGGACCAGCCCAAGGTCACTCAGCAAGGAAGCCGTGAGCCTGGGTTTGAACCCAGGTCTGTCTGACTGTAGAATGTTCCACCACTAAGGACAAGTTATGGCATGGTCTGTGTCACCTCTACCTGTCCCAGTGAAGAGTAAAGGCACAAATGGATCAAAGCACTCTTCCCGACAGCGGGCCCCACCTCTTCCCTCCCCAGGTCACCAGTGCACCATGGGGGGACAGAGTCTGCTCTGGAGTGCTGTGGGGACCAGGCAATGGGTTCCTAGCACCTCCTAGCAGTCAGAGTACCCGAGACCTCAGGACCCTTGCAGGTTTCCTGGGACTAGGCTGTTCCCGTTGATTCCAATGCAAATCATCACTCGCTCCTAACACCTGGTCATTTGAGTGCTCCCACGGCTGTCCTCACAGAATCTCCCAGACAAAAGTAGCATCTGGAGCCCAGAGAGGTTAAGTGCCTTGGGCACGGCCACACAGCTAAGGACAGAGGGAGGATCTGCACGCTGGTCTTCAAACTCAAGGGATTTGTTCTTTCCAGTGTCCCGATGCCTAGTGATCTCCCTCACAGAGTGGAGTCTTGAAGAGCTGTGCCTTTAATCTACATCCTTGGAACTGGACCAAATGGAGCCCGACTGAGCCCGGTCCCTCCTCGAAGTCCTTCCTGTAAAACTAGACAACAGCTGGGTCTAGACACCCAACCGACAGCACCAGTTCCCCTTTACGAGAAGAGAGGGGGGTCTTTTCTTACTGCAGTCCCACTTAGCCAGGCAGCCCACGTTTCAGCAGCTTTGGGAAGAGCCACACCAGCTCCCTGTCCCCAAGGCTGAGTGGGACACTCGAGTGGCAGGTCTATATGCTGGAGAGAGGAGGCAGCTGGCCTCCTGACAGAGATCCTTAGACTTCACGCTGAGGCCCAAGACCATCTCTTTCCCCAACCAACCCAGGAGTTACCCTCAGGAGGTCATGCCCGGGCCAATGGTCATGCTTAGAGTGTGCTCTTATGCTGTTCTTAATGGGAGTAAAACAGAAACAACCTTTGCCCATTAGTGAGGCGGTTCCAGGAATTACAGGGATGCATCCAGACCATCAGCCAAACCGACAAAGTCATTTCAGATGAGCTGAGCAGACTGTACTCCCAGCCACTCAGGAAGCAGAGGCAGGAGGGCTGTCTGAGCCCAGGGGTTCAACAGCCTGGGCAACACAGAGAGAAGCACCTCCAGGGCTTACTATTATCATTATTATTGCTTGGGCTTCTTTTTGATAGAGTATGCAGCCATGGCTGTCCTAGATATCACTGTGTAGACAAGGCTGGCCTCAAATGCAGAGATCTGCCTGCCTCTGCCTCTCAAGTGCTGGGTTGAAAGCATATGCCACCACATCTGGTTCAGAGATTTAAAAAAAAAAATTAATACAAATGCGCTGTGACACTTAATCTTCACTGTCAACTTGACTGGATTTAAAAATCACAAGGAGACACACCTCTCTCTCGGCGTTGCTCAGGAAACACTCTGTATGAAAAAGCTGAGCACCTCTCTCTGCTTCGTCACTATGGAAACGATAACGACACCCCCTCACATTCCTGCCCCAGTCCTTTCCCACCAGGACAGACCGTGTGCCCTTAAACTGGGACCCAAAAGAAACTTTCTCTCCCTTGAGTTGATTTTTGTCAAATATTTGGCCATCGAAATGAGAAACCCGGCCAGCACACATTCTTCTGGTTTGGTTGGTTTGATTGTTTTTGTTTTATTAAGACAGGGCTTATCCATATGACCCTGGTTGTCCTGGAACTCACTCTGTAGACCAGGCTGGCCTCAAACTCAGAGATCCCCCGCCCTTGCCTCCGGAGTGCTGTGATTAAAGGCATGGGCTGCCACTGCCAACACGAAAGTCCCTCCCACAGAGTCCAAACTGTTTACACAAAGGTAACTGCACAGAGGAAAAACTGAAAGGCCACGAACACGCCATCAGCGGTGACGTCAGCGGTGGTGTTAGCGGTGGCTTCAGCAGTAGCTACATTTATGAGACAGAGCAACTACATTCTGTTTATTTTACTTTATTTTGCTCACTTTCTACTTTTTGGACCCCCTTTCCTCCTACATTCATAAACGCGTGAATCTGCCCAAATCCATATTCCGTGCCGTCACCACAGGGGTGTCTCATCTGGACAGGCAGAGGTCCTCCGGCACTGACCACTGGAGGAGAATATAGGCCTGGATCACATTTCTTGTAATGCCAACCCTGTTACCGAGGGGTCCGGACACAGGCCCCAGCCTCAGGCATCCAGCCTCCCTTCAGGGTTCCACGGGGTTTCCGTATCAGGCTTGCTTCTCTGGATCCAACTCCAGCAGCCTGTATCCCTTGGGAGTGAGGACTGGGGGTTTGCTGCTGCCATTACCTGGTCCAGCACAGCGTCCTGCCCTAAGGGGAGGAGATGTTCAAGGCTGTGCCCGGCATCTTCTCAGAGGAGTGACATCTGAAATAGGAGGCTGAGCTTGCAGCCTTTAGGAGATGCAGGAATGGGCTCCGGGTTCAAAGAATGGTGCAGTGGGGAGGGGGCACAGTCGGAAGGGCTTCAGGGGAAACCCAAGGGCATGTGGCTGATCTGCTGTCACCAGCCAACATAAAGGACACCCCAAGACTTTATCTAAAGGCAGCCTGAACTGTGTCTCTTTAGACACCTATTCGCTCTCTCTGGAGACCATGCCACCCTGCCACCACCCTCCCTCCCGTAAGGTGAGTTTACCCAGTCTTCCATGGTCCCCTTCCCTCACCAGCCTCACTTTTCCCAAGTTCCATTGCTGGAAAGTGAGGATGTAAGAACAGACAGGAGCACTTGGGTCCTCTGAGTCCAGAGAGGGTTGGAAGAGCCCAGAAAAGGACAGAGGCGCTCGCTCGCTCGCCCGAGGCCCCAGGGGTCCGTGTCAACTCACCAAACATGCTGCCCTCGAAGCCGTCCTTGGTGAGTGGCCGGAGCTCATTCTTGCCCATCGCATACCGGCGGTAATTCTGCCATGAAAACCGCATCATCTGCGGGAAAGAGCAGGGGACCAGGCCCGGTGAGACGATGCTGGTGGCCAGCGACTCCCACCACACCCGCTACCAAGGCCTCGGCCTGATCTTAGTCCCAGTCAGAGCTGTGGAGACAGCTGTTCCTCTCCAGTCACACCACACACGGAAGACCATCCACAGGTTTCCCAGAAGGAACCTAAAGCGCTGCCTGGATCCTAACTTCAGGCCAAGAGGAAAACCAGAAAGAAGAGGGGAAACTTAGGCAGGGAGTGGGGTTCAGTGGTAGGAGCCCGCCCCTTAGAGCTGTGTGGAAAGCCAGTATATATTATATAAGGAGCTGGGTCAGAAATGAGGTAACCAGCCCAAACTTTCCAGGTGGCCAGTGAGAGGGTTGGGAATGGGATATACATCCTCTGGTTTAGACGTGTCAGGTGTGTCCCCTAAAGACATGTGAGTCTCTAGGGACTGTGCTGACCTGACCTAGGCACCCTGGGCTCTTTGGACCCTAGCTGGTCACTGTCATTTATCTGTATGGCTGTGAACCAGAAGCTCCTTGAGGCCAGACACCATAGCTGCCTTGCCTCTGTTTTCCAGACAGAGCCCAGCCCAGGACATGGCACATGCTCTCAGAGTGCCCGAGGACTGTTACTCTGCTTGTGCCTGCGTCTCAACATAAAGTCCCCTCGGGACAATTGGTGCTTGCTCCCCAGCTGCACCCAGCCTGGGGACTGAGGGACACGGTGACAATCTGCCTACCCTGCTCCCGAATCCCCCACAGTCTCCTTCATGGGCTTTTACACTCCGTCCCTTTCACTTCTGCAAGGCAGGGTGCAGGAAGAGGGCCTCAGGGGCAAAGCTCTGGGGTCACATGGGGGGCAGAGTGGGGCTTTCTTGTTTTTTGAGACAGGGTCTCATGTAGCCCAGGCTGGCCACTAGCTCACTCCACTGCTAAAGATAATGTTAACCCTCTGGTCCTCCTGTCTGCACCTCTCACGTGGCTCTGGGCTGGGAGCAGGGGGCACTGCACATTATAAGAGCTCGCTGCCAACTGGGCCACGCCCCCTTTCAACCTGTTCTTGCCGGTTCCCATCTCACAGTGTTCTCAACGCTGCCTTGCCTTGGTTTACTCTGCCCCATGTTTCCTGCGCCTCCAAGGCAACCCCACCCCCTCCCGTGCTCCCAGTAGTCAGCCTCTTCCCTGGTACCCAGGCTTAATGGCCATCTCTTCTGGTCACCATTGTTGCTGTGACCACCATCCGCAGGGGCGTGACCTCATGGGAGTGCAGCCTGGACTCTGACTGGCAGGATGCTCTAGCACCATGTCCCCATGTCCCAAACGATGACATGGAGGCTCCAGCAAAGCAGGAAGGATAGCACAGCGAGCCAGCCTGGGCCCCACCGCACAGAGCCACTGTGTGGCTCTCTGTTCCCATGGCGCGTGCCAGCGTCACGGCGGAGCATGGCAAGAGCTCGGCGTGGGCCTGGAGGCTCGCCCCCACTCCTCTGTTATTTCCTACTTATCTCCAATTGGCAATAACGGAGAATAATTGCTGGGTATGCGCGTGGAGGAAGAATGGAGTCCCTCCCTCCCTCCCTCCCTCCCTCCCCTGCACCCCCCGCCCCCGCCCCCGCCACCACTGCAGTTGGCTAGGGTAGGCAGCAGCAACAAGAGCTCAGAACATAAACCACAACAGAACTGTGTAGGCTGCCGCACCCCACCCTGCTCCAACCCCTACGTAGAAAGAAATGAGTGTTCAGGAGGAGTCACGGAGATCTCAGGTGTGTATTCTGAGTTGTCCCCTCCAGGCTGACACCTGCCAGCTGTATCGGGGGAGGAGGGCAGAGGTGGCCAAAGGCACAAATGATCCCCGCGTCTCCCGGGGCTGGACTGGGAAGGCACACACCTCCCTCTATGTGCAATCCCTCCAGCACGCACTCGCCACCCCTCAGGATGAGATGCTTGGGCCCCAGAAGAGTGTGCATACACCTAGCAAGTGCCTGCCAGGCCTGGGCGTGGGCTATGGTTTGAGCTGCACACTGAGGCGATGTTCTCCCAGCAGCCCCTCCCCCCATCCCCCCAGCTGCTCATCTTCCTCCAGGCCCCCGCTGAAGGACTTGTGTGCAGGGAGTCGTCAGTTCCGGTCTCGCCTGAGGCAGCCCGTGTTCCCGGTTCAACATCACCTGGTTATATGGTGCATGAGAGGCCAGTCTGGGCCGCATGAGACCCTGCCTCCTAAACAAACAAGCCAAAAGATCCCCTGCTGCCCAGGATCAAGGTCTTTCCCCACTGCCATCCCGTCAGCCCTGCAGCCTCTATTCATGTCCACGCCTAACACCCTCTGGCACTGGCACCGAAGTTGTTAACTATCTGTGGAAGCAGCGAATGAAAGAACAAACAGGAAAACTAGCCCTGCGGCCTCAGCCATGGCCAGGAGACCCTGTGTGGACTCCATGATACAGGTGGGAACCGGCCACCGAGTGAGGGCTGCTTAGAGGTCCCAAAGGCTTGGTCAGACAGGCACACGCAAGGGGACCTTGTCCAAAGGCAGATGTAGTCCTAAGGTCCTAAAGACCTCGTAGGTCACTTAGGCTTCTTCCTGTCTCGCTGACATGCCTAAGTAGACCATGAAGCAAGGTCTACTTGAATACCCGCAGTGATGTGGGACTCACCACCTTACTGGACAGCCCCGTCAACTGCAGTATGTCACAAGTCCTTCCTAAAGCCATTTAATCTGTTCTCCCCTAGTGCCCAGAGTCAAGAAGCATCTTCTATGCCACACATACTCCCAGGACCCAACTCTCCCATGCCCTTAGCTGAACGGCCCTGCTCCGTCAACAGGTTCCCCCAGCCCAACCTCCGAACCCCACCAGCTCCGCCCCGTGTCCAGCCATGGCGCCCTCTGTAACCACATACCTTCCCACACCACGTTCCTCTCCAGTACCCCAACTTCATCACCCATTTTGATAAAAAGTAGAAAAAAAGTATCAACCTGCCTTGGCCACCCTGCAGCTGCGGGTCTGCCCTTTGTCCCCGGTGACATCCATTTCACCGGGTTCTATCACCCCACATCCGGTGAGACCCATTTCTGTCTCCCATCCTACACTATCCCAACCTTTGTGGACCCAGATCTGACCATACGGTTCAATATCTGCCTGCTCTAGTGAAAGGGCAGACTCGGGCTAGGAGGGCAGGCATCTGTGTGCAACCCAGACTCGGGACACACGTGTAAACGGCTGGGCTGAGGGCACGGAATCACCAGAGGCCCTCCTCTCGGATCTAGCACCATTTGCTGACCATCAGCCAAAAGTTTACCAGCAAAACCCATCTCTCCATGTTTGTATGTAAAGGCAGTGAAGGAAAACGGGTTCAGGCTGGCAGGATTGTTCTTGGAGAACTCATTTTGGCTGCCTCTGATCATTCCTTTTTGTTCTAAATTCTTACGAATCACTCACTTAAAGCCCTGTTGGTCCCATAAGGATGGCAGAAAGAGGAGAGTAAAAGTGTTGGCAGGGATGTGGGGAAGGCATCAGCGCTGGGTGGTGATGGAGATCGGCAGGAAAAGGTTCCCATGTGGAGAGATCTGGTTTCTTTTTTCTGTTGCGATAAACACCGTAACCAAAGCAACCTGGAGAAATTACAGTTCCACATCCCAGTCTATCACCCAGGGAAGCCGAGGCAGGAACCTGGAGCAGAGTCCAGGAGGCACACTGTGCCCAGTTCGCTTGCTCACTTTGGAAGCCTAGGAATGGTGCCGCCCACAGTGGGCTGCCCACATCAACCAACAATCAAAACAATTCTCCACCGACCACAGGCCAAACTGCTGTGAGCAAGCCCACCATGGAGACATTCTGATCCTAGGTGATTCTTGGTTGTGCGGCGGATAAGAACCAAGACAAGGGAGGTTAGCACTTAACCCAGTCTTTCTAGGTAAGATGATCACGGGTCAAATGGCTGTGGAAAAGAATGCATCAGCCTAGGAGGCCCAGGAGGTCCATGCTCAGAAGTCCTGCTTGCCAGGCTGGGCTTCAGCCAGCCTCTGGGTCGATGGATTTCTTGAGTGTTCCACGCCCGGCTGACTGATAGGGAGAGCCACTGAACCAAGACAATACAAACACACTTACACGGAGCATCTGCTTTTCTGCCTGGGCCTGGGCCTCCAGGACATGTTAGGCAGAAGGTGCTGACGTGCCCAGTCTCTAAGGAGCGCACATGGTTAGAACCCCTGACACAGTCACAATCTCACGCTGCAGATGCATCCTGTGCGGCTTCCCAGGGACGGCGCACCTAGCACCCTGCAGACTGCGGCTGTCGCATGGGCTCCTTGGTTAACTTGGCTGCGTGGCCACTGCTTTAATAAACCACAACAGTGATCGAGACCATGCCCTGAGCCTAACCTCCGACGGAACCACTGAATGCAGGGGTCCTCTCGAGGACCCCCCTGGCACACAACTAGAATCAAAACAGAATGTCCTAGTTAGCGTCAGACAGTCAATTTGACACACCTAAAGTCTACTGAGGGAGTCTCAACTGATGGACTGCCGGGATCAGATGGGGTCACGGCCGCATCTGTGAGAATGACCTTCATGGATGCGAGCCCCCCCCCCTCCCGTGGGCAGCACCATCCCCTAGGCAGGTGGGCTGCGTGATAAAGCTGGCTGGGCGTGACACCGAGGAGCCAGCCAGCCAGCCAGCGGGCAGCACTCCTCCGCGGCTTCTGCTTCAGTGTCTGCCCTGAGCTCCACGGCTGACGGCCTGTAACCTGGAAGGTGACCCAAAGAAGCTCTCTCCTTCCGAGTGACTGAGACTCTCACAGTGACAGAGCGAAGCTGGAACACAGCCAGCCACATAGGAATGTGGGCACACGCACTCGCGGCAACACTATTTTAAACAGCCAGAACGTAGAGATAAACCAAAGGCCCGTTGACGGGTGGGTGAGTCACAGGCTGCGGAATATCTATCCGAAAGAATATTAAGTGACCATAGGAAGGATGTCGGAATGCAGCTGCGCGTATGAGGCTCGCAACCCCACATTAAGAAAAAGGAGCCAGGCACAAAAATGCCACTTAGTGTACGATAGCAATTAAGAGCGGCGCCCAGAAGGAATCCGAATGACAAAGTGGAGCGCTGGTCTGGAAGCTGGGGAACAGGAGGGGAGGAAGCTACGGTTGGAGCTGAAGCGCGCGTGCCCATGCGCATGCGCAGAGGTCAGAGGTCAACACTAGGTGTCTTCCAATAATATTTTCTGAGAAGGTGTGTCTTACCAGGCTCACCAGTTTGACAAGGCTGGCTGGTCCACAAATCGCAGGTGTCCCTCCGCCTCCCTCCTCCCAAGTGCTGATCACAGAGGCATGTGGCCACTGGCCACTAACAACTGCTGACCGCAGACACATGTCGCCGCTAGCAACCTGGGTCCTCATCCTCGTGCTGGCAACCTAAGTGCTTTCCTCCCTGGCGCCCTCCCCAGCCCCACAGCATACTTCTCAAAAGGTGGTCTTTACAGTGTAGGAATTAGGTCTCGGTCAAGCTGTTACTGACTTACATATTTTTTAAAAATCTAAGTGACCAGAAGCAGCTGCCACATGCCGTCTTAGATAGCACAGAGAACCCAGCAACTCCCAAATAAATGCCTTGGCCGGACAAACCCTACAGAGACAGCAGACCAACCCAAATGTACAGATGCCCAGCAGGAAGAGAAAGGAAGATGGAGGAACACCCACAAGGAAGGAGACATTTGGCTGGGACCTGCTGCTCCTGAAGCAAACTTCACAGTCTAGCAAGGACTGTGGCTGCTGAGGGGGAAGGGTGCTATTGGGACCACGACAGATTCGAATGCGGCCTCGGGATCGGAGAGCGCCACAGTGCTGACATTCTGGTTCTGATGGGTTTTCCGCGGTGCTGTGGGAAGTGTTTGATCTTACTGAAAACACACAGTTACGTATTTAGGGGCATTACGTCTGTGACATACTCTCACATGGGTCAGAGTATGGTCATGTATGTTTATACACACATAAAGATGAAAGGAAGAACACACACAGGCATTAGGGAATCTGGCCGAAGGTTGACACCAGCTTCACTCAAATGTCTGTCGTGGGGAATGCTACTTCCCAACACTTACCTCAGGTCTCCCCACCACAGGGCCTCCCCAGCACAGAGGCTCTCAGCCAAACGCAGCCTGTCCTGGAGAAGATGGCACCCAGTAGACAAAGTGGGGACTGTCAACCTGGCTGTTGTCTTGGGATGAGACTGCCGAGTTTATTCAAATGGACCATCCATTCTTACTGGAGTTTACTTTTTCACTAGCGGGACCTTTCACAGTTTCGCACACTTTCCAGAAGTTTCCCTCGGTGTCGGCTCCACCCCTCTCCCCCACTTCCTCTTCGAGGTTCCTCTGAGCTCAGGTCTGTACCCTGAACGTCCCCTTCAGCATGCTGTGCTTAAGATGATGAGGTCTGTCCCCGAGACGGCCCTGTGTTTGGTCCCCAGTGTAACAGAGCTGTGAGGTATGGCACCCCTGAGCTGTGGGGAGTCGGGTGGAGGTGACCACATCCCAGGGGTGTGACTCTGGGAAAGGATCGGCGACGGTCATGTTGGAGGAGGTTGCCTGGCACTGGACAGAACTGGCTGCTAAGGAGTGAGTTCGGATTCTTGTCTCCCGCCCCTTTTCTCCTTTTCCTCTTCTGCCCACCCCGCGTGCTCCCTTCCCCTTTCTGTTCCTCCTCCATCGTGGTTCAGCAATGTGGATGGAGCGGAACACTCTTGGCCTCCATGACTGCAGGCCAAATTGATCTTTGTTTCTTTTTAAAGTACCCACCTCAGGCATTTTGTTATAGCAACACAGAGAAGACTGTGACATTTTTTTAATAGATAATTAAAAAGAAAAATAAGGTTGGTACCTATCCACAGACCTGTCCATAATTCAATATAGGAGAAGCACACAGACTTAAAGTAGAAAAGAAGACAGAAGGAAAACGATTACCCATCATTCAATCCGATCACCTTCCTATTCTGGTGTCTCGTCCCTCCCGGTGAATAGGGCACAAAACACTCAGCGTCAGGATAGTCACTTCCTAATCATCACTGTTCATGGCCAGGAGCAGACCCATCAGCCCTTGCTTCATCTGCCTGCCCAACTGCAGACTTCCTGCGGGTCCTCCAGGGTAAAGCATCGCTACGGTGCACATCTTTGTACACAGAACATTCCAAACACTCTTTCTTCATCCAGAGCCTCATCGTGGGAAACAGATGAGGAGTTATTAGTGTGTGTGTGAAGTGCTCAGAGATGACAGCCGGGGAGGCTGGGGCCGCAGCTCTCTCTGTTGGGTAAAGTGCTTCCTGAACAAGCACAGTGACTTGAGTTCATCACTCTGGAGCCTGTGGGGAAAGCTGGGCCCGGTGGCTTGCGCCTCCAGGCTCGGCAGAGCCCACGGGGGCTCACTGACCAACCAGGCTGGCTAGAACAGCAGGCTCCACGCTCACTTCCCCAAATTAGGTGGAGAATGGAGAGATGACTGGGTGGTTCAGAGTGCTTCTGCTGTTGCAGAGACCCCAGTTCAGTTCCTAGCACCCAAGGCTGGCAGCTCACAACTGCCTATAACTGTGGCTCGGGGGGTGGGGGCAGGGGCGGGGGGGGGGGGGCGGGGGGGAGGATCTGACATCTCTGACCTCAGTGGGTAGGAGCACAATGCAGTCATGCATAGGCACAAAGCAAACACTTAAAAATAAGTTTTTAACAATGTAGGCAGAGAGCGTAAGTAGGATGCTTGACATTAATCTCAGGCCTCCATACATGCACGCATGGACAGGCACGTGCACACACATCCATGCATACATGACTCATGCACACGCACACACACAGATGAAAGCAGGTAGCTTGTTTGTTCCACTCGGTGTAAAACTTGCCTGAGCCAGATGCGGCGGCTCACACCTGTGATCCCAGAGCTCGGGAGGTGGAGGCAGGGGTATCCCTGTAACTCGAGGCTAGTGACACAACAGACCAACCCAAATGTAGGGACAGCAACAGGGCCACAGAAGGCCCTGGGGTACAGGGGGAGATCGCGGTCCTACTTCCTTGTCTTCCCTTCCCTGCTCCCAAACAAAGTCTAACCCAGGGAGCGGCCACTGTCTCCGCTCGGTGCCTACGGAGCTCCCTGACTTAGACACGGCCACAGGCACGACACCAGTGCTTTCAAAAATAATTATGCAGAGGCCTTTAAAAAAAATAGACTGAGAAGCAAAATTGTATGCAGATATTTTAAAGTATGTCTTCAAGCCAGGCAAGGGATGCTCATTATGAGCCATGATGAGGAGACTCGAGATATCCAAAGTTATGGCGTGAAATCCACCACCCCTGCCTCAGGCTTGCTTTCTTTCTTTCTTTCTTTCTTTCTTTCTTTCTTTTTTTTATGTTTTTTTTTAATTTTCTATATTCTATGTTTACATTCCAAAGGCTTTCCCCTTTCCCAGTTCCCACCCACCATAGTTCCCATAGTTCCTCTCCCCCCCATCTGTTCCCCAATAATTCCCCCTCCCCCCTCGGTTTCTTTACTAAACTGGATGCAATCTTTACAGGCCCAGGGTCCTCTCCTTTCTTCTTCTTGGGAATCATTTGACTTGCTATTTGTGTCTTGAGTATTTAGGGCTTCTGGGCTCATTAATATCCACTTATCAGTTTTTTTTTTGTTTTTTTTTTTTTTTTTTTTTTTTTTTTGAGACAGGGTTTCTCTGTGTAGTCCTGGCTGTCCTGGAACTCATTCTGTAGACCAGGCTGGCCTCGAACTCAGAAATCCGCCTGCCTCTGCCTCCCAAGTGCTGGGATTACAGGCGTGCGCCACCACGCCCAGCTAGGCTGCTTTCTTCTAGCAGTCAGGTCCACCAGCCCAGGGGGCGGGTCCATCCACAATGGGCTGGGCTCTCCCACATCAATCACTAAGAAAATGACCACAGGCTTCCCCACAGACCAATAGGGTGGGGCATGTTTGATTGACATTCTCTCTTCTCAACTGACTCTCTGGCAGGCTGATGTACAAACTCTCCAGGACAGGCTCTGGGGCTCTGACTGGCTGGGACCTAGGCCTGGGCGTCTCTTCCAGTTACCCCTGCTGGATAACGACCAGTCCTCCGTCTTAGACCCTGCTTGGCTGCGTCTGCCCCAGGTCCTTGTGTTGCCTTTCCCCAAGGGCAACGCGCTATTTCCTCTGTCTTCCCCATTAATAACCTTTATTTTCCGTATCACAAACATTTCCAGATATCGCTGTGGGAAAGTCAAAATATATAGGCTCGTACAAATAAAAATCCCGCACACCTCACCGTGAGATGTAGCCACCATCGATACTTTCCTGTTTTTCGGGTCCTTTAACACATATATACATTTGCTGACTTCATGCCATAAAATCTAATATCTTGCTCTTCTGCTTAACGGTACACAATGAGCGTTCTCTGCCTGGTACTAGGGATTCGAAAACATACTTTTAAATAGCTGCATACTGTTTTGCATCTCAGACTTTTTTTCTTCTTAGCCTTAAAACTGTGCTGAAGTCCCCAGTCGGGACGGGCTGCTTGGCCAGTGGCCTCCCAGCCTCCATCTTGTCTGCCTCTTCCCTCTGCACTGTCGCCATGCCTGGCTTTCTTTATGAGATCTGGGGACTGAACCTAGGGCCTTACGCTTCCGGGATGCACTTCACGGACAGAGCCGTCTCCTGAGTCCGAGTGACGCTTACAGAGATGGCATTGCCTGGCTTAATGCTCACCCCTTCTTCCCTGCTGGTCCCACATAACTTCCTGTCCCAATCAGGGTGTTCCTTTCTTCTTCAGAGGCCACCTCAGGGACTGTCCCTCCTTGTCCACAGGCTCCTTCCCTCTGGTGTGTGTTGTTCTGAGCCACTCAGCCGCGTGGGCATCCGTGTCTGAAGAGACAGTGGGGCCTCTACCCTGCAGGAGAAAGCCTTAAGAACTGCTAGCACGGTGATACCTCGCGCCTGCCTCCATCAGTGTCACCCATGTGGTGGCCTTGAGTGGAGGGTGTGGGCTCCGGGGGGGGGGGGGTGGAACTTGTGTCGACTGAGAACTAGAGATATCTCAGGGTCTGACTCTGTGGTGGCTCACGGCTCTCCACCCTCGGGGACTCGGGTGAAGGGAAGGCTCTGGGGTCTGCTGACAGGTGTTCTCTGAGTGGATGAGAAAGGCTTGCAGAGACCCTGGAAGCCATGTTCTGTCTAGTACGTGCTTGTGTGAGAGTGCACACACACACACACAAATGGTGACTGCCCCTTCGTAAGTCTGACGTGAGTATCTGCTGTAACCCAAGCTGCCACCACCCCAGTCATTTCTCTTACTTTAACCTTTGTGTCTAGCTGGGGCAGGTCACTTCTCCAAGTCTCACACAGTTCTCATGATATGTGACTATGACAATAGATTGTGTCTTGGGCCATGTGTTAGTTAGGGTTTCTGTTGCTGTGATAAAACACCATGACCAAAAGCAGCGTGGGGTGGAATTGGCTTATTTCAGCATCTCTGAGCAGGAGTACATCCTACTGGCTTCCCAGGTCTTGCCCAGGCTGCTTTTGCTGTTATTGTTTTGCTGGGTTTTTTTTTTTTTTTTTTTTTTTTTGAGACAGGGTTTCTCTGTGTAACTCTGGCCATCCTGGAACTCACTCTGTAGACCAGGCTAGCCTTGAATTTACAGAGATCCACCTGCCTCTGTACTGGGATTAAAGGTGTGTGCCACCACCGCCTGGCTGCAGGTCTGTCTCTTTAGGGACAGTATTCTGCACTAAGCAAGAAGGTCCATAAGACAGAAGAGCAAGAGTCAGACCCTGAGATATCTCTAGTTCTCTGTCAACACAAGTTCCACCCCCCGGAGCCCACAGCCTCGACTCAGGTCCACCACATGGGTGACACTGGTGGAGGCAGTTCTTAAGGCTTTCTCCTGCAGAGTAGAGGCCCCACTGTCTCTTCAGACACGGATGCCCATGCAGCTGAGCGGCTCAGAGCAACACACACCAGAGGGAAGGAGCCTGTGGACAGGGAGGGACACAGTCCCTGAGGTGGCCTCTGAAGAAGAAAGGAACACCCTGATTGGGACAGGAAGTTATGTGGGACCAGCAGGGAAGAAGGGGTGAGCATTAAGTCAGGCGATGCCATCTCTGTGAGCGTCACTCGGACTCAGGAGACGGCTCTGTCCGTGAAGTGCATCCCGGAAGCGTAAGGCCCTAGGTTCAGTCCCCAGATCTCATAAAGAAAGCCAGGCATGGCGACAGTGCAGAGGGAAGAGGCAGACAAGATGGAGGCTGGGAGGTCACTGGCCAAGCAGCCTGTCCCGACTGGGGACTTCCGCACAGTTAAGACTAAGCAGGAAAACGATGGCTGGTGCCTAAGAATGACAGCCAAGGTTGTCACACACACACACACACACACACACACACAGTCACACACACACACACAGTCACTCACTCACGCACATGCAACTGACCAGCACAGCAGACCCGGCCCAGCAGTGGCTCAGACATAGCTGCTCCCTCCCAAGGAAGGGAGGGAAAAGGGTTTTCTGGTCATTCAAGGCCACAGCTGGCATCCTGACAGGATGCCTTATGGGCAGCAGCCAGCACTGACACCAGCCCCGTCTACAGGGCTGGGGGGGGGCGGGGAAGGGTTTGGGCTCCAGTGTCACTGGGATCCAATGACTGCGTGCACAGATTGGAGCCGTGGGTGGTGGTGGCTTCTTCCCTTTTGTGCAGCCTAAGGAACCAGCTGTTGGCGAGACACCCAGGAGCCATCCCTGCTGGCTTCTATTTTCTTTTTTAAAATAATTATTTGTTTTTCAATTGTATGTATGTATGTATGTATGTATGTATGTATGCATGCATGCATGCATGCATGTATGTATAGGGGTATACATGTGCCACGGCATACATTTGAGGGTCAAAGAACATCTTGGAAGAGTCATTTCTCTCCTTCCACTATGAGGGTCTCAGCTTTGAACTTACATCATCTCGTCCTGGCAGCAAGCCCCCCTACCCCTGAGCCATATCCCCAGCCTTGTTTTCTCTTTTTTTCAGACAGGATTGTTTTTTTTTTAATTAATTTACACTCTAGATTTTATTCCCCCCACCACATACCTCCTCCCCAGTGTCTCCATGTAGATGTCTCCACCCCCAACCCCACCTGACCTCTAAACTCCCTGGGGCCTCCAGTCCCCCAAGGGTTAGGTGCATCATCTCTGAATGAACACAGACCCGGCAGTCCTCTACTGTATGTGTGTTGGGGGCCTCATATGCTGCCTCTTTGGTGGTCCAGTGTTTGAGAGATCTCGAGGGTCCAGATTAATTAAGACTGCTGGTCCTCCTACAGGATTACCCTTCTCCTCAGCTTCTTTCAGCTTTTCCCTAATTCAGCCACGGGAGTCAGCTGCTTCTGTCCATTGGTTGGGTGTAAATATCTGCCTCTGACTCTTTCAGCTGCTTGTTGGGTCTTTCGGAGTACAGTCATACTGGGTCCGTTTTTGTGAGGACTCCATAGCCTCAGTAATAGGCTTGGGACCTCCCCTTGAGCTGGATTCCTCTCTGAGTCTATTGCTGGACCTTCTTTTCCTCAGGCTCCTGTCCATTTCCATCCCTGTAGTTCTTTCAGACTGGAACACTTATGGGTCAGAGTTGTGACTGTGGGATGGCTTCCTCTCCCTCATTTGAGGCCCTGTCTTCCTGCTGGAGGTGGGCTCTACAGGTTCCCTCTCCCTACTGTTGGGCATTTCATCTAAGGTCCCTGCTTTGAGTCCTGAGAGCCTCTCACCTCTAGGTCTCTGGTGTATTCTGGAGGGTCCCCCAACCTCCTATCTCCTGTTTCCGTTCTTTCTGCTGGCCCTCAGGGCTTCAGTCCTTTTCCCTCACCCAATACCAGATCAGGTTTTCCCCTCTCCCCTCCACTCCCCCCTCCCCGACAGAGTTTTATTCTGCCACCCAGCTAACCTAAAACTCACAGTGTCACTCAGACTGGCCCCAAACTTGCAGCTATCCTCCTGCCTCAGCCTCCCAAATCCCACATCTGTTGTCTTGACCTAGCCAGGTTCTGGGTAGAGCATGGGAGTTGACTGGTAACCTGAATAACAGACCTCAGCTCTGTTTAGTGGAGCTGCCCCTGGGGAGGCACAGGGAGGGGCGGTCCACATGTCATGCCGGGTTTGCAGGCACAGGGACAGGAAGTGATAAGCAGTGACTGGGGTATGACTTTCCTGTGGCCAATCAAGCCCTGCCTACTGTCCTCGGAGACCTAGACCTGAGCCAAGGGACCTAGACCCAGGTCGCTGGAGTTCACCCAACGCATGGCTGTTCAGGCCCCACGGCTGACTGTGGGTCCCAGAAGATGCCATCCTAGGCATCTTTGCCATCCCAGATGTGGTCTGGGACCAGCAACTGGGTACAACACGAACTGGGGCACCCTGGACACCACCCAGACCTATGTAAGTCCACATGCAACTCTCGAGCTCTTGCCTCGGTTGGCTGTGTGCCCTTGCTGAAGTGCCTCAACCTCTCTGAGCCTCAGCTTTCACATCTGAAATGGAACAGGAATAGCTGACTCTTAGGATCACCCGGAGGAGAAAGAAGATGAGGCGGGTAACGAGTTTAGCACGGTGGCTGGTGTACAGTACACGCCCGATAAGAAGCGGCCGGGCGGTGGTGGCGCACGCCTGTAATCCCAGCATTTGGGAGGCAGAGGCAGGTGGATCTCTTGAGTTCGAGGCCAGCCTGGTCTACAGAGTGAGTCCCAGGACAGCCAGGCTATACAGAGAAACTCTGTTTAAAAAAAAAAAAAATGCAGCAGCCTGGGGATATCACATCCTGTTAATTATCCATTAAGCACTTCCCCACCCACACGCAGCATCAGAATCCCCAATGAGCTCTTCCTTGGGCCTCCAAAGCCATTCTCCACACTGGAGCCAAAGCGGCTACTTGAAATGCAAATTTATTCCTAGCTCCACGCTACCCTAACACACTTAAAACACTTTCATCAGGCTGAAAGAGCCAACTCCTTAATGAAGCCGTCAAGCCAGAGTCCCGCCCACTCAAGTCTCCCGTCAGCTCCTCCTTCCTGATTCTGCTAGCTCTGTTCCTCATACCCCTCCCCCTGCCACCGGACCTTTGCACGTGATCATCCCCCAGGAAATGTCCCTCCCTTTTTTCTGCCTAGCAAATTCTACAGTCTGTTGGCTCTCAACTTGACCCTTGTGGGGCGATGGGGAACATGGTTTCACATAGCCCAGAATGACCTAGAACTTAGGATGTTACAAAGTAGTTGAGGATAACCTTGACTTCTGCCCAACCACACTTGGTTTAATTGTTGCTACTGAATCCTTGCTGGCTTTCTGGATCACCCAAGCGTGGACTAGTTAGAGCTGGACCGTCACACTGTGAATTGCTACTTTGTATCTAGTTCCCACGGAGCAGGGCTGTGGGCTCCACTGCTCACCCACAGGCTCTGCAAAAAAACAGGTACGTTCAGTGTCACCGGTGAGTTACAACACAACAGGAGGCCCTGGGTTTCAGGTCAGAGGCCCACAGAGAGAAAGGACTGCTTGGAACAGAACCCCCAGTGCCAGGACTTAATGTGTCAGTAAGGTCTCGTCAGAGGACGGCACAGCAAGGGCTCTTGGGAAACCCTCCCTCCTGAGCGACGTGGCTGCTACACCTCTGAAGGCTCGGCAGCCGCACTGAGAGCATCCCCAGGCGCAAACCTGCGCAGCCTGCAGACCCGAGGCCTTCCTGCCCCTCCCACCGGCAGGTGTGAGGTGGGGGCCCGGAACCTAGAAAAGGCAGGGACAGTAGCGTGGGTGAGCCTGGCTGAAGTGAAATCACAGGCCTGTGGAGACACTGGGTATAAAACTTCCCAGGGGCAGGCAAACTGGCCAGCTTCTAGAGTGTTCCATCTTCCTCTCTCAGACCTCCTGGTTATGTATGGGGGGGGGGGAACGACCCTATTTTCCAGAAAACAAAGCTGCACACTCACAGGCTACCATTTAGGGTCCACACAGTGTGCACCACAAACACAGCACACTTGATGCTCCCCATTCCTCTGGAAGGTGCTCCCAGGGGGGAGGGAGGGAGGCAGGCAGGGGAGAGCCCAGGGCCGGATCCCAGCAGGAGATCCCAGCTCCACAGCTGTGTGTCCCTGAACATGAGACTCCGAGTCTCAACTCTGTGTCTCACAACCCACTTCCTTCATCTCTCTACAATTCCCCAATCTCACATGTGCACTCACATGCACACAGACACACACAGGCATACACAACAACTCATATATACACACACACAGACACACACTCATACTCCTTCCCTATCTCACAGATCTTAGATTAGCATGTCATCATGCTCATTGCCAGAAAAAGAAACTGAGGCATGTCCCTGAGGACCACAGCAAGCATCAGACCCATGGCGCTCACCTGTCTCTCTTTTCTCCTTCCTTCCTTCCTTCCTTCCTTCCTTCCTTCCTTCCTTCCTTCCTTTCTTCCTTCCTTTCGTTTTGTTTTCCGAGACAGGGTTTCTCTGTGTAGCCCTGGCTGTCCTGGAACTCACTCTGTAGACCAGACTGGCCTTGAACTCAGAAATCCGCCTGCCTCTGCCTCCCAAGTGCTGGGGTTAAAGGCGTGCGCCACCACTGCCCGGCTCACCTCTTTTTTTCTTCTTTTTTCTTTTTAAGATTTATTTATTATTCTATCTAAGTACACTGTAGCTGTCTTCAGACATACCCTGAGGGCATCAGATCTCATTAGGGATGGTTGTGAGCCATCATGTGGTTGCTGGGAATTGAACTCAGGACCTTTGGAAGAGCAGTTAGTGCTCTTAACCGCTGAGCCATCTCTCCAGCCCCCTCACCTGTCTCTCTTAACAGCGATGCTGTCGATGCTGTCACCGCTGTCCCACCAAGCGCTCTATAACCCCCAGAAGGTGTCATCCAACGCTGTCACATCCCGGACCACAGAGTGCCGTTCCTCCCTTCCCCAGGAAATGGCAGTCGATGGGACCCTGCGGTTGGCTTTGGCGGAACCTCCCACTGCTCCTCTTGCCCACACCTCACGTCTGTCACCTGTCACGTCTGAGGATGCCCCCTCCCGTGCTTTTCTGCTGCCGCCCTCCCTCCACACCAGTGGCTTTCCCCGGACCCACAGGCCCCCTGTGGCAAATGCCTCTCTCTGCCTTTTCCCTGAACTCTGCTCACCACGCTTCAGTCACGAGGATCTTCGAGCTGGCCTCAGACACACCTGGCCCCCAACCCGAGGCAGCACAGTGGTCCCCGGGTGGCACCCGTGAGTCCCAGAGGTCACGGGGCAAGATGATATTAAAGTTTCAAGTGGATCTAGACTTTTAATCAGCTGACCTTGACCCTGGGAGATGAGCCTGGTTGTCCGGACAAGCCACCGGGATTGCCAGGATCCAGTCAGCGCCTCCGTGGTGGACAGAAAAGGTCTCGGCAGGTTGAGGATGAAGAAGGAGCCAGAAGCAGAGGAATGCAGACCTGCCTCCTGAGGGGCTTCTTCTCAGGGAGACTGACTTTAAGTGCCGACCCGACAGGGCTGAGGGGCATTCCGAGGTTGCAGGTGGCTTCTAAGCATGTCCCTGGGAATGCTTGTGGGGGAGACTGATTTGAGTCAGTGGGCTGAGTCGGAAGACAGGCAGGCCCTGCTCCGTGTGCATGGGAGCCAGCCGAGCACAGACGGGACCAGCCAGGCACGGAGAGCGTGTTCCCTTTCTTCTGGGCGACTGAAAAGACTGGTCTTTGGACATGAGAGCTCTGGGCACCTTGGCACTTTGGCCCAGGTGAGTCTCATCTCTTCGTAAGCTGGTCAGGGGTGAATTTAAACTGGTTGTACTGTGCCATCCATCCTTCGATCTAGTCTTGCTTTTTTCCTTCTTTCATTTTTACTTTTTCTCTCCTTATTTTGTTTTTGAAAAGAGCTAATGCTGCTTTCCAGGCTACCTTAAATTCCCTGGCCAAGCAAATGCCCCTGACCGCCCGGGCAGTCAACTTCAGGTCTGCTCCCTGCTACGGCTCCACAGGCCTGCGCTGCAGAGTCCAGCTCATTTCTGGTTTCTTACTCCGTTGCTTCTAACTCCCTGGAGAACCCTGCCTGATCCACTCTCCCAGAACAGAACAGACGCAGGCCGGTCAACGCGCTGATTCTGACTCTTCTCAGACTTCAGACCTCCAGAACGAGAGAGCACAAATGCATGCATTAAGGCGCTGTGTTTGTGGCCGCCCAGGCATCAGGACACTGACACGGTACCTAGAACAAACAAGTCTAGGTTGTTCCTCGTGGCGCCTTCTGCCCAGGGTGTCTGTCCCGGCTCAGGGCCTCCAGCCACGGCAGGCCATCCGAGCAGACGCTGATTTCTCTACTAGATAATAATTCCCTGCATCTGTCTACGCTTCCCTTGAATAGGTGACCCAGTCACCTCTGTATTTCTAAACATGTGACATGACCTCTCAAAGAGTGGTCACAGCACACCTGTCCTGACGATGGGCCTTTCAGCACTGAATGCTTCCCTCACTTAAACCTGTCGCAGGGCCAGACCCCCTTCCTAAACACTCAATCCCACGCCAACCCTGCCAGCTGCGGTATCATTTCCACCCACTTCTCCCTGCGGATATATATGTATGTGTGCTTGTATGTAGGCACACGTGTGCACACCTAAGTGAGGGGTGAGAATTACGTGTGCACACTTGCATGCAGCAGCCAGAAGACAACCTCAGGTGTTGACCACCTTGATTCTGAGACAGGAACTCCATGTCCTGGGACTCACCCAGTGAGTGGGGCTGGCTGGCCAGTGAGCCCCAGGGGTCTTGCCTGTCTGTCTCCCCAGACCTGGGATTACATCTGGCTGTCCTGGAACCCATTACGTAGACCAGGCTGGCCTTGAACTCACAGAGGTCTGCCTCTGTGCTGGGAATAAAGGTGTGTGCCACCACTCCCATCGACACCTGGCTTTTGACATGGCTTCTAGTTAGCTAGTTGTCGGTCTCGGGTCTTTGCTACCGCACAGCAAACATTCTACCGGCTGAGCCGTCCTCCTGGCCCTCCATCCTGTGGAGCCCCAGAGGATGAGATCCCCTGCTCGGAGCCACACAGCAGGTGTAAGAGGAGAGAGCTCAGGAGCCTGCGCACTGATCCATGGGAGTAAACTGCGTCCCACCCAGCAATCTACAGGGGTCTTATTAGAGTCTCCTCTTCCCAACCTTAGGGGCTGTGGGGCTGGCAGTGGCAGAAGCAATGTGAGGCCTGGGTCTGGCTGACTTGAAAGACCATATCCCTTCATCTCGCCAGGATGCTCCAACTGGCTAATGAGAACCAACAAAACACCACCCGGCACCTCTCGACAGCATGTGGTGACAGGCGGCGTCAGGATGAGGGCTGGCTGCGGCCCAGTGGCTGGGCCAAGGGGGCGGCCATCCTGGTGTCTGTTCTCTGTGGAAGCAAGATGTCAGTCACCATTTCTGTCCCCTGGAGCCGCCTAGGTGGAAGGGATGGGCGGACTGCTTTTGCCCTGCAGAGCCTGGAGCCTCTGAAGATATAAAAGAGGCTGTCCTTCCTTTCGTCTGAGCTGTGAGATCTGCGGCCGAGCTGTAAGAGCTAAGGAGATGGCTCAAACGTGGTGCTGAGCACGGAGACCTGAGTTCAGATCTCAGCATCCGCATCAAGAGCCAGGCGAGGCAGCCCACGTCTGTGACCTCAGAGCTAGGGACAAAAACACACAGAATCCATTGGGCTCGCCAGGCTGTGGTGGAGCACGCCTTTAATCCCAGCACTTGGGAGACAGAAGCAGGCGGATTTCTGAGTTCAAGGCCAGTCTGGTCTACAGAGTGATTTCCAGGACAGACAGGGCTACACAGAGAAACCCTGTCTCGAAAAACAAAAGCAAACAAGCAAAAAAATCCATTTGACTCACTGATTCAGCCAGACTAGGGTCAGTGAGAAGCCCCGTCCCAAAAATACAGTGGAAAATGGCTTACATCACCTAGGATCAACCTTTGACCTCCATATGCATATATATCCACAGTCACATCACATGAACACGTATATCCACAACACACACACACACACACACACACACACACACACATAATGGATAATCCAGTTTGAGTGAAGGACAGGAAACACGGTGAAAGCCCATGGTGAATGGACCCAGGCTGAGCACAGCTAGCTTTCAGTCTGAAGTCTATACGTTCAGTCTCGGTGACCTGTGCCAACGTCTATGAGCGTTATAGGAAGCCCCAGGCCATGGGTAGGAACAAAGGACGTATGAGGAGAGAAGTCTTGCTGGCTAGTTGTCACCTGCCAAGAAGCTGGCTTTCAGTATGGAATCCTTCCAGAACTGTACAGTTCCCGGTGCTTTTCCTTAAAGCAACGGGTTTTTTTGAGGACTCCTAATCTCCGAGACCCTGTCCCTGGACTAGCAGAGGATTGGATAGGGCATGGTGGCATGTACCTTTCATCCTAGCACCCAGACGGTGGAGGCAGGTGAATCTCTGTGCATTCATTCTGAAGCAACTGGTTCACAGAGAGTGCTAAGCCAGCCAGGGACACAGAGTGAGAGCTTCCTTCAAAACGGAAGGCTCAGCATCCGGCATTCCAGGGATGGAAGATGCCCTGACTCTGAGCCAAATAAAACGACTCTAGTCAAAAAACAGAGAATGAGGCAGGGGTCAGCCCCTGCTCCAAGTGAGACCACATGTCCTAGCCACAGCCACTCCAGGAAACAGGTATGAAACCCATCTCACAGACTGGGGACAGGAACCCGAGACACACAGCATCACAGTCCAGGGACAGGAACCCAAGACACAGTCAGGAACAGGAACCCGAGACACACAGCCATCACAGTCCAGGGACAGGAACCCAAGACACACAGACAGGGACAGGAACCCGAGACACACAGTCATCACAGACAGGGGACAGGAACCTGAGACACACACAGCCAACATAGACAGCGGACAGGAAGCCGATTCACACCTCCAATAGTAGAAGGAGGTTTGAACCCAGCCTGACTGCAACCTTTGCCTCTTCTAGTCCCTGCATCTACCTCATCCACTCAGAGAACACGCCCTGAGGACCGACTGCATAGCACCCTGTGGGACTTGTAACTCACACATCCTAGTATGATCAGACAGACAACAACAAACACAAGACATTCAACTGGGGTTAAATACTGCAAAAGGGGGCAGAAGCGGCCGAGGGGTGGGGTGGCCGTGAATGGTTCTATGATGACCAGCTGGGCTGGGCCCCTAGTGAACACGAGAAAGGATAAGCTTGTTTCTTCATCTGCAACCTGTGAGATCTCTTTGTGCGCCCCTCCCGAGACCCCCTGACCAGCACGGACTCCGGCGTAGCTTGCTGATCTCGGCTAGAAAGGCCTGCCAAGCCCGTGGAGAAGGCTATCTGCTCACACTAGGAGGGGCTCTGCAGCAGCAGTGAACAGCACGGCTCAGCCTTACAAATGTCATAAAACGACTGGGTCCCGGACTCATTCATCCCGGAGTCGGGGAGCTGCCACCCCATAAGCACTCCTGGTGTCTGCATTCATCAGCCTGCTCAGGCAGGCTTGCTTCTCATTTTTCTAGGTCTGTGGTGATGGACGATGCGTGGCGGCCCTTCCTGGTTCCTAATGAGGACCGGTGGCGCTCTCACTCCCGCAAGACTGAATTACTCGGGGCACACACTTAGGATGTTTGCCGTGACAGCGGGAGCAGAAAGCGCTCTGTGCTTGAAAGGAGTCCTGCAGCCGCCCTCTGAACAGAGAACCTGCTCACAGGGAGCCGGCAGAGCGACAGGCAATTTGATGGCAAACCCTTGAAAGAGACACCAAAGAACAATTAACTAGAAAAACCAAAAGGCTTCCTCCTGATGAACTAGTGGGACCCGCCGAGAGAGAGAGAGAGAGAGAGAAAACTCAGATCGTTTGAACTACTTCGGTGATCACAATCAAAGCACTCCGGAGCCCTGGACTCCCTCCGTTTCCAGAGGCTTCCTCCTGGCCCCCCTGAAATCCAAGGCCCCCATTCCTGACAATCTTGTCAACTCTAATGGCACCAGGATTTTCTCCTTCCTAAGCTGCCTCCAGATCTGGGGCTTTCCTACTGGGGCCCATAAACCTGCCAGGAGAAGATGGCAGCTCCCGCAGTGTGGGCAAAACAGACCCCTTCCACAGACCAGAGACGGATGAGCGGACAACCGTGACAGGTGATTCCACAAAGCTGTCAGAATTTTCCTCTTTTCCACACTTGCTGCGGAGGCACCGCTGTGGGTGATGGCGGCTCACTGGGCTCCTTTCATAAATCTCAGAGACGGGCTCTTTCTGACGCGTCCTACAAAGGAGAGGCTGCTCTGAGATTCCCATCCCTGACAGCCAGATATTCTGTAGAAAGGCAGAAACCATCTTGTTTGCCCAGTTCTGAGCTCAGCGGCTGACAGGCATTATTGCTTAAAACACCGTCGGCTCCGGCCAGCGCGGTAGCTCAGCGGGGAAGACACCTGCTGCCCAGCCTGATGACCTCAAGTCCATCCCTGGGCCTCACACGGTGAAAGGAGAGAACCTTCGATCACCCTCTGCCTCCTGTGTATGCGCACGCGCCCACAGACACACTTGCACACAAATAAATGGTTTGTAGAAATAACAACAACACTGGTGGGCCGGCCTGAGGCGGCAGGCTAGAGAAAGGGGGTGGGGTGGGCATAGGACGAAGGTAAGGGAGAGTGGGACAGGGACAGGATGGCAGGTGTGGGGGTTAAAGCCGGGGTGGAGGTGGAGTGGGGTGAGGTTGTTAGGAGTGCTCTCCCTAAGGAGGGGCCTCCGCTACCACCACAGGCCTGCTCTGCTCTCTCTGCTTGTCCTTTTCTGGATGGAAGGGAGAAATCCTCCTCACTTCCATAATGGACTTGAGAGTCTGTGTGTGAACTTGAGAAAGATGGTGGTGGTGGTGGGGGGTCTGGGTAGCTCTTGCTCAGGTCTGACTCCAGGTCTAGCTGTGCCCAGAGACAATGAGCAAGACAGATGTGTATCATTAATTGGCTTCAACTCCCTCCCTCCTGGATGGAAAGTTCATAACTGAACATGGAAAGGCAGAAAAACAAAAACAAAAAACAAAACAACAACAACAAAAAAAAAACCCTGAGGATTTAGATGCAAAAATAGTCCCTGTGTGATTAGCCATGATCATTTAAACCATGAAAGGTTTAAGCCCTCTTGAGGTCAGGGACAGAGCCATCTTCCTCCTGTGGATGCGGCAAGTCCTTAAAATGCAGAGGCCCTCTGATTAGAGTGTTTCTTCTCCCCAACTCGGCTAGGGTAATTAGCACATGCCTCGGAGATGAGATTTAAATATGCCAATCAGTCCAGTTCCAGGGTTTAGCTGAACAATTCGGAATGTGATTATCTTTAAGGGATAACCCCTCATGTGGGGGTCACAGACACAGCTGGGGCACTGACGCCCCACGGATGACCTCTCCGGGTGGTCCGAGCAGCTACGCTTCAACGTATAAGCATAACAGCAGCCCAACCCCCTGCCCGTGTCATCTGGAAACCCCACTGGTATGCCCTTTAGAGCAAACGACACACTCCCGAGAGTGTTCGTGCTAGAACCACCGCCATTTCTTCCATTAATGGAGACTTTTAAAGATCAGCGGGATGGGGCCCCGCAGTGCCGCTCCATGGGGAGCCGACAGACTGTACCCCAGACAGCTGAGAACGCCTTGGCCTCCCATCAGTCATCATTTCTTCCACTGGAAGTTAAAAACCTAAAAAATTCACCACTTCTCCAGCCCATGGGGGTGTGCAGAATGGGCTCCTCGGAAGAAGGGGTGATGAACACGACAGGATGCTATCCTGGAGGGACATGAATCTGTGGTTAACAGATTAAAGCGGCTTCTGTTGGGACACGATGCTCCAAGCTACTCTGGGTCTTTCCATCTTTTTGAAAATAGACTTCTTCGAATGGGCCTCCCCCCACCCTTTTTTCCCAGTACCAGGTCTCGAACCTAAGGACCTCAGTCACACTCTGCATGCAATCTTCTGCTGAACTACACCCCCACCCAGATCTTCGTGGGGGAAGTTCAAAACATGTTTGTTTAACTGTATGTGTGCATCTGCACACACATGTACACGTGCAGGCGTCAGAAGTCAGCCTGCAGAAGTCGATTCTCTCCTTCCACCTTGTGGGTCCTGTAACATTGCCTGGTAACCCACCCAGAGATGGCAGTCGGGGGCTCTGGGTAGCTTGGTGGCGCGTGCCTTTGCCCGCTGAGCCATCTCCCTAGCCCTCCAGCCTTCTCAAGGAGCTTTCTATACTTGAACAATGGCAGAATGACTTTAAAAAAAAAAAAGGCAAGCTTCCTTTCTTCAGCAAATGGTCTTGGACACAAGGGGATGTTACCAAGCAACATGACAGGAGTGGACCGCACTGATAATCCTCTCCATAGTAATGGCTTTTATAATTAAAGATTATTGCAAATACAATAGATCCCAACCCAAACAAGAAAGTGAAGAGACAGGCCACCTCTGCCTTTCTCAGCGATTCTACTGTTTACACACAGGCCACGCTCCTCCGCAGGCGTGGAGAGGTCTGGGATTAACCACCTGCCAGGGCCTGTGGCTGTAAGTCTAACGGGGCCAGCACTGTGCTCCCGGAGCCCTCACAGGTGGTAATCACAGCTGCCAGCCCGGCTTATGAGGCCTGCTCACAGCCGAGCAGGCCACGGACCCCACGGTGTGGCTTGCGGAGGCAGATCCTGCTAGCAGTATCGACTGGCATCTAGCAGCCAGCATGTCTAACCATGAGGTAAGGTTCCCACCCCACACACAGGCTCCTGAGTCACGACCCTGCCTCAGGAGCCTCCACCTTCCTTTGCAGTTTCAGCCCTACCCATCAGGCGCAGTCTTTGTCCACTAACCCAGCATCCCACAGGCTAGCTCGGGGCCGAGGAATCCTGCATCGCTCCTGTTTCCGGGAGCGGTGCAGACACCACACGCTGAACTTAAAAACTCTGACAGCTATTGGCCAACAATCTGTAAAGATGCCAGGGAGAGTTTAAATTCATAATTAGATGTTGGCTACACAAAGTACCTGCCAACGGTGCCTCTGCCGACCGCGGTCACGTGGCAGAATAATGTTCAACGCGAGGAGAGAGGAAAAAGAGGACTCTCCCTCCCTGGAGGAGCTGTATCTCCATGTCAACAGTTCTGCAAGCAAATCCTAACGCTGTACCGCCTCGCCCCATGGGTTTGAACAGTTCTGGCATCAAACGGCCCAAAAGTTCTAATGTACAAAACAAGGAGGAGGAAAAGAAACAAGCTCAGCGTTAAAAAAAACAAAAAACAAAAAACAAAACCGTGATCCTGCCGCCCTATGGGAAACAGAAGGGTGGGCGGGACTGAACGAGAGATGGACCTCCGCGGCTGTCAATCAACACAGGTAACCAGGGAAAGGGTGGAAGGCAGGGCCGCTGCTGTGCTCTCTACCCAGAACTGGGGGGTGGGGTGGGGGTGGGGACTTAATCTTTGTGGGGTGCACAGGTCTCATATCCCCTTCTGGGAGTTCCAGGGTTATAAGAATCCCAGCAGTCTCCGGGGATGAAATCGCACAGATGCTGGCTTTCTAAGATCCTAGCCCAATGCCAATTAATGTCTATCACCCTATGAGCTAAGGAGCGAGTATGTTCTATGTACATAACCACGGGCACACATGCAGAGGCCGGGGAGGACAGCAGATGCCTTCCCTCTATCAGGGTCTGCCTCACCCATTGAAGACAAGAGTCCCCCGTCGAATTAGAAGCCCGCCATTTCAGCCGTGCTGGCTGGCTGGCTGGCTGGCTGGACACTGAGCCCCCAGGATTTGCCTGTCTCTACTCCCCAACACTGGGTTGCAGGCATGCACAGCCATAGCTGACAGTTTTACATGGGTGCTTGGGATTTGAACTCAGGTCCTCACCCAGTAAAGCGAGTGCTCTAACTGACTGAGCCATTGCCCCAGGCTCCTATATTCTAAGTTTTGGGTTGAAAAATAGCCTTAGAGACTAAGAAGGCTTTCTAGATGTGGACAGACCGGAACTAATGTGGTCTCAGCTGCCCCCACCGCCGTGAGCTCAACTCTGAACAGGTCAAGGCAAACCAGGGCGCTGCTCCGTAACTCACCTAGCCGTCAGCTCCACCCCATTACACACAGCCCATCTGCCAAGACCTAGGCTAGCCCCTGGGGCGAGGAGGACCAAGGTGTGTGGGAACCGTGCTCACGTTCTTCTGGTCATCTTCTTGGTTTGAAGTGGATGGGTGGGCTTCGGGTACGTGGGAGCCCCTGGAAACGTCATGTAAAACCAGGTAAAATGCGTTTGTGTACAAGTGCTAGGAACATTGTTCTAGGACAGGCATACAGTTTCATCAGATTCACACAGGAGTCTGACTCCATAAAAATCACCGCATGTGTGTGAGCCTTAATGCAAACTGCTCTGACCTGCCAGAGACAGCCCAGAAAGGCAGAAAAACAGTGCAGGTGAAGAACTTTCGGTTCCCAATGTAATATCAAAGGACAGGACTATGAAGGCGTGTGTGTGTGTGTGTGTGTGTGTGTGTGTGTGTGTGTCTGAGTCTGCATGTGCATGGCATGTGGAAGCGCTGTACACCATGTTTTAGAAGGTTTGCAGCTTATGGAGTGTGTGACGCCCCGGCACTGGATGGGCATTGTATTCGCTCATTAAATAGGTAGACCCACGGATAAACTGACTACCCTGTGATACTTCTTAGATTCAATAGTTTTAACTCCTGAGCAGAGGTCTCTCCTCAGGTCTTCAATCCACACGCAGTAGAGAAACACTGGTTGACCAAGAGCTAAGCAGCAGGGACCCCAATTCAGTTCTACTTCCCTTATGGGCACCTCCTCCTCCCCCCAATCCCATTCCTGTCCACTTTAGCCTGGGTTTCAGTTCCTGGCCATTCACACACAGCCCATCTCAGACCCGGGGCTGAGGTGTGTCCCCATCAGTGTAAGGTGGACATATTTACTGCTCATTCTTGGTCGGGGACACTAAGGCAGGGAGGTCGTCCACGCATCTAAAGGGCGTCAAGGTTTGCAAAGCCATACCACGGGGGTCTCGAGCTTCTTTTGTTTCTGGACCCTCTCTGCCACCGAACAGGATCTGTGGTTGTGATTGCTTTGTGCTGTCCGTGTCGTGTCCCAGGACACCAGTGGCTTCTTTGAGGGACTGCGTAATAGGTGAAACAGCTATTCTTAGTTGTCAACTTGACTACGTCTGGAATTAACTAAAACGCCCAAGACGGAGAGGCACACCTCTGAGGTGCTTTATTAGACGTGGAAAGATCCCACTTTAATCTTTAATCCAGATCTTCAATCCAGATATTTTGAAGTAGGAAGCTCAGCCTCCGGTTGGGCTGTGCCTTCTGCTGGAAACCTATACAAGGACTTGGAAGATGCTTTTGCTCTCTGCCCGCCTGCTCCTGCCTTGCTCGCAAGTCCATCTCTTCTGGTCCTTCCGTTCAGAGGCAGCCACTGTTGGATTAGCTGGACCACAGTCTGGAAGTCATTCTAATAAATCGCGTGTGTGTGAGCGCGTGTGTGTCTGTGTAGAGAGATTCACTTCAAAGTTCTGTTGCTCTAGAGAACCTTGACTAATACTGTAGATCCCGCTTTTTTTTTTTTCTCGACAGTACTGAGCAGTTAGCCCACAGTCTCATAGGTGCTGACATGAACAGCACCAGGCTCTTGGCAATTTTTTAATCCTCTACAGTTTTTTGCCGTATACACAACGACTTCAAGTTTAATCTCTATTACCTTTTCCCTAGCAGTTTCGGCTTGTTTGTTTTTGTTTTAAAAGACAGAGTTTCTCTCTGTAGCCTTGCCTGTCCTGGAACTTGCTTTAAAGAGACCAGGCTGCCCTTGAACTCATGCCCTGCCTCTGCCTCCCAAGTGTTGGGATTAAAGGCCTCCCCACACCCAGATCCCTATCACTTCTCTAAGTCCAGACATCGATTAAAAGGAAATCTCACATTCTGATTTACAACGTTTGCTGATACCTGTGTAAATATTCCCACCACTGCCCATCTCAAGCAACCAACACGATGTCACCGGACAGAGCCAGCATGTGTAAACCTCTGCACAGACACCAGAGGTCTACACGATCTATCTAAAAGACAGCAAGGTAATTAGCAAGACATAAGCTTTGAGCCTTTGCTGCCTGTGTTTTCAAGATACTTAATGGCACACTTGTGTAAACTGCACTTTTTAAATAGCAGTTGTCTTAACAATCAGGCCATAACATTTTCTTGCTCTTGGGGGAAGTGGTCCTCCCCAAGGGACGACTCCCTAATTGGTTATTCAATGCCAAGTGGTCAGTCCTGAAATATTTACATACATGCAACTTAAATAGACTCAGCAGGTTCAATTTACACGTGTGTGTGTGTGTGTGTGTGTGTGTGTGTGTGTAACAATAACAATTAATGAAAAAAGGAGACCTGAAATTCAGGGAGACGGGACAATGGGGGAAAATGGAAGAAAAAAACAAAATAGGGAAACAGTAAAACTACATTTTTATTGTATGCGTATGGAAGCTTTGCCTGAATGTCATCTGTGTGCCATTTGAATGTATAGTGCCCACAGGGACTAGAAGAGGGTGTTAGAGCCTCTGGAACTGGAGTTACAAATAGTCGTGAGCTACTGTGCGGGTACTAGGAATCAAGCCAGTGTTCTTAGTAGCTGAGCCATCCCTCCAGCCCCCATAATTATATTCTAATTTTAAAAAATTCCTACCCTCTCCAGTCAGCTCTGGATCCTGTCAGTCCCTGGTTGCATTGGCCAGGCAGGCCAGGCTCACTTCCAGCTCTGTCAGAGTGGGGGACCAGCCTCCCTTCCAGTCCTGTCAGAGTGGGGGACCAGCCTCCCTTCCAGTCCTGTCAGAGTGGGGGACCAGCCTCCCTTCCAGCTCTGTCAGAGTGGGGGACCAGCCTCCCTTCCAGCTCTGTCAGAGTGGGGGACCAGTCTCCCTCCCAGCCCTGTCAGAGTGGGGGACCAGCCTCCCTTCCAGTCCTGTAAGAGTGGGGGACCAGCCTCCCTTCCAGCTCTGTCAGAGTGGGGGACCAGCCTCCCTTCCAGCTCTGTCAGAGTGGGGGACCAGTCTCCCTCCCAGCCCTGTCAGAGTGGGGGACCAGCCTCCCTTCAAGTCCTGTCAGAGTGGGGGACCAGCCTCCCTTCAAGTCCTGTCAGAGTGGGGGACCAGGCTCATTTCCAGCCCTGTCAGCGTTGGGGATCATTGAACATCTTTGAGATCTGAGGTCAGGCTGCAGGCAGCCAGGGTGCAGAATCCATGAGCTGTGGTGACTCAGGCAGACCCTGAAAGGCGGCCCCGGAGACAAGCAGTCTGACACAGAGGAATCTCGACGTTGAAAGCGGCCCTGGGTGCCCCTGGTGCCATTCCTGGCCTTCCCCACTGCCCTACCCGGCTCCCACCCTCATCCTCCGTCCCTTCCACACCCCAGCTGGTTCAGGTGTTCTTAAACTAGGGAACAGCCAAGGCAGGCAGGTGACACGCTGCCCAAGTCTTGTCAGTCAGTCAGGTGGTGGGGATGAGGACACCCAGCGTGCGACAGTCCCCGGCCTCCCACCCCCCTTGCTCCCCATGACCTCCCTGCTGGGAAGTCAGCAGCCTGTTCTGATTACACTGCTGGCCAGGCTTGAAGAGACGCGGCTTTAGATAACTTGACAATCTCGGCTTCTCACTGAGCAGGAGATTCAAAGCTGAAGAGACTGTGTCCATGGAGCAGCCTGGGCAAGAGGCGCTATGGAGTGGAGAGGCGTGGAGCGGGCCTGGGAAGGTCACAGGGATCTAATAATCAGGGACGGTGTGGAGGGAACCTGGGGTAGCTCAGGCCATAGACAGCCCAGAGCCCCTCACCAGAGAGTTGCGCCTGAGATGTAAGGAACACAGAAAGCCTAACCTAGAGAACAGACGGTGTGGGATGGAAACCATCAGACTCCAGACCCTGAGGCTTCAGCGTTCGCTACAGCATCTTGGACAGAGTACCTTCCCTGCCTCGTGTCCTCATCTGCAAAGAAGAGACATTCTGAGACTATCGTGAAGACCAAAGGAAAGAATGAAAAAACGGTCCCCTGGGCAGCTGAGAGGAACTTCCAGGAAAAGACTGAATTTGGGGTATGTGTGTGTGTGTGTGGGGGGGGTGAACAGGAAGCTGTGTCCTTTGCTGGCTTTGTGCTCCCGTGAGGCCCTGGGCCCTCCTCCCTCTCACGGGTCCTGAGTCCACAGCCTGGACACCTGGCCCTCACAGGCGCGGGCTCGCTCTCCGGCCACACTCGACTTGGCCACTTTCCAGCTGTGTTACTTTCCACCTCTGGGCCTCAGTTTCCAGCACAGGAAAGCCATCCCTGTCTCCTGAGTCACCGTGAAGATTGATAATGTATAGAAGGACCCACCCTGTCACTGAGTTTCAGGCTGGCCAACTTAATTATGCTAGGCCGCCCCGGGTATGACAGTAGCACTTAAGACAGCTAGGGCTCAGCCTCAGTTTTAGAACTGCCAAGACTACAGGAGGCGGCGCGGGAGTGAGGAGGGTTAAATTCAAAGATGCCTGGCTGTAAACCTCCCTGCCCCCCATGAGTGGGCCCTGAAGCTGACAGCTGTCCCGCCCACAGGGCGAGCTGTGCAGCTGGACATCCACTTCTGCTCGCTGCAAGCTGCTTCAGCTCAGAGACGGAGTCCCCAGACATCACCTCAGGGTGCTGGCTGCCTGTCTCATTACACCTATGATGGAGAAAAGGATGAGGGAGCTGTGGGGACTGACAAAAGTCACAACTGACAAAGCCCGTGGGCGATGGGGCACAACACTCGGTTCCCACACTCCTGGTCCTCCTTTCCCGCCTTCCCATGGCTCTGGATAAGGCAATCTGGTTTCTGTGCATCTATTAGAAACCCCTCCTCCCCCCTAGCCCAAGCCCCACAGGACATGAACAGCTAAGGGACAACAGGCCAGTATGTTCTCAGCACAGGAAACGGAGGCCTTGAGTCTTAAAGTGGCAGATGGGGAGGAAATTATCTCTTGGTAAAGGAGAAAAAGAACATAAATTGCTGCTCCGGATGAGTCACTAAAGTGCCTTGGGCTGAGAAAGGAAGGCGCCACCATGCCAGGCTGCAGGCCTCATGGGGCAGGGCCCAGACAGGTGACCTTTCCTTTCAACTGTCTCTCCCTCTTAACTCCGTGACTCCCTGCACCCAGCAAACTGAAGACAGACAGCAAGATGCCAGCATGGGCGTGACAGGACGCGTGCCTTTTCAAGTTGACTTCTGAGGGCACTTTCAAATGAACCACTGCAATTAGGCAGGCCTCGGCACAGCCTGCTGAGGCCACAGCACTGGGAGCAGGCGGCAGAGGGCGGAGACAGGGAACGAATGGCTCAGACTGAGGCCGCGTGCGCGCTCGCTAAGGCTAAGCTGACCCCCTCAAGCTAACACTTCAACAAGGCGCTACTAGGGTGGCGGCCTGGGGCAAGGGACCAAGGGACCGTAGCCAGAGGACAGAATGGCGACTTTCTGGCAATGTAGCTCACAGGTAGCGTGCCTCCATTATTACAATGATATCGTCTCAAAAAGACTTGACTTGGTCATTGTATCTATTACATACAATTATATATTATGTGTGTCAGGTGATAACACCATACCCCATAAATTTTGGAAATAGTACGCGTCAATAAACATTCTTCCTAAAGCTGGCATGTGAGACACGCCTGCCACACAGGCATCAAGATCTGTGTCTGAGTCCCCTGGGGAAAAGCCAGCCGTGTTGGAGAGGGGACACAGGTAGGCCCCTGGGAGCCACCTGCGGACCAGCCTGACCTAATCAGTGGATCCCAAACCAACAGAGACCCTTCCTCAGGGAAGAAAGTCAAGTGCCCATCACATTGACCTGGCGTCCACATACGTGTACACACACGTACCTGCGCACAGACATACAGATGATTTCTTCTTTAAAAGATTGTGTTTATTTTTATGTTATGCACATGAGTGTTTCGCCTCCATGTGCGTGCACACACCACGTGCATGCAGAGGTCAGAAGAGGCTGTCGGATGCCCTGGGATGAGAGTTAAGGACACTGGTGAGCGGCCATGTAGATCCTGAGACTCGAACCCGAATCCTCCAGAAGAGAAGCACGTGTTCTCCACCACGGAGCCATCGCTCCAGTCCCACACATACTTCCTTGAGGAAATGAAGAGACACGAGGACTCTGTTCCAGCATCTGTCTCGGGGTCAGAGCGCCACTTCCAGAGCCTCCAAAGAGGCAGCAGCTGCGGAGGATACCCCACTGACAGCGTGGACTCTGTCCTGTCTGCAGCCCTGCGGATGCCACCCCACACTGTCATGCCCAAGAACAAGGGTTTTTTTTTTTTAATAAATAAATAAATGAATGAATGAATGAATAAATGAATGAATAAATAAATAATAAATAAATAAATATTTCTTCTAATAGACTTCCCGATTGGAGGCTGAGAAGACAGCAGGGGGAGACCAGAGCAGGGCCACACAGGAAAGCGGCTGCCTGCGTGCAGCTGCGCCAGCCCTCACGCACCATCGATCCCCTCCTATCCCCAGGGCCCGAGCAAAGAACCAGACAACAGGATTCCATCTGTATTTATCAGCTCCGCTTGCTCCCTGGAAGCTGAGAGAGGAGATTAAACCACAAGTGTCTGAGGCTCCCTGTGACTAAACAGGTCATTCCAAGTCACGAAAGCCCCCCCCAACTGCCCTTCCCCCCCAAGGTCAGCAACCACAGAGGCGGGCAGGGAAGGAGGCCACTGGACCCAGCCCGCCCAAGCCTCTGAGAACAGTGGTTGACTTCAACCCCAGGCAGCAGATTCCCGTCCTAAGTTCTACGGAACCCCAGATGGAACCCCATTCCAGATGGGACTTACAGGAGACAGAGAGTTGGACAGTGATGGGCGGGGCCCAGAGTTAGAGTCACCCTGTTGCTTCGCCCTGGGGACTTTGGGGACAGGATAGGCTGGTGCTCCAGGGAGCTAAGATCTAAGTTTTGTGTCATTCTAAGCCAGCCCGGCTTACAGTAACCCGAGAAGGCTTTGGCTCCCCGGTGCTCGCCACGTTTGGGGGCCACGGAAAGTTTACTGGCAAACTGTGAGCAGATTATGCTCTGTGACATCTGCATCAAGTCAGACCCCCTTCCCTCGCTCCCCAGCACAGCCACATAAGAACTGGAGCAAAACCCTGTGGACTATTATTTGGTGACACCCAGCCAGCCTGCCGGGATGGTCCTCAGCTCCTGACCTGGCTACCACTGGGTAACGGCAGCATACCACTGACCAGCACACAGCTTCCCTTTTACAAAGTCAGGCACCTCGTGAGTCAGGAGAGCTGCCCAGGGTGCCCAGGACCACAGTGCCGAGAAGACAGCAGGCCACTGAAAGGCCCTCGGCTGTAAAGGCCCCGCCCCTCGCTCTTGCTGCGAATACAAAAGTCAGACTCAGGAGGGATCAGAAAGGTTAATGGATCTGGGTACAGTCACACAGCACATCAAGAAGAAAGAAGTGACTGCGGGTTCTCTGGACTAGGACATGTGAAAAGGCCATCTGGCGGAAGAGTGCTGCTTCTCGCACCCCGAGGGTCGCCAGATTCATCTCATGCTGTAGCCAGGGCTGGGGCTAGGGGTGGGGATGGCTGGGGAGAGGTGTGTGTGTGTGTGTGTGGTCTCTCCATCTCAGCATTGCTGACTTTCTCAGCTGAGTAATTCTCTTTCTTTCTCTTTTTTTGGAGACAGGGTTTCTCTGTGTAGCCTAGGCCTGGCCTGGAACTCACTCTGTAGCCCAGGCTGGCCTCGAACTCAGAGATCTGTCTGCCTCTGCCTCCCAAGTGCCAGGATCAGAGGTATGCACCACCACTACCAGGACAATAATTCTTTACAGGGTTGTCCTATATCCAGTCTCCCTTTAAATAATGCCCAAAGATCGGTCCCACAGGGTGCCAAGGCCATCCCCACTGCGGCACCCCGACGTGTCCCCAGACTCTGGCAAATGTGGAGGTAGGATTCACCGCCCGGAGCTATGGGAACGGTTAGATGGCAAGTTACGTATGGCCCAAATGTGTCCCTGCTCCTCTGTCTGGGGAGAGCCAGGCCACTCGGGGGCCTTCCCACAGGGGCAGCTGAGGAAAGGCACCGGCAAGCCCCCCAGACAATTCTAGGAGATGACCTCTAAGAGACAGTCTCCAACACGGCCCCCTGGCCAGGCCCCCTGCCCAGGACAAGCATTCTATAAAGATCAACCCATCTGAGAAGACAGGGTAACAGGTCACTGACTTAAGAGGAATTTAAGTTAGAGACACACCACAATCCCACAGAAACACAAAAGCTTTCTTGTCAGTCTACAATTAACTGTAACCCCCGGGAAAATGTCAGGGTTATAACAGTGACAGTAAAAACTAATCTTAACTAAACAACTACTATGTGCCGGGCCCGGTATACATTCTCTGACCCCGAGGAAGTTCCCAAGATCACCCATTGTGCCAAAAAGGAAACTGAGGCTGTAGTTAAGTGACCTTTTGCTTGGGACCCGTGGTCCAGCCTGTGAATCTGTAGGACCCCCCCACACACACACACACATAACATCTGCTTCAAGAGAAAGCCACCCCATCGCGAGGCCAAGGCCCACAGTGGCAGGAGGAAGCCACCAGCGTGTAGGCAGCAGGCTCCGGTCTTAGCTGATGGCCAAGGGCCAAGTACTGCCCGGGCGGGTGCTGGGGTCCTTCTGGCCATGGGAGCAGCACCAGGGGCCGCCAGCTGGACCGGCCCTTGAGAACACATTAGCAGAGTCTCACTTCTCAGGAGAGCGTCTACACAGAACAACCTCCTTTGGCAGCAAGCAGCACTTGCCCCAATCTCAGTCACGGAGAGGAGCCTGCTGCTTGCCAACCGCAACCAGGAAGGCGGCAGCTGTCCTGCGGAGTCCCTCCTTGGCCAGGCCTCCCGTCAGAGCTTCCACAGTCTGTGTGCCCTGACCCACAGAGCCAAGTGCTGTCCGTTATGGTCTTTGGGATACGTCAGGCCTTAGGGGGTGTGAGTATCTATGGGTGGAGCCAGCCAGGAAGCCCTGAGTGGATGCTGATGGCAATATGGCCTGCGGGGTTCCAAGCGCGTTAGGAGTCCCCGCTCAGGCAGGAACTGGGGACACCATTCCAGCTTGAGGAGCAGGACTTAGTGACATTTCTAAAGCCACGACCCATCACATCAGTTCTAGGAAAGTGCAGCTGTCCCCCATGGGGGCATCAGATTTCTTTTTAGACATTGCACAAACATCATGACCAAGAAGCAAGTTGGGGAGGAAAGGGTTTATTCCGCTTACACTTCCACACAGCTGTTGATTACCAAAGGAAGTCAGGACTGGGACTCAAGCAGGTCAGGAAGCAGGAGCTGATGCAGAGGCCATGGAGGGATGTTCCTTACTGGTTTGCTTCCCCTGGCTTGCTCAGCCTGCTCTCTTATAGAACCCAAGAATACCAGCCCAGGGATGGCACCACCCACAAGGGGCCCTTCCCCACTTGATCACTAATTGAGAAAATGCCCCACAGCTGGATCTCATGGAGGCACTTCCCCAACTGAAGCTCCTTTTCCTATGATAACATATCACTATTAAGCCTCAACCCTTACTTTCTTATTCATCCCTTAGATCTAAATAATTTTAAAAGTCCCACAGTCTTTACATATTAAAAGTTCAATCCCTTTAAAAAGTCCAATATCTTAAAATTCAAAGTCTTTTAAAAATTCAAAGTCTCTTAACTGTGGGCTCCACTAAAATACTTTCTTCCTTCAAGAGGGAAAAATATCAGGGCACAGTCACAATCAAAAGCAAAACCCAAACTCCAATGTCTGGGATCCAACTCACGATCTTCTGGGCTCCTCCAAGGGCTTGTGTCACTTCTCCAGCTCTGCCCTTTGCAGCACACACCTTATCTTCTAGGCTCCAGCTGCCTGTACTCCACGGCTGCTGCTGTCCTTGGTGGTCATCTCATGGTACTGGCATCTCCAAAACACTGCTATCTTCCGCTGTAACTAGGTTTCACCAATAGCCTCTCATAGGCTTTCTTCATGGTGCCAAGCCTCAACTCTTTTGCATGACCCCTTCAGTCCTGGGCCATCAATTACAACTGAGGCTGGACCTTCACCAATGGCCTTCCATGGCCTCTCACAGTGCCGAGCCTCAGCTGCTCTTCATGACCCCTTCATGCCTTCAAAACCAGTACCATCTGAGTGACTCTTACACAGTACCAAGTCCTGCTACAGCACGAGGTACAACCTTGGCTATCTGGAACACACACTCTGTGCTCTCAGAAAACACTTCCCAGAAAATTTCACCTCAGTGATGCTGGTTTCTTCTTAATCACTGCTAATTTCTTAGCTCCACCTAACCAGCATCAATAGTCCCAGTAACACAAAGGCTCACTTTAGTGGTTCTGGTATCTTGTTAATCACAGCTGATTCTTCAGCCCCAGCTAACCAAAACCACAGAATCTTCATGGCCCTGATAAGAGTCTTTAATCTTCCCTCTGAAATTTCACAAGCCAGGCCTCCATCTTCTGTACTGTTCTCAACATAATCTTCCAAGCTCCTACACAACATCTCACAGAGGTCTCAGCACTGAATGGACCATCTAGCCCAAAGTTCCAAAGTCCTTCCACAGTCCTCCCCAAAACATGGTCAGGTTGTCACAGGAATACCCCACTACACTGGTACCAATTGCTGTCTTAGGGTTTTACTGCTATGAACAGACACCATGACCAATGCAAGTTTTATAAAAGACAACATTTAATGGGGTCTGGCTTACAGGCTCAGAGGTTCAGTCCATTGTCATCAAGGCAGAAACATGGCAGCATCCAGGCAGATATGGTGCGGGAGGAGCTGAGAGTTCTACTTCTTCATCTGAAGGCTGCTAGTGGAAGACTGACATCCGGGCAACTAGGGTGAGGGTCTCAAGCCCACACCCACAGTGACACACCTACTCCAACAAGGCCATGCCTCCTAATAGGGTCACTTCCTGGGTCAACCATATACAAACCATCACAATCACTAATTGAGAAAATGCCCCACAGCTGGATCTCATGGAGGCATTTCCTCACTTGAAGCTCCTTTCTCTGTGATAACTCCAGCTGGTGTCAAGTTGACACACAGAACCAGCCAGTAGCAACATGGGACCTCTGGTCGGAGTCAGGGCTGTCATTCCAGTCCATCTGTGACTTCAGGGCCTCTCTGAGGCCGTGCAGTCAGTAACGATGGCTGTCCTCTCCCGTCTGCTGGGGGGGCTGCTCAGGGAGATGAAGGGTGGAGGTGGGAGCAGGAAGCCGCCCGCTCAGTCTTCTCAGACTGTCTTAGGAATGAAGGCGGCTCAAAGTTAGGTTTTGAGTCCAACCCAAGAAGCCGGTGAGCTCCGCGATGGGACCTCACAGAGCTGAAAATACTCCCAGCTCTCTCTGGGTAGTCCGTCTGTCTGTCTAGCTCAGTTTGTTCCTGTCTATAGCCTTCAGCAAGGGCTCGTCTGTCCTCTTCCCCTCAGGGACAGAACTGAAGATGGGAAAGGATGGCAGAGATCAGGAATCGTGCCCAGTTCTGTCTAGACCGGCTGTGTGCCTGGGTCCCCGCTGCATGGGACTCTCCTGTAACCGGTACCCGGCTCCACGCTTCTCCCAAGCTGGCCCCTCCGGAAGGGGCTTCTTAGTTACCGAATTGAATGCACAAGCCAAAAGGAAGGCAGTCTCCGTGTAAGCCGGGGAAGAACAATAAAGCCTCCTTTAGCCTTTGCCATTAAAAGAGATTTGAAATAGAGGAGCCAGGGTTTCCAGGTGAGAATTACAGGGTGTGTGGATTAAGGAGACAACCCAGTCTCCTTTATTTTCCTCCTACAAGGACTAAATTGATATTTACTAGTGCAAGCCAAGAGCGAAAGGGGGCAGGCGGCTCTCCGAACAGTCATTCAAATACCCACGCCGGGCGAGATTTATCACAGTCTAAAGCGGCAGGAAGAAAGTTCTTATCAGAACATCCAGCTAGCGTGAGCGCCCGCCATTGTTAAGGGCCGGTTTCTGGCCAGAGGGTAGATTGTGTCAGGCCCGGAGAGGCCCAGAGTCATGCAGGCCCTCGGATCTCTTTCTCAAGCTCAGAGGAGCCAGCTTGTAAGTAGTCATGACTGCGGTGGCCTGCAGAGATGACACGTGTCCCCAACAAGACTCCCAAGGGGAGCACCAGACACTGATTTGGAAACTAAAGGGTTCCAAGCCTGGTGCCTCCTTAATCCCTTGAGAGCAGGAGACAAAACAGTAGGTGAAAAACCTCATGGCCCTGGTACGTAGGGACCCCGGGACTCTATCACGGACTATCACGGACACAGATGTGTACACACAGAGGCATCCAGAATTAGGACACCACCTTTAGTGTCAAAAGCCAGTTCTGGGGCCAGGCATCATAGCAGAGTATGCTGCCTTTAATCCAGTCACTCAAGAGGTAAGCAGCTCTCTGTGAGTTCAAGGCTAGCCTTATCTACATAGCAAATTCTAGCTAGCCAGGACTACAGAGTCTCAAAATGAGTGTGTGTGTGTATGTGTGTTATATAATATATATAATATATAAATTTAATTTTTTAAGAGAGAGTGAAAGACATAAAAAGCTAGTTGTGTCTTGTGACTTCTGTCACATTGCTGAACCAGTAGCTAAAGGATTTCTGGTAAGAAAAACTCAGATTGCTCACTCACACCCGTAATCTTAGAAGTGGGACGACAGAACCGGCAGAGCCAGGCCCCCTGGCCGGTCAGCCTAGCCTACGTGGTGACCTCCAGCTTTCTTCTCTGAGAAGAAAAGTAGAGAGCGTCTGAGGAAAGACAACCACGGCTGCCCTCTGGCCTCCTTCTACAAGCTGGCCGCCTCTTCACACGCCTCCCAGCTGCTCTGCCTTGCTCTGCCTCTCCTCAGAGAGAGCAGGTCAGAGGCCCTGCTTGACTCCGGGCCTCTCCAGGCCTGACGCAATCTTGTTATGGAAGACAACAAGCAGTCTCTCTCAGCCAAGAGCTCGCCCAGCCTGGATGCCAGGAAGAGAAAGCACCGTGTAAGCGAAGTGGCCTCAAGTCCCGAGACTAGCTCTTGGCTGTAAACCCATTGAGACTCTTGGACTAGCCGGGTGGTGGTGGCGCACACCTTTAATCCCAGCACATGGGAGGCAGAGGCAGGCAGATTTCTGAGTTTCAGGCCAGCCTGGTCTACAGAGTGAGTTCCAGGACAGCCAGGGCTACACAGAGAAACCCTGTCTCGAAAAACCAAAAATAATAAGACTCTTGCACTTGAACTTCTATACCAGTAAAAGGAGCTACTGCATTCCAAACCCTGACAGGGCAGTGAAGCCCAACAGCCCAGTCCACGGTCCAGCCAAATACAAACCAACCACAGCAGTTACTTATGGGTAAAGCCCAGAACTTCAAGGATGTCTTTGCCCACAGAGGGGATCAGTTAAGCCAGTCAAACCAGACAAAAACCCAGGGTCAGAGTCTAGACAAGCCAGGAAGAGCAGAGACCTAGCGGGTGAGGGCTGACTTAAGTCTTTCTCCCCGCCTACATCCTGTGGATTCACACACACTATCCTGGGCTAGTCAAACGGTACCGTGAAATTGGCACATCTTACATGACACTATGCTACAAGCTTGTCACAATGACAGAAAAAAAAAAAAAAGAAAAGAAAAAGAAAAAGGAAAAAACCTGAAGCTCAGAGTCCCCAGTGGAAATCACAGGAGCCTGCAGGAGAGCCGCCTACTCAGCACCCACTTTCTATCGAGAGATGGTACCCCGAGTCCTTCAGAGCCCCAACTGCCCACGAGGGGTCGGGGTGCAGCTCCTGAGCCTCCGATGAAAACTCAAGTCAAGCAAGCCGGACTCCTCCCTGGCGGGGCGGGGGAGGGGCGCGCGTGTGGATTCCTGAGGAGGCCCCGCCCTGTGTGCTGATTTGGATTCCTCTGTGAAGTCGCCGCCGCCGCCGAGGGAGGGGACAGGTAGTCAGGGAAGAGTGACAGTTTGGGGATTAGTGTGATGACAATTAGCCAAGTTCTGCTCTGCTTCTCTTTACAAAGAGAACTTCCCTTTCACTGCGCTCTCCCAACGCCACGTTGGCAGAGGCATCTCCATGGCAACCGCATACACATTTAGTGATGTGTCACTAAATTTGTGTATGCACAAAAGCACATTAGGAGACTTTTTTTTTTTTTTTGAGTGTGCCAAGAGAAATAGATTTCATAATTGAATGCTGCCTTCAGGTAGAGCTTACCATGTGCTCAAAGCTGGGGAAGCTAAATGTGCCTCATCACCCTCCGGCCGGCCACGACTCGAAAAATCTGAGCCGAGTTCAGATAAGGGCTCATCTCTCTGGGAGTCCTGCTGTCTACAACGGGGTGTGGACAGATGGAGGCACAGCCAGGGGTCAAGATGGCTTCAGCAGACCAGGAAAAGCAGATTCGTCTCCCATCTGACCAGAGCCTGGAGAGAAGGCTGGCAGCCCAGGGGTCAGAAACGGCCCAGATTCTATCCCTGCTCCGGAGTCCTCCCAAGCCCAAGACTTTCCTGACAGAGACAGTGTAGGGAGAGATGATGACACGTCTCAGACTTGTGAAGTGCCCGGAAATGAGAAGAGCAGGAAGGACACTGGAGCCTGGAAGCCCAGCCACCCGCCACCCACCACCCGCCACCCGCCGCCCGCCGTGGCGACCTGGTGGACCCCGCTCTTCCTGAGCCACCATTTGAACAAGCGGGCAGAATGCGCAGAAGTCTCTGAAAGCATGACCGCACCCCAGCCATTCCTAGGGTGACACCGCTCAGATCCATGGGCCCCAACGGAGGCCTCTGTCAGGTGTCCCCTGGTCTCTCAGGCCTGGGGACGGTAACAGCTGCTAACGCTACCATACTGATCCAGGACTACTGGGGGCTTAAGATGGCCCGAGAGCCACAGCTCAGCTGTGGTCAAGCTGTAGCTAAGTGGACTGCCCTGAGGCACCTTTTGGCCTCAGAGACCCTGGTGTCGTATCCAGGCCTCCCCTTGTCCTTACAGCACGCCTTCCTCCTAACCTCTTCATTCTTTACTTTCTCTTCACTCAAACAAGCCCTTGACTTTTACTGTCCCAGAAGAGGCACCCCCCCAAAAAAAAAGGGAAACAAAGTGGGGTGGGGGGGAGCTGGCACAGGAACTGAGTTTGGGTCCCCAGAAGCTAAAAAAGACAGACGCACAGGCCTGGGGTCTGCAATCCCTGCTCTCCTATCAGAACACAGCAGGCAAACAGGAAGGAGAATCTCCGGTAACTTAAGGGCCATGCAGAAACTTTAGGCACATACAGCCTAAGGACAATAAGGAGACCCTGTCTCGAATAAGTTGGAAGGTGAAGACAGACCTCTAAGGCTGTCTTCTGACTTATACACACATGTGCACATGCACACCTACATAGCAAGCACATATGCACACACAGATACACCCTTACACACACACACACACACACACACACACACACATATACACGGAGGGGGGGGGACAGCAGCCTGCAGTTCCCTGGTGCTATCCAGATACCTGTGCAGCCTCAACTAAAGCAAGCCTGAAGTCTGTAAAACCCAAGGACTTCAAGGAGGGCATGTTGGTCCCAACCTGGGAATGGGGGTGGGGGGTGGGGAGGGGGACTAGGAATTGACTGAGTATTCAGGTCCAGGCTTAGCAGATACAGAAAGAGCAGGGTGTGGCGTGGAAAAGTCCCATGCTTTTCATTTTGGCAGGTGAGCTGATCCCAGGCTCCTCTGCAGACCCCAAGAGGACGCCTCTTTGAGCAATCTGAGCAACCGAGCACCGTCAGAGGAAACCACGGCAATCAGAGTCCCCTCTCAATTCTGCAGTAATAAACTGAAATCGACTAGCGCTGGCCTGGCCTCACCCTGCACCCAGGGGGGACAGCAAGGCTAACACGCAGACCTCAAGATGTCGGAATCACTAAAGACAGAATGATCTGGGCGAGACAGAAGGAGCGAACTTCCTGGATGTCGTACACAGGGGCGTGTGACAGCAGAGGTCTTGTGTCCCCTTTGGCCATCCCCGACCCCAGATGCCTGTCTTCATACCCAGGAAGCCAGGCGATCTCTACGGCAGTGGGGGAGCCTGTGGCAGGGGCCTGCCTTCCCTCCCAGGGGATGGGACCCCAGACCTGGGCCGCCATGCTCACCCTCTGTGGCTGCAAGTTCAGAGCCAGGGATTGAGAGAGAGAGAGAGAGAGAGAGAGAGAGAGAGAGAGAGAGAGAGAGAGAGAGAGAGAGAGAGAGAGAGAGAGAGAAAACACCAAATGACCAGCCGCCAGCCTATGGAAGCTGGCTCCGCAGCGGCCCAGCATAAGGGTCACATGACTGTCCTCTGTGGGAGGCTGGAAAGCAGAGAACTCAGGCTCCCAGATCTCCTCAGATGGTGAATCCTGACATCCTGCCAGCAAGTGGCTTCCCGTCCTTGGTGAGAGCCAGGAAGAAAGGCTGGAGCCCGTGACTGCGGAGGACAGTCATCAGTAAGCCCGGAGAGAGGGGTGGTAGAAGGACCAAAGGCAGGCAGTCTCCTCGCACAGCCAGGAGATGCTGGGTGCCTGTCTACGCTGAGGGGAGACAAAGGTTCCACTCTGTCTTTTAAGATTTTTTTTTTTTATGTGTATGAGCATGTCTGTGTGCACACCGTGTGTGTGCAGACACCAGTGGAGGCCAGGAGAGGGCGCTGCTGAGCCTCCTGCGCTGGCGTTACGCGTGCTGTGAGCCCCTCGAAATGGATGCTGGGAATGGGGCTGCAATCCGCTGAAAAGCATCATGGGAGCTTAACCTCGGAGCCATGTCCCCAGCCGCTGGTTCTTCTAATACTGGCGCTCCCTAAAGCTTTGACCCCTGCCCTTCATTCCCGGTGCTCCTCCAGGGGCTGGGCATGAAAGCCTTTGACCCCTGGCACACTACACAATGACTCCTGCAACCTCACCACACCCAACCCTCGCAGAAATGGCTACCTCCATTCCCCAAGCCGCTCACATTTAGCGTGTCTAGAATCAGCCGCATCTGCCCACCCCAGGCAGAAACCTTAGCCAGACCAAATATCACCGCTCACAGCCGCGCCTACCGAACTCTCCCACAATCCAGTACCCACAGCTTCGACTCCACAAGCCCACCACGCCCAACACTTTTTCCTCGCACATGCACATAAGTCACCTCTGTGTGCCTGGGGCTGCATACAACCCACGTGTGAGTTCTACACCGCAGGGGTGAAACCGCACCGCCTCATCTTCTCACCTAGGGCGGAATGAGGTCAGTGCCCAGGAAAGGCTGAACCAGAAAGGAAGAGAAGGCGGTTAACATTCCCCTCAACACCCATCAGTTCAAGCGTGTCAATCCAGAAAAGGTCTGGGTCTGACCTGTTTGGCAACACAGAGCAAATCTGCAAATTCCAGCAGCCACAGGAGGGCAGTTTGTAGGGTAACCGTGAAAGGGGGAGAAACAGAAAAACAGTGGTATTTAAAGGGTCGGCAGCCCTGAGACGAAACCAAGGGGTGAAGGAAGAGCAGCAGGCTGAGCCCCAAAGGCCCGCAGCCCCTCTCCCACCCAAGCCCTGGGAGGACTGGCGGAGATGGACCCATGCAGAAAGCTTTAGCATCTAATTAAACATTTTAGACTCCACTGCACGTGAGCATGGACCCTGAGTCCCCCATGGAACCCTGACAAATGAGTCGTTTCCAATCAATCTATCACCGTAGCATCTGGGTACCTCGGGAAGATAAAAATAGGAGCAACACATAAATGAAAACCAATATACAAACATCGTCTCCCACACAGGCCTCCAGGAAACCACAGGCAAGGCCATCTGCCAAGGCGCCCGCCCGCCCGCCCGCCCAGCATGGCTTTCTGCAGCCAGAGTGAGTATGGCTTAATGCGAGATCTAACAACAGAGAGCTCTCCCCCTCTGAAGCCTGCCTCTCCGCTGCGGCCCCTTGACTGAACATCCACCCATCCAAGCTGGAAGGAAATCAGAGACGGGCAAACGAGAGGCGTTTCTATGGGCCGAATCAGTCAAGGAATTTGTTAGAAATAAACAGTTGGGACAGAACCGAAGGGAGGCTGGGAGTCGGCTTCAGGTTGGGAATTCAGATTTCTTTCGCAGGCGCGGAGATCCACAAGACACCACCCAGATGCTCCTGCGAAGAACGCTTCCGGAAAGCAACAATGTGGACTTTGTTTTAAATTATTTCTTTCCAAATTTGTTTTACAACAAGTAGATGGGGTCCCCAGTGTCATGACAAGTGTGTGAAAGGTGACTCATGTGAGTTGGAGTTTCTCCTGATGACATTAAAGTCCTGGGGGTCCAACACGGGCAGTCAGTCTCCACAGCAAGGACCTTCAGTAGCTGGCCCAGCTCTCCTGCTCGGCATAGCATTCTCTCTCTCTCTCTCTCTCTCTCTCTCTCTCTCTCTCTCTTCTCTCCTCTCTTATATATGAGTATACTGTAGCTGTCTTCAGACACACCAGAAGAGGGCATCAGATCCCATTACAGATGCTTGTGAGCCACCATGTGGTTGCTGGGAATTGAACTCAGGACCTCTGGATGAGCAGTCAGTGCTCTGAACCGCTGAGCCAGCTCTCCAGCCCCATGGTAGCATCTTCTCAATCCCTCCCTGGCAGCTTCAACCCCAGCAGCCTCAATGCCCTGGATCTGATAACTCCAGTCAGCAATGCTCAGGGTAGATCACACCCAGCATGACAAAATGGGGTAACAGCAGGACTGGGGGGTCCATCGTAAGCATCCCTTCCTCCTGAATTCTATCAATTGGTGGACAGCAATCCACCCTGCTGACTGAGGCTCTCCAGAAGGCCAAGAAGCAACAAGCAAAGACTGCTCCATCGACAGGAAAACATCAGAGACCACCGTAGGAGGGCAAGAACTGTGAGGTCTACTCCTGGACAAGCAAATGTTTTCATCTCTGTGGTTTATCTGCAACACACACACACACACACACACACACACACACACACACACACTGTTTTAGGGGGAACAGGCAAATATTTGCCCAGCTAAGCGATGCTTCCCTGCCTCTGGGCATCTGTTTGCAGGAGGAAGTGCCCTGAGCCTGTGACAATATTATTCTATAAAACTCTGTGAAGCCAGAGGCTCCCCTTTGCCCTTCCTTTCCGCCCACTGTGCAAACGAGACTCTGTGGACCGTCTGTATTTCCAATATTTTTCTTAAAAGTTTTAATGAATCCGTGAGATCAAAGGAGCCGTGTGTACTCTCTGCTCAGGAAAACTCAGTTGTAGGGGAGTCTTTGCCCCAGTCTCTCCTCCTCCAAACCTGGGGGAGGGGGGGTCTCATATACAGCTAACTTTCAGCATCCCTCTTAAGTGAAGGGAAAAAAGAATTCAACTCCAAAAGGAGCCTAGAGTGAAAACAACCTCAGGACAGGCACACCCACCGCTCCTCAGACCCTCCCAGGAAGCGTCTGGAGGTCCAGCGGCTCTAGCTCGAGCCAGGCCAATTAAGTCTGCATCTCCGATGTCATAAAAGGAAGTGCAGTAACATTTACCCAAGGCCTACGTGAGATTCCAGGAGGCAATAAAGGCCCGAAGCCCTGCTTGGGCCTCAGACGACTCATTCCTTGGAATACCTAAGAATATGGTATTTCTACCGTGTTCCATCCCAAAGTGAAAACTCTCCTTCCAAAATTACCACCCTGGCTTTCAGATGACGTCACGAGAATGTTAACCTGGAAGCCAGAAGCTTCTGAGCCCACACAACACAAAGAAAACCTGCTGGCCTGCAGCCTCCTGGTCAATTTCCTCTTGGGGTTCTGTCAAGGATGAGCCAGGATTACAGTCCTTACCCTAAATGTCACAGTCTGCTAGACAAATCAGCTTGGCTCTTAATGGGCTGCTGGGGCTCTGCTATAAACACCACAGGAATTTCCTGACCTGATTGTTCTAGGTGACAGCACCTCAGCCTGGGCCCTTTTCTTCAAAGCAGACTCCCTGATGATGATGATGATGATGATGATGATGATGATGATGATGATGATGATGATGATGTGATGATGATGATTGGATTTGGGTTTTTTTCGAGACAGGGTTTCTCTGTATAGCCCTGGCTGTCCTGGAACTCACTCTATAGACCAGGCTGGCCTCGAACTCAGAAATCCACCTGCCTCTGCTTCCCAGAGTGCTGGGATTACAGGCGTGCGCCACCACCGCCCAGCTATTTTTATTTTTATTTTTAATTTAACTTACTTTTATGTGTATTGGTGTATTGCCTGCATGTATGACTATGTGCCACCTGCATGCAATACCACCCACGGCCAGAAGAGGGAGGTAGATCCTCTGGATCTTGAGTTATAGATGGTTGTGAGCCACAATGTGGGTGCTGGGAATTGAACCCTGGTCCTCTGAAAGAACAGCTTTAAACAGCTCCACCCTGACCCTGAGGATGCTTGCATATAGGGGTGGTAGGTACTAAGTCAAAATTGTTTCTCTCTTTTTAAAAATTTCTTTTGCACAATAATAAATTTTTATTCTTTAAGCTATTAAATTTATGCAGCTTGATATATCAGTAAAAATTATCTTATTTATTATTGTTGTATCTCTGCGATGGTGATGGTGATGGTGTGTGTGTGTGTGTGTGTGTGTGTGTGTGTGTGTTCCCATGGTAGGAGCCAGACCTCTCCTACAGTGTGACCCAGGAGCCCAGACACCAAATGCCGGTCCTCAGGTCTGTGCTGAGTCAGGAACAGCTTTTATGCTCTGAGCCACCTCATGAGCCCTCAGAATCCTGCTTCTTGCATCCAAGTAGAACTCTAGTTCCGGGAAGAGGTCTGTACTCCCGCCACTCTCCCCCCACCCCCTCCCACATCAAACCTAAAAGCACTTTACACCGAGCACAGGGAACCCCACAATGTACAGCCATAGGAACCCTGCAGTGTCTGGCCCTGCCCACTCCATCTGGGTGGGTGCTACTCTGGTTGCCTAGCAGACAAGGCTGTGGGATGCTCGTGCACAGCGCCCCCCTGGGAGGAGTGAGTGTCCCCACCCCTTCCCCACCTCAGCCCCAGAAGGCCAGCACCACCGGCTGCTGGAGTATCTGGACTGAGCTGCTGTTTTCCTGCCAAAGCAGGAACGTGTCTCTTTTATAAAGGGTTTCCTTGCACAATGAGGTAGCAAAATCGATTATATTTTACTTGCTGTTTTTATAAAGATCTACTTCTGAAAGGAAGGAATGAAAGGCTTCATTTCCCACTGATTCTTATCATTGAAACCCAGGGCTACTCCAGAGTTCTGTAAGACAAATGACGCACGTGGGGGGGGGGTAGCTTGTGGAGAGCCAGAGAGGGCGAAGGGGTGTGTTTAGGTCAAGAGTACACACACAGGAAAACAGAATGAGGACTGGCATGCTTTCCTGAGAAATCACCACTTACCAGCAAAGTCAAGTTTTAACCTTTGAAAAGCCCAGTCCAGGGCTGGGGCGGAGTGTGGGAGAGGCGGGAAAATCTTCAACCAGAAACTCAGGACTGAAACTCCACACCTCCCCTACCTAAATGAGACAAATACAATTAAAGGCAGGATGGCGCAGTGAGAAACTGTGCTGGCTACTTTGGATCAACTTGACACAAGCACCTGTCATTTGGGAAGAGGGACCTCAACTGAGAAAATGCTCCCGTCAGGCTGGTCTGGAGGCAAGTCTGTGGGGTATTGTCTTGATTAATGATGTGTGAGGGCCCAGTCCATGGAGGGTGGTGCCATCCCCGAGCAGGAGTATATAAGAAAGCAGACTGAGCCAGGCATGCGGGCCAAGCCACATGAGACCCTCCTCCAGCCTGGGTGCTTCAGTGCCTGCCTGCGGTTCCTGCCTGGGGTTCCTGCCTGACTTCCCTCCGTGAAGACGCACGATGAAGCCGTGAGCCGACATGAAGCCTTTCCTCCCCTTGGTGGACGTTGTATCACAGCAACAGAAACCTTAAGATACATGATACTGCCTTCACCAGGGGCATGGGAGCATGAGGTCAGACCTCACAGAACACACCACGGGAGTCCCTCAGGAACTCAGCAATTAGGCTTACAGGAGTTTTCCTTCCTTCCCTCCCTCCGTCCCTCCCTTTCTTTTTTTTTTTAATGTGGAGATTAGGAACCGAGACTCAAAGGCAGTCATTATGCCCAGGCAAGGCACCCAGAGGAAGGATTTGACCGTTTATGAGACCCGGGGAGGCAAGTCACAGTGATGTCGGCTGGGACGTCGTGGATCACTAAAAACAGCTCTCTCTTTAACATGAAGAAGCAGATGAATACAATATGCACAATTTAAGACGCAATCAACCAGAAGCCAGGACCCTTTTCCAGAAGCTTATCACTGTTCAGTCATAGTTTCAACAGAAAAATCATGTCACACACACTCACACACACACACACACAATCAATCATCAATCAATCAATCAATCAATCAATCAATCAATCAGCGAGGTGCTTTAACACAGCCCTGTGCTACCAGCTGTCCTTGATTCTGCAGTCCTTAGATATCTCTTTAGCCTGCTTGTGCTCTATCTATCCTGGTAACAAGCTAGAGGAAATGGTTTCCTAGCCAACTGCAGGTTAGAAAATAACGAAACTGGCCAAGTAGGGAACAGAGCATCAGGACACAGAGGAACTGACAGCGGAAGGCTACCCGGAAGGGGGAGGGGAACTGAACCCAGATGTGGGGGGGAGGGGTGTCTCAGAAAGAAAGTAGCAGCCCCAAGGTCTAATACAGAGTAACAAATGGTGAGCTAGTGAAGACACCAAGAGAGTCAGCAGAGTCAGCGCGAGTGGGGCAGTCAGCAGCAGAGGGAGGAGGGATGTGGGGGTGGGGAGGGGATGGCAAGGTGAGAAAGCAAACAAAAATGCGTTTTATAAAAGGAGAGCTATTACTCGGGAGGCAGAGGCAGGCGGATTTCTGAGTTCGAGGCCAGCCTGCTCTACAGAGTGAGTTCCAGGACAGCCAAGGCTACACAGAGAAACCCTGTCTCAAAAAAACAAAAAACAACAACAACAAGAGCTATTAGCAGTGGTGCCTCTGGAGGAAGAGGCAGGCGGTTCTCTGAGTTCCAGGCCAGCCTGGGCTAGTTAGCAAAGACAAAAAATACAAATGAGGGGCTGCCGAGCTGGCCCTGCAGTTAAGCACTGGCTGCCTTTCCAGAGCCTAGGGGTTCAGTTCCCAGCACGCTCATGCACTGTTGGCCTTTGGCTATGTCGTGGGTTCTTCTCCACCCTTTTCCTTCCACCCTTTCAACTCCCTAACACTAGATAAGAGAGAGAACGGCACAGAGAGGAAAAGAAAAAAATCCCTGAATAAAGTCAGGAGTCAGAAGGGAGTGACATCCTTAGACAACTCCCTGTTGAGGGGGGACACTGAGTTCCTTGGGGTAAGTTTGACCTTCACTGTCAGGATATTTAATTTCTTCTTGTTTCTTCTTTGTGCACAACTACTTAACAAACCACGACCAACATCAACCAATAACCCCCACCTCTCTGGGCCCTAGCATTTACAAACCCTCTGAACAGTCCCCAGAATTCCAAATGTCACAGTCACAGAAACTATCTGCGCTGGCAAAGTCACACCTCTGCCAGAGCATGAGGTAAATCACAGTCAGCTGCCGTGGACAGTCGGAAGCAGCCCCATAGCCCACACCGGATTAGACAAGAGCTCATTCCTATGGTATTTCTGTGTTTTTAAAAGATACCAAAATTCCAGAATTGTCACTACACCTGCCAGCTCACAACCATCTATAACTCCAGTTCCAGGGGACTGACACCCCGACCTGGCCTCTGCCAGGTGACAGAAACACATGACAGAGACACTCAATAAGACATATATTCAAGTAAAACACTCATACACATAAAAATACATGTATTTTTTAAAAATGAGTGAATGAGTAAACTTCCAAAATAAAATAAAGTTAAAACGCTCTTTTAGATAAACAGAAACTGCAAGAATCTGTCATCAGCAGACTTACACTGTTTTCAAGAATGTTTTTAAGCTAAATGGAAATGAAAGCAGACAGGAACACAAACACAGAAGAAAAAAATTAAAGGCACTCGAAATGGTAAGAATGTGGGTGGAAAACTTTATTACTCTCTTTAGACGACTGATCGTTTAAAATAAAGCCAAAATAACACCAACTATACTATGGTGTCTATAACCATCGAAAAAAAAATATATATATATACACATATACATATGCATATATTTATGTCTGTTAAGCTAAAAATGCACAACAACCAAGTGGAGACCAAGCGGAGGAAAACCCACATCAGGGCATGAGATGGTATGTTGTGCTATCTCAGGGTAGACTGCGATACAGACAAAACACTAATAATCAAGACATGATGTAAGATCTGGAGAGACGCTTCAGAGAGCTTACTGCTCTTCCAGAGGCCAGGAGTCCAACTCAAGCCCCAGCACCCACGTCCAGTAAACCTGCAGGGGATCTGATACTCTCTTCTGGCCTCCTGCACACATATTAGATACATACATTCAGATACACACATATACACAGAAGTTAAAAAATAAAATAAATTGTAAACCAGGCAGTGGTGGTGCGTGCCTTTAGTGCCAGCTCTTGGAAGGCAGAGGTAGGGAAGTCTCTGTGAGTTCAAGACCAGCCTGGTCTACAGAGTTACTTCTAGGACAGTCAAGGCTACCCAAAGAAACCAAGTCTTGAAAAGCTAATAATAATAATAATAATAATAATAATAAATTATAGTTTTAAAAAATCGCCTAAAATGATAGATCAGTTATAAGCATTAACCCAAAAGAAGACTCAAAGGAAAAGAGACAGAGAATGTGAAACTAATTTAAGAACTGCTATATTATAAACTTGAGTAGCAGTATATAAATTATATTAAATGTAAATGGAATAAACTAATGAGTATGTGAATGTTTTCAGACTAAATTAAGAACGTGAGCCAATGATGTGCTCTTCATGATAGACACACCTTAAATACAAAAATGCAAATAGATTATAAAATTAAAGGATGGCCAGGCATGGTGGTGCACGCCTTTCATCCCAGTACTCAAGAGGCAGAGGCAGGCAGATCTCTGTGAGTTCGAGGCCAGCCTGGTCTACAAAGTGAGTTCCAGGACAGCCAGGGCTACACAGAGAAATCCTGACACATCAAATGAAAAGGAGAGCAGAGGAGAGGAGAGGAGAGGAGAGGAGAGGAGAGGAGAGGAGAGGAGATGGAAAACTATATCTATTATTATATACTATATCAATCCATTGAAATAAAGTTCAAACAAAGAGCATTACCACAAACACTGAAACACTCCTATACCATTAGGAAGGTTGTCTGATGGCTGAGGCGATGGCTCAGCAGGCAAAGGTGCCTGCCACCAGACCTTACCCGAGCTCAGTCCCCGAGTAACATCCGGTGGAAGGGAGAGCTGACTACCACGAGCTGTCCTCTGACCCACACATGCAGACTGTGGCAAACACGCCGTGCCTGCCGCGCACACAAAATAAAATGTTTAAAAGAAAAAAGGACAGTCATTTTGTGAAGAAGGTGCAATATTAAATGCACATATATGTACTTGCTGGGTTTATGCCAACTTGACACATCAGAGACACAGCTAGAGTCATCAGAGAAGGAGCCTCAACTGAGAAAATGCCTTCATGAGACTGGGCTGTGGCAAGCCTGTAGGGCATTTTCTTAATTAGTGGCTAATGGGGGAGGGCCCAGCACATTGCGGGGTACCCTCCCTGGACCTGGTGGTACTGGGTTCTCTAAGAAAACAGGCTTTACAAGCCATGAGGAGCAAGTCAGTCAGCAGCACCTCTCCACAGCCTCTACCTCGGCTCCTGCCTCCAGGGTCCTGCCCTGTGTGAGTTTCTGCCCCAGCTTCCCTCAGTGATAAACACTACAGTGTGAGCCAAACGAATCCTTTTCTCCCCCCACGTTGCTTTGGTCACAGTGTTTCATCACAGCAATGGCAACCCTAAGACAATATGTCAAAAAAGTAAAATAAAGCAGTATGTAAAACAGAAGCAATTTAAATGGATATTAGAAAATATTTTCCAGACAAAATACATCTTGGTGGGTAAAGTGCTTGATGTTTAAGTGTAAAAACCTGAGTTTAGATCCCTAGGGCCCATGGAAAAAGCTGGTGCAACCCGACAGTCCTATAGCCCCAAATCTTAAGAGGCCAAATACCGGCTTCTTGCTGATCAGTTGAACCAAAATGGTGAGCTCCAGGCTCACTGATGAACTTTATCTCAAAAACCTGAGAGGACAGTGAGAACACATGTGCACACACCTATACATACATGCACAGACCACATGCACACAAAGAATTCTTAAGACAGATCAATAGGAGTAATAAACTAACAGCCAAACTATTAAGACAAGAAGGACTCAAGGGAAGGGACTGTCAATTTCAGGCAGGAAAGAAAGATCACAAAAGATTCCTCAAACAAGTAAAAGAAAATGAGACTGTAAGGAGTCGTTTGATTGAGTCTACAACTTGTGTGAACTAGACAAACTTCTGAGAAACGACTGGATGGCTCAGTGGTTAAAAGCACTGGCTGCTCCTCCAGAGGTCCTGAGTTCCAATCCCAGCAACCACATGGTGGCTCACAACTATCCATAATGGGATCTGCTGCCCTCTTCTGGTGTGTCTGAAGACAGCTAATATGTGTGTGTGTGTGTGTGTGTGTGTGTACATATATATTAAATCAAAGAGAGAAAATTGGTAAAACTGACATAAGAAAATAATTCTGAATGACTCCATGCCTTTTATATGACTAAAACCATAATTTTTAAGACTAATTTTAGTTATGCGTGTGTTTGTGTCTGTGCAAGTGAGTGCAACTGCCAGAGGTGACCAGCAGAGGGCAGCAGACCCCTTGGAGCTGGAGTTACAGGCTGTTACAAACTTCCTAACATGGTGCTGGGAACAGAACTTGGGTCCTCTGGAAAAATAGTCCGTGGTAGTAACTACTGAGCCATTTCTCCAGCTCTCCCCACAAAGTCGGGATTTAACACTCGTCACCTAGGCATCTCAGCAGGTTTTACTGGTGGATTCTATCAAACACAAAACAAACAATATTAAAATCTAAATTTTCTTAGGGCTGGGAATGCAAATACAGCTCAGTACCAAAGTCCTTGCCTGGCGTAGGCGAGGCCCTGGACTCAATGGCCAGCACCGGAAAATAAAGCAAAATAAAACTAAAAAACACACTAGATTTAAGAAAGAAAGGAAGGAAGGAAGGAAGGAAGGAAGGAAGGAAGGAAGGAAGGAAGGAAAAGAAAGAAAACCAAGAAACATTTAAAAATGTAAAAATCTTACAAGCCAGGTGGTAGCTCACACCTTTAGGCTGAGCACTCCGGAGGCAGAAGCAGGCTGTGTGAGTTTGAAGCTAGCCTGGTCTATAACAACTCCAGGGCAGTTGTTATATAGAGAAACCCTGTCTCAAAAAAAAAAAATTATGTCAAACAAACAAACAACACACTACTTTGTTGTTGTTGTTGTTGTTTGTTTGTTTGTTTTCTTTTTTGGACAGGGTTTCTCTGTGTAGTCCTGGCTGTCCTGGAACTCACTCTGTAGACCAGGCTGGCCTCGAACTCAGAAATCCGCCTGCCTCTGCCTCCCAAGTGCAGGGATTACAGGCGTGCGCCACCACGCCTGGCAAAACACTACTTTTAAATTAAAAATAAACAACAACGTATGCATATGTGTGTCTGGGGTGGTATATTCATTCACACACTCCGATAAATCCTGCACTTGGGAGCCAGGAGGATCAGAAGTTCAAGTCACCGTCGGCCACACTGGAGTCCAAGGCCAGCCTGAGCTACGAGAGTCCCTGTAATAAAAAGAACACCCTCACACATAATTCTTTCGGAATGCAGAGAGAAGAGACGCCATCTGTGAGGCTGTCACAATATAGATATCAAAAAGCAGAGAAGGATTTCTTAGGATAAAACTGCGGGCAAAACCCTCCACGAACTATCAGGACATCAAGTACACTGGTCTAACCTTCTTCTTACATCGCCCTGCTTGACCACGGTGACAGGATTAGAGGGAAACAGTGTGATGCAGACTCTGAATCTCCACAGATACAGGGAACGGCTCAGTCCGTCCCTAGAAGCCAAGCGCAGTGGTTCACACTTGTAATCCCACCTCCAGGGAGGCACAGCCGGTTGGGTCCCTGAGCCTCACTGGCCGGCCGGCCCAGCCTCGCTGGTGAGTTCCAAGACGATAGTCTTGGACAGTGCGCAGTACCAGGCCCAAGGTTCTGTGTCCTCCACAGGCACACACATGGGCATGCGTGCGCACACACACACACACACACACACACACACACCACACTCACTCACAGAGAGAGAAAGAGAGAGAGATCCTCTCAGCACAGTAGGAATAGGGAGGAGTTTATCTGACCTGATAAAAGGTATTCACTAGAAAGAAAACTATGCCTCACATTGTGGGGATGAAATAAGACAAATGCTTTCCCCTTGAGAATAAGAATAAGGCACATGGTTGGCACCCCCGCGCACGCCTTTAAGCCCGCACTTGGGAGGGAGAGGCAGGAGGATGACCTATAAGACACGCCTGGTCTCCATGCAGCCAGGGCTACACAGAGAAACCCTGTCTTAAAAACAAAACAAGAGCCATCAGCTCTTATTCCCCTAACATGGCACTGGGGTCCTCGCCAATGACAGACAGAACCCCATCCACTGGGGGAGAAAAAGATCTATGCATTTCACTATATATATAAGCCACACTTACCCTAAATAACGCCTACGCCACAAAGCTGTGAAAAAGGAGAGAACACACAGTACCAGCGACGACGGGTGAGAGCCCTGGACCCTCGGGGCATGGCAGCGTTGCGCGGCCTCCTGCACGAAGCCACTGAGTTGGCAAGAATGACTTGCGTTCGGTGGGTGCCGTGCAAAGCGACTGGGGGGGGGGGTAAGGAGGGACAAGACAATCCTCATTATGTGTTGGTTGAAAATGGCTACTACTCAGGGGATGCTCACCAGGAAGGAGCTGACCCAGAATATGCCAGACAAAAGCCCGATTGTTGCTCCTGTACCTAGGAGGGCACTGGCCAAAATGCCAGCGCTGGAGGAGGAGAGATGGCTCAGAGGCTAAGGGCGCTCACTGTTCTTGTAGAGGGGCCGAGCTGGGTTCCCAGCAGCCACATCAGACAGCGCCTTACCTCACGGATGTAACCGCTGTCCCGGGGACCCAGCGGCCCACGAAGGACACACGTATGTATGCACATAAACTCATGCAGACACACATGTACATGGCTTTTTTTTTTTTTAATCTTGGTGGGGGCATAAATTTACCTCACAAAAGTTTCCACAGACTAATCCTGCGGCCAGCTACTCACAGCTTTGAGCTTTTGTCAAAAAAGCCATTGCCAAGATGAGAGGCAGGCAGACCCCAGTATGAGGAAGCACAGGCTCAACACCTGCCTCCCGGATCTGGGGGGGAAGGGGGTGTTTGCGACCCAAATCTCAGAAAACCAGCCTTCTGGTTTTCTAGCAAGGCAGCAAACACCTGCCGCTGAGCCGCCAGCCGAGGTCTGTGGCCATGGTCCTTGTGGCTGTCGCCCTTTTGAAAGGTACAGACGCAGAAACAGGGCTGAGGAGAACTCTCTCAGCTGCACAGAAAACAAGATCTGCTGGACTGTGGTGGCGCATACCTGTAGTCCCAGCACTTGGGACGCAGAGGCAGGTGAATCTGAGTTCGAGGCCAGCCTGGCCTACAGAGCGAGTAGCCACTCTAGAGCAGGGCTACACTGAGAAACCCCGTCCAAAAAGACAGCAAGATCTATGCCTAAGCTGGGTGCCAACTAGTCCCAGAGAGAGAAGACATAAAGAGAGGGGAAGAGGGAGGCGGGACTAGGGTCCTCTGGTGGAATTTCTCCACTATCAGCCATGGAAACACAGAGCCCACAAATGTATTGGTTTTTTTCCCCCTGGTTGTGCAAACCTTGGGGAATCAAGACTCTGCCCAATCTGAACAAACGAGCCTGGGGTTTCTGAAGGGCAGGCACAGCTGTAGTGACCCCTATCACCCCATCAACCCCCCCACACACACACACACCCTCATCCCTCACCAAACTCAGCCATGTGCCACATGTGGTCCCTGTCTTTCAGACGTGTAATAAACAGCCATGATTTCATTCAAGACGACAAATGTCCTGTATCCCAAATTCATCATTTCGAGGCTAAGCTGCCGCCACCGGCGTGACCACCAGACACATAACAGGAAGTAGAGTTTCCTAACATTCCCGGCCCACCCCCTACCCTGCCCTCACCTCAGGATGCAGACAGGCGAGGCCCCGGAGGCCGAGCCCAGGGGCTCACAAGGTCCAGTGCCCACCCAGATGACCTGGCAGCTTCCCAGGGCCACGTTTGCTATCTACGAGCCTGATTTATTTTTTTTTCCAATAAGAAAAAGATATGAGGACCCTCTGAGCAAAGCCTAATAAATATCACAATATTTATTTTTGGTGGAGTAATGGATCATCAGTCTTGTGGGAAAGCTGGAGAAAAGGCATCTTGTGCATTCGGATGTAAACCAGTCACTCTGAACACCTCAAGGAATCTATATTCTCACCCGGCCCCCTGCTAACTCGACTGTGAAATCAGCAGCTGATTTCTTTACAGGTATCGTTTTATTTGTTTCTTATCTAACACTAACGACAGACTTAAGGATGTCAGGTCCAGGAAGCAATCAGTTCTCTGGGGCCCAGTCCCCCGGAAAGGCTGGCAACCCAGAGAGAAAGTTGAGAGCCAGTAGCAGGCAGGTGTTAGCGGTGGCTGACAGGTGAGGAACTTAAGCGTGAAGTTCTGGGGAGGGACTGGAAGGGTGTGGCTGTGCTCTCCTGAGGGACGCGGCCAGTTATTACAGTCAGTCTCCATCTACGCGAATGAACTGCACGGCTAGGCAGGAGAGACTGAAAGAATCTTCAGTGGTCTGCAGGCCGGCTCTTCCCGGCAAAGCCGTTTCGATCCGAGCCATTCCTAATATTAATTATCCTGTGCATCTCCCAGGCTCCAATGCTTACATGCTACAAAGAACACAGGGCCTTTTAATTTTCCTACCTGTCCCCAGTACCAGTGATAATAAATCAAAGACACAGAGAAACCACACATGACTAATGAACCAGCCTACTAATGAGGAGCAAAGATCACTCGACAGGCGACACCATCGCCCGTCACAGTGTCCTGGAGGCTTGAGGTGGCAGGTCCCAAGGGTAGAGCGAGGGATATGTCTTGCCAAGCCAAAGGCACTTTGGAATAATTAAAAAGGATCTTCCAGGTACCTGCTATCCAGGCAGGAAAGAGTTCATTCACAGGAACTCCGCCTTGGAAAATTACTGATATGTCTAGCCAATCTCTTTAGCTGAGCTGTTCAGCCCTTAAACATGGCTAAAGACACCCCCCCTCCTTCCATGGAAATCCCGGGGGATCTTGGGGCAAAGATCCAGTCTCAACTACCAGCAGCCTTAACTGCTCATTTGCAGATCTTTTTGTGTGTTCATACACATGTGGTACACGTTAGGAGGAGGGTACACATGCACATGTATGTGTGCATACGGAGGCCAGAGGTCAACCTCAGGGGGTTGGTGTTATCCATCTTGCTTTTGCTTGTCTTCTAAGGACAGCAATTCTTGGGGGCTGGAGAGATGGCTCGGTGTTTAAGAGCACTGGATGCTCTTCCAGAGGTCCTGAGTTCAATTCCCAGCAACCACATGGTGGCTCACAACCATCTGCAATGGGATCCGATGCTCTCTTCTGGCATGTATGAAGACAGATACACATTAAATAAATAAATAAATAAATAAATACATTAAACAAACAAACAAATCTTAAAAACAAAAAAGAACAGCAATTCTTTTTACATTTATTTCTTTGCCTATGGGGAGGGGTGTCAGATATATGCCACAGCACCTCATCTGAGGGTCAGTGAAGGACAGGGATAATGTTTAGAAATAGTTCTCTCTCCATCCACCATGTGGGTCTCAGGGATCAAAATGGAGGTGTCCGGCTTAGCAGCAGATGACTTAACCTAGTTTTTGTTTTGTTTTGGTTTGGGTTTTTTTTTTTCTACTTCTTTTAAAAGATGGGTCTCTTAGCCGGGCAGTGGTGGTACATGCCTTTAATCCCAGCATTCGAAAGCCACAGGCAGGCTCATCTCTATGAGTTCGAGGCCAGCCTGGTCTATAGGGTGAGTTCCAGGACAGCCGGGGCTACACAGAGACAGCCTTTAAAGAAAAACCAATGGAGTCGGACGTGGTGGTGCACGCCTGTAATCCCAGCACTTGGGAGGCAGAGGCAGACGGATTTCTGAGTTCGAGGCCAGCCTGGTCTACAGAGTGAGTTCCAGGACAGCCAGGACTACACAGAGAAACCCTGTCTCGAAAAACCAAAAAAAAAGAAAAAAAAAAAAAAAAAGAAAGAAAAACCAATGGGTCTCTTCATTGCCCAGCAGACCAGGCTGACCGGACATCAAGCCATGAAGATCCACTCGTCTCTACCTCCCCACAACCAACCAAGATAAGGGCGTGGCACCAAGCTCTGTTTTCTCTCATGACTTCTGAGGCTCAGACTCAGGTGCTCAAGTGCTTCGCCAACTGGCCAATCTCCCCAGCCCCAACGTTCAGATCTTTAATAAAGCTGGATCAATATTCAAGTAGCTGAACCAACTAAATGTCACAGCAGATCCCAGGTACGAGGGCAGAACCACAAACACAGCAGTAGACATGGGGGTGGGGCATGGGGAGGAGAACAGTGCCCCTGAGTCCTGGTCTGTTGGCTCTGTCATAGCAAGACCAAGACCCAGACTAAGGGCAGAGTTGAGCCCAGGATGGAATCTTTGCAAGGCTGCTGTGAGGCGACACACAAGGACCCGGGGCTAACCGGCCAAGGACATCGAAATTCAATCCAGGTTCTTCTCTGCCTAGGCAAGCACTTTGGGACGAGGAACTGGAAGAAATGATCCTTCCTATAATTTTTTTTTTCAAAAGTAACGAGTAAGCTAGGAGGTTACCGAAAACCAGGGCCCAGTATCCTGACTCTGGACCACCCACTTCCTCTGACAAACGCTCCCTTCACTGGGAGGGACCCTCGAGGGCTTTCAGATCACCAACCTACCATCATGATCAGAAACTGTGTAAATTATTTCCCCGGAATGTGATGTTAACGGCTGCCCATTTCCAAGTCTCGTTGGGAAGAACCTGAATTTGAATCCACAGACCATCCACCAAGGACGACGACTCCCGCTCCCTATCAGACGGGTCCAACCCGCAGCCCTCAGGCTGCACGCGTCCCAGGACAGCTACGACCGCATCCCAACACAGGTGTCGATGACATCATGCCACGATGCCGGAGGGCATCCCTGTGGGTCTGTTCGGTCCTCGGAGCTCCGTTATGCATCCCGGCCATCTTTGCCCTTCTCCAGGCCAAGCTGCAAGCCATTCCACCCCATCTCCCCCAAGTTCAATATGAGTGCTGGGAATAACTAGATGAACCAACATTTAGATAGTTATTCATAGGTGCAAGCGAGGGACACATCATCACAGCCACCAAAACCGCCCCTACACGATTCCACTAGACCTCATGGGGCGAGGTACAAGAAAGAGAAAGTACAAAGCTAAGACCTCCCTGACGGGCTTGGAAGTCTACAGAGGGGCCGAGGCTGGACCCTCCTCCACCAACAGCCTATCACTTACTTCTTCATTCAGTTCTACAGGAAGGTCCAGGCAGGAAGGGGCGTGGCTTACCCAAAAACAGACAGCTGGCAGCTGAGCTAAGACGCCAACCCACGTTCTCTCGGTCCTCCCCCACCCCCATCCCCAACACCTACGGCTTCAACACCGGGGCGGGAGGGTGAGAAAATACGTCCTGACACATGGATAACCAGAAGCTGCGACCTCGACCCATCTTATCAACAGACACATCCATCTCTCACACCAGAATGTCCACAAAGACACTGACTTGTTCCGGAGCCGGAGTGTCTTGTCCGGTTTCAGTCCGCTCTCATCCGTCACTCTCTGATTCTGTCCTGATACGTAACTTTCACTTTCAAAAACCTCATCTTATAAGAACAGGTCTCTTTTTATCTGATGCTAGCTCTCCTCTTCTCCTTGGGTCTAATCAATCCGTGTCTGGAAATAAACAAGCCAGAGACAAATGCCACTGTCCCTTTTCGGAAAACCAACCCACCCCTAGGCCTTGACACAGAGAGAAACCGAAGGAGACCGGTGGACAGACACCCAGGAAGCTGCCTCCTCTGATGGGACAACACAGTCAGTGTCTTAACTTCTAAGCCACCATTTTCAGGATGGGGACACGGTCCAAAGTCAAGGAGCCTGAGAAGACTACAGGTCCCCGAACGTAACTGCGAACACAGCCCCGAGCCCACCACTCTGAGGAGCTTGCAACCTGCAGACAGAGCAAGGAGGATGTAGAACAGCAGGTGCGAGGAACCACAAGCGTGCCTCTAGCTACAACCAGAGGTGTGAGGAGATGACACATCGCACATCCAGATACCTGGCACCATGCAGCCCTCCTCCGACTCCGTTACCTCACGCCCACCTGCACGGCGTACAATGCTCCCGCCTCCTACCAGCCCTAGCCACACCCACCTGCACAGCCTACAGAGCTCCCGCCTCCTACCAGCTCCCGTCCCTGCAGCAAGGGGGGAGCACCACCTCTGCTAGTAACAAAGGCTGTCTCTGCACGGACAGGACCAAATCCCCTCCAGGAGCCAGCCAAAGTGCTCCCCCACCCCCACCCCACCCCCTGGCCATGCCCTACAAGGGAGGCTCTCAGAAGGTTCTAGCCCAGGCTTTCAGAAGTAGTTCTTTCTACCTCTCCCACACTGGAGAATTCCCAACGCTTTCGGAGATCTTTTTGACAATTTCTTGGCAGCTCTAGGCATCCCGTGAGAGACGGTATGCACGAGATGTATGTGCGATTTCACTGGGCTGGGGAGGGGGCTGTGACCCGCCAGGGAGGTTTGGAAGAGCGGAAAGTGGGGCTGTGCTGAGAGTCAGTTTCAGGACAGGGAGAGGCAGGTGGCCCAGGTGAACTGAAGACAAGAAACCCCCTAACAGAAAGGGCAGAGACGATGGGCCTCGCTTAACTGTTATAAAGTCTAGTCTTTGATTAACCTTGAGAGCGAGTGGAAACTGGAACTGAAGTCGCTCGTGTGCACACACAAGCGAGCACACACTGAGGACTTAGCTCATGTGTGGTTCCGCGTGTCCTGGGACTGCTTATATAGAATCTCAAACAGGGCTCAGGACAGCACCCTGAGGTACCAGCAGCCATCAGTGGTGATGAGGTAGGTGCTGAGAAGGACAGTTCCCACAGAGGAAGGGGGTAGCCAAGTCCCCCTAACGGCTCTGGAAGATCTTGGCAGCAGAGACCCTAAAGGTGCCGCCTTCTCTCTAGAAATGGAAACAGCGCCAGGCGGTGGTGGCGGCGCATGCCTGTAATCCCAGCACTCTGGGAGACAGAGGCAGGCAGATTTCTGAGTTTGAGGCCAGCCTGGTCTAGAAACAGAGTGAGTTCCAGGACAGCCAGGGCTATACAGAGAAACCTTGTCTTGAAAAGACCAAATCCAAAAAAAGAAAAGAAAAGAAAAGAAAGGAAAGGAAAGGAAAGGAAAGGAAAGGAAAGGAAAGGAAAGGAAAGGAAAGGAAACAGCCCTGCTGACTTCCTGCAGTAAACTCAGAAGTCCAGACTGAAGCAATGTTTTCTTTCTGGGCCCCCAGGAAGGGGAAAAGCATCCTCTTCTTGCCAGGGAGACCCTGGTCCAGCGCTTGCTCATAGCCCCCTTGTGGACTGGGGGTGTCACTGCAGCCCCCTCTGCTAGGTTGGCCAAGCATCTCACACAGACCACTCTTAGCTGGGGTGGGGCAGCACACTCAAGCTACCAGTGGCCTCTTGGCAATTGTCGGCAGAGCCGGTTCCAAGCTGTGTTTGTTTTTGATGTCTTAAAGCTAAGTCTGTGACTCAAGTCTAAGTGATCCTTCTAAATCCCTCTGCGGCCCACTCCTTACGGGGAACCAGTCCAAGACCCGCCTCATTAAGCCAATAACCCCAGAGCTTCTGTAACATTACCACTGCTTTATTGATTACTCCTTCGTCTTTCACATGCAATTATGTACAATTGTGGCAACGCTCGATAGAAGCAGTTAGCAGGAATGCTCGAGATCCCTGGTCTGCAAGATGCTGAGAGATTACAAAACAGGACACCAAATACCTCACATGTCTTGGTGTTTCCACAGCCTGCTGGAGCTTAAGAGAAGTCAAGACTTAAAAGACACACAGTGAGGAGGAGGGTTTTTAGTGGCTCCCTCCTGCACAAACACAAACTAAAGACCTAGACTCCACTCCTACTAGCAACCCATCAGGGAAAGCCCGGAGCCCCACCAGGGCTGGGAACTCAAGGGGAAAAAGAAATCCACCTGGAGGTTGGGTAGGAGCCATGAACTAGCCTAGTTACCCTAAAGTATGCACCAAGGAAAGAGTAACTTTGGATTGAAGGGCGGTGCTGCGGCGGCGTGCCTGAAGGGTTTCGGGTAGACCGGGAGCCAGGAGAGGCCAAGAAGGTGGGGAAAGGCTTGCAGCTAGAAGTCTTGGCAGGAGGTGTGTGTTGAGAGGGAGGGGTGCTTACCTCTTTGATTTTCTCTCGCTGAGCTCGCACTAGACTCTGAGACTCCTTACTCTCATCAGTCCTTGTCCCCAAGACCGGGTGTTTAAGGCGGCTGCGGAAACCATTGTAGTCGAAATTGAACCGGACGCTCTCTTCCTGCGGCCTGAGGGCTGCAACCCTGTTGCCCTCCTCCCGGGGCCCGGTGGGGCGGATTCGCCGCAGCCACCCTTTCCTACGGAGGATGCCGACCAGGCGGTCGGGATCGTCCTCACCCGGGGCCGGAGCCGCAGGGGCAGGGTTGGGAGGCGGCTCTTGCTCTGACACCGGGTGGTGGCCGGCGATTTCGGCCATCACCTCCAGGCCGGGCTGTTGGGTCCGCGAGGCCGAGAAGAGGCGCTTGAGGGGAGAGGAGTGGGGCAGCAGGAACAGGGCGCCGAAGCACAGGGTGATGAGGCCCGAGAGGAAGAGCAGAAAAAGGAACTTCTGCGGCAGCCGCAGCCCCCACGGCGAGGCCGGGACGAAGCCCGGCACTTTCCTCACCAGCATCGCGGCACGGTCAGCAGCAGGGGGCTGTCAGCTCCGCCCGGGGCCCCCCGGGAGTCCTCAGAGTCCTCAAGGGTGGGGAGCAAGCGCCAAGTGGCAGTGGCTGGGGTCCCCGAGCAGGGCTGCGCACCTCGAGGCCGCCGCTTCGGGACCCGCCCGAAGTTCAGGGAGTTTGGAGCAGATCCTCCCGCGCGGGGGCGGGGGCGCGGCGGCCTCGGCGGGGCCCGGGCGAGGGGGGCTGCTGGGCTGGAGCCCGGGCCCGCCGTGTGCCGCAGCCCGCCCTCCGCCTGGTCCACGGAGCCCGCGCTCTCCCGCGCCTTCCCGCGCCGGAGTGGTCACATGCCGTCCGCGACGCCCTCGCGGAGGGTGCACACGACGCAGGCCCCGACCCGCCGGCACCCGAAGTTTCAGCCTCTGGAGCAATTTGCAAAAGGGAGCCCCCGGGGCTGCAGGGCGAGCGCCGCTCCTAGAGCGCGCGCCCAGCCGGTGGTGACGGCGCAGGGCCCGGCGGTCGGGACACGTCCACAACTTTGCTCCGCCGCGCGCGGCTGCCGCTCCCGAGGCTGCGCGGGACCCAGGGGCTTCAGATGCTCGCGCGGGGAGAGGGAAACCCGGGAAGCGCGTGCGAAGCCTGCAGCTGGCCTCTGTCAGCCCGGAGCTGGAAGGCTGCCGCTGAGCCGGGAAGCGCTGGCTCGGGCGACGCAACTCAGGAGGGCGCGGGTCTCCCGCTGCGATCACCTGTTCCCGGCCCCGCGGCTCCGCTAGTCGCGCAGGCTCGCCCGCCGCAGCTCCAGACGGGCCGCCGCCGCTCCGGCTCTCACTGCGACAGCGCCGCTGCCCCGCCCCCCGCCAGCCACGCCCTCGGGCCCCGCCCACAGCGCGCCTCGCGCCCCTCCTCTCCGCCCGCCGCGGCGGCGCAGTCCGGCCAATGGGGAACCTAGCCAGGGGAGTGGGCGGGTCCTAGCCTGGGCCACGCCTCCCACTCCCGGTGCTGGCGCTGCGCTCCCCCATCCTGCTAGCTCCAATGGTCCAGCTGCGCGCTGTGGAGAGGGCGGGGTGCAGAGCGGAGCGAGGTCATTGGCTGCTTCCGAGGGATCCCCGATGGGCCACAGCCACCCATTGGTTTCTGCCCAGTGTTCACTGGACTCCGAGAGACCGAGACGCCCCCTCCACCGCCCACCTCCGCCTTGCGCCTCTCTGTTTCGGTCTCCCCCGGAAGGGCCAAGAGACCAGGTTGGTCTAGAAGGCGACTCTGTCACTTCGCAGCACCGGCCGGGGATTGCCAGGTTGCTGGTAGCCAGGGATACTCAGAGCTCAGACCAGCCGCGGTCTGGGGTGGGGGGTGGGGGGTGGGTTAGGGATGGCTGAACCAAACTCGAGAGCTGTGGCCGCGGTTAGGTCTGGCCGAATCAGTATTTCCAGGCTTCCTCGCAGCCCGCCACCAAAAAAGCGGCCAAGGCCCTTGGGTGGGGTTGGCGGGAGATGCTAACATGAGAAGCAAGAAAAGAGGAACAGACAGAGAGAGACATGGGGACCTGGACTCATGCACGAGTCTTACATAGGGATATGCATGTATGTGAATATTTGCATTTTTATGCATACAGAGGCTGCCGTGTGGGTGTGTGCTTACATGCAAATATACGATTAATTTCATCACAGACACCCTAGCAATTATGCCAAAGTGTATCACAGACAGGTCTGTATAAGCAAACATTGACATGTGCACAGGCGTACCCAGAGACCTCCACAAGCCCACACATACACAACTATGTGTTCTCAGACACGTGTGCCCCTGCCCCAAGGCACAGGCATCCGTGGACTTCAGTCTTTCCTTTGCTGTTAAACCTCACCAGGGGCCAAAATATCACTGCTGTGTGGGTCTCTCATGCAAAACACTCTATAGAGACACCAGCATAGGGAGAGACAAATTAGGAGGTATAATAGGCAAGGGGGGAAAATATCTGCTTTCAGCTGCAATTTAAAATGAAACTCGGCATTGACAAGACGGAAAATACTGCAGGGCCGCCTCTCCCGGGGAGGAGGCAGGCCAGGCAGGCTCTTACCTCATAAATCTTGCTTCTTCCCTGAGGCCTACTGCAAACGGGCCACTGAGGCTTCCTTCTAACCCTGGCCAAACCCTTGCCAACACGCCCACTGCTGACATTTAAATACCCCTGGCATATAAATTTCTCTCTGCTGAAAATAAAAGATAAAAGACTACAGTCGGTAACAGGTGCAAATATTTTGGTCACCGGAGATGAATAATTTCTCCCAATACACCTGGCTTATATGTAAATTTCTACTTCAAATGTTTCAGTCTCTTATGAGTCTGGCTGGCAGGAGTCGGTTCTCTGGAGTTAGCTTCTGCGTGAGGTATGCGTGAGGTAAGGAGACCAGAGGCCTAGCCTGGTCTTCTGCATGTCTCCCTTGCCCATGCTTCTCAGTGGATCCTACAGGAGACTGCCGGCGTGCACTTGGAGAAGAAGGCAGGGACCAAGGCTTTAATGTTTTGTTTTTTTTTGTTGTTGTTGTTGTTGTTTTGTGTGTGGGGTTTTTTTGTTTGTTTGTTTTGGTTTTGGTTTTGGTTTTTGGTTTTTGGTTTTTCGAGACAGGGTTTCTCTGTGTAGTCCTGGCTGTCCTGGAACTCGCTCTGTAGACCAGGCTGGCCTCGAACTCAGAAATCCGCCTGCCTCTGCCTCCCAAGTGCTGGGATTACAGACGTGTGCCACCACCGCCCGCGGCTTTAATGTTTTAATGTCAGCTTGTCTGCTCTGAGAGAGAGAGAGAGAGAGGCAAAGAGACAGAGTGTGTGTGTATGAGTGTGTATAAGTGTGAGTGAGTGTGAGTGTGAGTATGTGTGAGTATGTGTGTAAGTGTAGGTGTGAATGTGTGGTGTGTGTTGGACAGGGAGGTCACAGGAGAGATTGAAAATAAGGAGTCTGAACAGCGGGCTCCTTCTGGTGGGACTTCCCAAACCCTCCCTGGTATGCGTCCTGAGCCAGGGGCTTAAGTAGCGCCATAGCGGCGCGTGGAGTACACAACCAGAACCTACAGGGCACTCCATTGTCCATTTCACACTGTCGATGGCACACACACACACACACACACACACACACACCACACAGAAGCTGGTGGCCCTGTAACCTTTACACACTTGCCAGCTAGCTCTCTGAGACCCTGAGGTGTCCTTACCCACAGCTCTAGCCCCTGTAAAACCACACGTAAAGCTCTTCTCCCCCTGGCTGTATGTCTATCAATGGTCTGGACTCTGTCATCTGCAGAGACCCTCACAGCAAGAACTAGAGCCTGCAGGCCTCTTGTGGCTTCCCTCGGCTTGTTGGGAGGTTTTTGTTTGTTTGTTTTTATTTTTGTTTGTTTGTGTTCCCTGTGTAGACCAGGCTGGCCTGGTACTCAGAGATCTGCCTGCCTCTGCCTTCCGGATGCTGAGATCAAAGGCGTGCGCCACCCAACTACTTCCCTGAGTCGTAAACACTGTGTCTGCTGAGTAAGTGAGTGACGAGTAGATACCCATTTACAGAAGGGGAAAGTGAGGCTCAAAGAAGGACACAAAGTGAACTCTTTCCAGGTAACACTTCACCGACTCTTCAGAACAGCCTGACTCGGCGAGCCTTCTCAATAGCCTCGTCTTACAAAAAGCTTGGCGAGATTTGGGAGACGCAAATACATCTTTGTCTTAGTCAAGGTTCTTCTGGAAAACAGAACCAGCAGAGAGACAGATTTATTCCGAGAGCTTGACTCGTGTGAGTGTGGAGGGTCGAGCCCAGGCAAGCCGTAGACACAGTCCCAGTCCAAGCTGGAAGCCCTGAGCACCGGGAAAGGGGTAAGTGGTATAGGTAGGCCCCCATCTGAGTTTGAAGACCCCAGAACTGGAAGCCCCAGCAGTCCAGAGCAAAAGACAGCTCTGTCAGCTCACCCTCAGGACCTCCCTGGGTATTTCCTGACCCTCCGCACAAGCCCACAGTAGGTTAGTGATACCCCCCGTGCAGCAGAGGCTAGACCTTCCTCAGTCCATGAGCTCGTACCTAGCCTCCTGGCAGTGGCCTCCCAGACGGTCTTGGGGATGCTCTCTTCCCACTATGGAAGCATCCCTCGGCCCAGCCAGCTGTCACATTCCGTTACCCATCTCAGCATCTTTCTCAGCTGGGCTGGAAACAGAACCCAACCGCGTTTCTACAAAGCTGTTCTGTTCACAAACACTCACTCAAATGAGCTGGGAGCTATCCCACAAATCTGGTTTTCTGCACCAAGATGGACCAGATTGTGGATACTTTGCTCCTTTTTTTTTTTTTTTTTTGGTTTTTTGAGGAGACAGAGTTTCTCTGTGTAGTCCTAGCTGTCCTGGAACTCACTCTGAAGACCAGGCTGGCCTCGAACTCAGAAATCTGCCTGCCTCTGCCTCCCAAGTGCTGGGATTACAGGCATGCGCCACCACGCCCGGCTGGATCCTTTGCTCCTGACACACTCATGCAGTAAGGAACTACACTGAGCACCTACTGTGTGCCAAGGCCAGAGCGTCTGGGCACGCTGGCCTGAGTAGGACAGAAAACTTCCCTTCAAGGGGATTCTTCTCTGAAACGCAGCACAGATGGAGTTGACCTGTCGGGAAGGAACCAAGTGGCGCCAGGCTGAGCCGTGCGCTTCACGCTCTTCCTGCCCCCGGGGAACAGCAGTCCTTTCTGACAGTGGGCTTCCTATGCCATGAGATCGGGGGAGTGTTCTCACGTGTGCAGGTTCATGTGTGTGCACAGATTTACATGTGTGTTGTTTATGCACTGCATGGCCAAAGGTCCACCTTGGTTTTTGAGACAAAGTCTCTCACTGGAACCCAGAGCGCACTGAATCCACAGGGTTTGGTGGACAGCAAATCCCCCCTCCCCGATCCCCAACCACTTTCCGCCACACTAACCCTGGGCTGGGAAAAGCGGCCACACTCCTGGCTTCTTAAGTGGGTGCTGAGGCTCAAACTCATGCACTTCCTCAAGTGAGCTTCTCCGTAGCACTCGGATGCCAATTCCACAGGCTCTGGAGTGGGACGTGCCCAAAGCCACACAGAGAGATAATTGGCAAATGTTATCTTTTTTTCTCCTTTTAAATAATTGATTTGCATTTGGTGTGCATTGGTGTTTTGCCTGCATATGTCTGTGTGAGGGTGTCAGATCTTGGAGTTACAGACAGTTGTGAGCTGCCATGTGGGCACTGGGGATTGAACCAGGGTCCTCTGAAACCCAGGTTCTCAGTGCTCTCAGCTGCTGAGCCATCTCCCCAGCCCCCACAAATGTTATTTTAAGTACAGGCCCAGCCAGGGATGGTGAGATGACTTAGTGGATGTCGCTTTCTGATCCCGATGACCTGAGTTTGACCCCTGGGACCCACATAATGGAAAGAGAGAACAGACTTTTGCAAGCTGTCCTCTGACTGTCACATATGTGCTGTGGCATGCACATTCACACACACGTGCACACATACATATATCACACACATCACATATCATACATATCACACACATCTCTCGCACACACATCACACACCATGCACACACATCTCTCTCACACACACGTCACACACACACACACACACACACACACACACACACACGGGGAAGGGAATGGAAGAGTCCTGAGACACTTGCCATGGAGCAGGATTTTTGCAAAGCATGTTTGAGAAGCCAGGTACAGTGTGTGATGTGTGTGTGTGTGTGTGTGTGTGTGTGTGTGTGATGTGTGTGAGTGAGCCTAGACTTCAAGAAGATTGTCATAAGTTCAAAGCCAGCCTGGGCTACAGATTCAGACTGTGTCTGAAACAAACAAAGCAGTATGCTAGGGAAAGTAAATCATAGGGTTATGAAGCCCACCTCTGAGGGCCAGCGAGATGGCTCAGAGGGCAAACGCGCCTGCCGTCAGGCTGGGGACTCGGTTCTATCCACATGGTGGGAGAGAACTAATTCCTACAAGCTGTCCTCTGACCTCCACACAGGCACAGAGGCACACAAGTGCAACACACACACACTCACTCACACACACACTCACTCACACACACACTCACTCACACACACACACACACACACACACACACACGATTGATTGGCTGACTGATCGATTGATTGGCTGACTGATCGATTGATTGAGGCAGGCGTTGTTTTCACTCTCCCTTTGCAGAAGTAACAAGATGAAGATTGACCCAATATCACACTTCTGAGGGGACAAAGAAAGCTAAAAACGTCGATGCTTAGAGTCCAGAACCCTCGATAGTATTCAAAGTCAACTATTTCCAACCTTGTAAAGCTGTAGCATCAGGTCCTGTGTGCTGTCAGAGCAGGGAAAGTGGGCCTAGCGCTGCAAAGCGACAGAGAAGCAGAGCTGGGCGTGGTGGCACACACCTTCAATCCCCTCACTCAGGAGGCGGAGGAGATGGACGGGAGAGCCTGAGGCCAGCTTGGCCTGCACAGCAAGTTCCAGGCTAGACCCCTCGAGACCTCATCTTTATTTATTTATTATTTATTTGGGGAGGGATTATATGATGAGAGAGAGTTGAAACAGAATTTCTCCAAAGCCCTGGCTGTCCTGGAACTCATTCTGTAGACCATGGCTGGCCTCTTGAACTCAGAGGTTTACCTGCCTCTGCCTCAGGAGTGCTGGGATTAAAAGTGTACCAACCAACCCTACCCATCCTGCTGGCTAGGCCCTATGAGGAGGAGGAGAAGGAGAGGAGGGGAGGAGGAGGGGAGGAAGGAGGAGGAGGAAGAAGAAGGAGGAGGAGGAGGAGGAAGAGGAGGAGGAGGAGGAGAAGCAGAAGGAGAAGAAGAAGAAGAAGAAGAAGGAGAAGGAGAAGGAGAAGGAGAAGGAGAAGGAGAAGGAGAAGGAGAAGGAGAAGGAGAAGAAGGAGAAGAAGGAGAAGAAGGAGAAGAAGGAGAAGAAGGAGAAGAAGGAGAAGAAGGAGAAGAAGAAGAAAAGAAGGAGACTAGTAATAACAGTGGACCGAGTACAGTGGGGGTGGGGGTGGGGCATAGGCAGCCTCTCTGATAAGGACAGGTCAGGAAGTTGGGAAAGTGGGGTCAGAGGAACTTTTTTTCCCTTTGCAGTGCTGGAGACCAAACCCAGTGTCTCACCCTTGCTAAACAAGCACTCCACGGCTGAGCTACCCCCAGCCCCCCTTTAACTTTCATACTTTGACACAGGTTCAAACTGTTATTCAGTTCTAAGTTATTCAGGCTGACTTAGAATTCCTGATCCTCCTGCCCTAGCCTCCTCGATAGCTGAGATCACAGGCCTGCGACACTAGGCTTGGCTAAATGAACATTTTAAGGACTGATAGAGTGAAGGAGGTAGAGGCCTTTGGGGGTGCGCTACTGTAGCCCCTTGTTCACGTCCTCTGCTGCTGGGATGGTCAGAAGGCACTTGGAAGACGTGATCTGGGCCATGGTGGACAGGAGCCATTGGCGCCACTGCTCAGGGCTCTGGAGTACGTCTGAGGTGGGGGCGTGAGTGGAGGGACTGCTGCTGATTCCCCTGCACTAGGAAGGCTCCAGGCGGTAGGTAGCAGAGTCTGAATCTCAAGTGGCCATTAGCCCCATTTAGAATCACAGACAGAGAGAACCAAGCTGTCTCCGAGATAAGCATCAGACAGCTCCCTAATAGCCACCAGACACATCCTTCCTGGGCAGAAGAGACTTAGCTGACTAGGGCTGGGACAAAACAGTGTTCCCTCCTCCCCCAGCCCTTTGCACACCAGTGATTCCTGAGATCAAAGGCCCTGCAGTCATCTGGGCTCATCCTAGCAGGCCGCCACCAGTCAGGACCTCGCTGTGCTGGGGGGCCAGTCTCAGGGTCACCCAGCCAGAGCTCTCTGAAGTCGCCCTTCCCTTCTTTCAACTCTCCTTGCCTTTGAGCCCCCACCACCACCACCACCCCGCCACCCCGCTGAGCCTGCTGTCAGCTGGCCCTTCCGCCTGAGCACCACCGGCATCCTGCTGGTAGGGGCTTCAGCAAGGTATCACCAGCAGGGACGATGCAGCCCAGGTCAGGGATCCAGCACGGGTCAGGAATGCTAACTCAATAGCCTAAAATGCCACACCCTAGCTCTATACTTCAAGGTGCAGAGGCAGAAAACCTGGCCAAGAGCCAAGCCTTTGCAGTCAGGCACATGTTTGAGGCCCAGCTCGGTCACAGTTGGGCTGGTGATTCTAGGCAAATTGTACCATCCTTCCGATGGAGCTGGGGAGAGGTGGGAGGGAGAGCGAGAAAGGAGCCTCCAGCCAACAGGCTGGCCTGGGTCAGGAGAGCACCAGAGCTAAAATGGCTGAGCTACCTAGGGACCAGAGGAGATGGGGAAAGTCAACCCAGCCCTGTCCCTGGCTAGAGCTTAGGGCAGGGAGCAGGGTGTGCCAGGTTCTGGCCAGCGTCCACTCAGACATGTTAATAAGCACCTTAGTCAGCCACTTGTCTGGGGTTTGAGACCTAACACTCAAACAAAAGGTTCAGAACTGGAGTTTTTCCGATTAGGGCCAGCCAACTGGCAGCGTATATAGAAGTAGCGAAATGTACAAAACCCAGAAACTCTTCTGGTCCCAGGCATTTCCAGTAAGGTTCCCCTCACCCTGCAGCTGGGCTGCTGGGAGACTGAGGCAGCTAGGAGGCCTGGAGCAACAGCGTGCTCCGCCCTCAGGGGGCAAAGGCTGGGCCTACCTGTTCTTGATGTGCCAAAGGCGGAACCCTCTATCTGATGCAGAGGGCAAAGCAGAGATCCAGGCACCCACACCAGTGAGCCCTGGGGCTAAGCCCCGCCCCGCACTGCCTCGGGAAGCTGGGGCTTGCTGTCCCTCTGTGGGCCGAGACTGGCTCGCAGTGCCCATGAAGGAGCTTGTTCTTGCAAATTTCTTAACTCAATGTCTCAGCAAAGTGGTTGCCACAGAGGCATAAGGACTAAGTTCAGATCCTGAGCACCCACATGAGAGGTTGGTGTAGCGGGGCACGCCTGTACCCCTAACAACGGAGCTAGCCAAAGCAAGAAGCCCTTGACTCGGAGGGACCTTGCCTCAAAGAAATAAACTGTGGGACCGGGAGATGATGCAGTAGTAGAGCAACAGCTGTTGCTCTTGCAAAGGACCGGGGTTCAATTCCCAGCACCCACATGGAGGGTCCCAACCATCTGTACCTCCAGTTCCAGAAGACCCATCCCCCTCTCCTCTGATCTCCACAGACACCAGTCACACATGATACACATATATGCAGGCAAAACATTCATGCATTAAAAGGAAAAACAACAACAACCATAATAGCCCAAACACGGTAAGATATGTAAGTGCTACTGTTAACCTGTGAGACCCACTTGCTCAAGGACAGATAACTCCCCCAACCACAGGGGGCTGTTGTTCAGGTAAGATAACAAGTTACGTGTTTTCCCTTCAGTAAACAAGACCAGATGCCCCAACAACACAGCATGTGCTTGAAGTGTGCGTAGCCTTCTGGGTTCTGACTTGATGAGCACCTGACTGACCTAATTCGGAGCTATTCTCTGGGACTGGCCGCCGTCCATCTTTCTGTATCTTAGTAAAGCTTGCTTTAACGGGACCATCACGGATCTGCTCTTTCTCCTCACAATTTTCAGATTTAACAGTTAGTAACCAAGGAAGATATGGACATGAACCTCTCCATGAGCACACACACACACACACACACACACACACACACACACACCCTCAGGCACATGTGCACACACACTCACACACACACACACACAAATCAAAGAGTCAGTGATGCCTCATTTCCAAGTGGCAAGCAAGAGACCCATCCTAGGAAAGATCTAGAACATCAAGTTGCAAGGAAATGCCCCGGCCAAAGCTCTGTCCTTCAACTGTCACTCCGGTGTCACTCCTGGATACCATTCCTCCTGGCTGTTTGCGATGAGTGCTATTAAAGGATGCCCTCCCTCCAGGAGCTTGGGGACATCCACAGAGCAGTGGGAAGTCTCAGATGCGCCCAGAGTGTGTGACTGACTTCAGTGCTACAGAGAGCAGATGTTCCTATCAGACCCGAGGATCCCATCTGGGACCATTCGGCGAGCACCGGACGGCCATCCGGTTCCCCAGGGTTCCTTGGCCCCCGCTTGCCATCGTGTGATTGTGATTAGAGGACCTGGAATGCAGCAGAGATTGTTAGCTATTATTATTTATGGCCCTGGTGCTTTTCAAAGGGCACGTAAAATAAATATCTTTGAATGTCATAAAAATGTGTTTCCAAGAGCTTCCATCAAACCCTATAATGCTAGAAATAAAATAGTTTTCTGAGAAATGTGGCCCTGCCATAATTTACCCACCTGCTCCCACTTCCTAAGATCAAGGAGATTTTGCTTGGGGGTGGGGTGTTTAGCCTCTGTGCCCACAGGTGCGTGCAGGTGTGTGTGCCCATGAGCGTAGAGCTCAGATATCAACATCAGATGTCTTTCTATTTTATTTATATGAGTACACTGTAGCTGTCTTCAGACACACCAGAAGAGGGCATCAGATCCCATTACAGATAGATGCTTGTGAGCCACCATGTGGTTGCTGGGAATTGAACTCAGGATCTCTGGAAGAGTAGTCAGTGCTGCCGGGTGGTGGTGGCGCACGCCTTTAATCCCAGCACTTGGGAGGCAGAGGCAGGCGGATTTCTGAGTTCGAGGCCAGCCTGGTCTACAGAGTGAGTGCCAGGACAGCCAGAGCTATACAGAGAAACCCTGTCTCGAAAAACCAAAAAAAAAAAAAAAAAAAAAAAAAAAAAAAAAAAAAAAGTAGTCAGTGCTCTTAACTGCTGAACCATCTCTCCAGCCCCAAGATGTTGATATCCGTCTTTATCACTTTCCATCTTGGTATTTTTTTTGTTTTTCAGTTTGTTTGGTTTGGTTTGGTTTGGTTTGGTTTTGAGACAGGGTCTTACTTGGTAGTCCTAGCTAGCCTTGAACTCACAGAGATCTGCTACATCTCTCTCCCAAGATGTGGGCCTCACAAGTGTGCATGAACATACCCTGCACACCTTAGTTTTTGAGGCACTGTCTCTTGTTGGACCTGGAGTTTATGACTCAGCCTGTCTGGCCAAGAGGCCCAGGGATCTGCTATCACCTCCATGCTGTTGGGTATATAGATTGGCACGGTGACATCTGTCATTTTTGTGTGTTCTGGGGACCTGATGGCATTCACACAGGTGTGCAGAGCCAGATAATACCGCAGAGGGGCAGCAGGCCTCAGACCACACTCCAGCGGAATCCTGTCACCTCTGGGCTGTGGGATTCTGGACAAGTCATTCCATGTGTTTAGGTCCCAGTTTCCTTGACCCTGAGGTGATGACACAGGTATCCGTGGGGATCTGAACTCAGATGATCATGTTCACAGACACAGCAAGGGAGCTGGAGAGATGGCTCAGTGGTTAAGAGCACTGACTGTTCTTCCAAAGGTCCTGAGTTCAAATCCCAGCGACCACGTGGTGGCTCACAACCATCTGTAATGAGAACTGATGCCCTCTTCTGGTGTCTCTGAAGACAGCTACAGTGTACTTACACTGTAAGTAATAAATAAATCTTTAAAAAAAAATTAGCAAGTTCCATGCAAGAAGAAACCTTGGATCTGAAGGTGGGTGGTGAGTGTGCTTCTGGTTCCCAAGTCCACATGCTGCCGATTGGCTGAGTGACCCAGCAGGCCCCTCACCTCTCTTAGGCCAGTTTCTTCCCAGGCAGAGGGGACCCACAACATCCCAAATGGGATAGCCAGTGGACCAGTGCTTTGCCAGTGGACCAGTCCATAAAGACTCTTCAACAGTCCACAAATATGTATGGTGCCTTGGCCATCATTCAAAACGATTTTTCAAATGTGCCGGAACAGGTGTGAAGATGGCACAAACCTGTTTTCCCAGCACTCGGGAGATGGAGGCAGGGCAGTGAGAGGCCACCCTGAGCTGTAGAATGAGACCCTGCCTTCAAAAGATTTAAAACTAGGCATGGGGTCACCATCCCACAGTCAAAAACTCTGACCCAGGATTGTTCCTGTCTAAAAGAACTGCAGGGACAAAAATGGAGAAGAGACTGAGGGAAAGGAGGTCCAGTGACAGGCCCAACAAGGGATCCAGCCCAAGGGGAGGCTCCAAGGCCTGGCACTGATGCTGTGGTGTCCTTACAGATAGTTGTGCTTACAGACAGGAGCCTGGCAGCGCTGTCCTCCAAGACGCCCAACAAGCAGCTGAGACAGACACAGATACTTACACCCAACCGATGGAGTGAAGTCGGGGACCCCTGTGGTCGAATTAGGGAAAGGCTGGAAGAAGCCGAGGAGGAGGAGGAGGAGGAGGAGGAGGAGGAGGAGGAGGAGGAGGAGGAGGAGGAAGGTGATCCCATAGGAAGACCAGCAATCTCAACTACCCCTGACCCCTGAGATCTCTCAGACACTGAGCCATCAATCAGGCAGCATACAAGACCTGGCCCGGGGTCCATATACAGCAGAGGACTGCCTGGTCTGGCCTCAGTGAGAGAAGACTAACCCTGGAGAGACTTCAGGCCCCAGGGAGTGGGGCGGCCTAACGGGATGGGGGGGGGGAGATGGGGGGGACATCCTCTTGGAGACAGGGGGGAGGGGGGAGTTGGGGGGGAAGAATGGGATGAGGAACTGTCCTGAGGTGGGTAATGACTGAATTTGAAAAAATAAAAGTGATTAAAAAAAAAAAAGTTTACAATTTAAAAGGCTCTCTCTCCAGCTCCAAACCCCAGAGTGCAGAGTGCAGAGTGGGACAGTCCTGCCCCCTGGTGGCTGAGTTAAGTCATGTGGGTGGCTCTGGCCAATGAGCTCCTCAAGAATGACAGGTATCTCTTGTAGGCCAGAGCTTTTCAACTCTGGCGCCCTGTGCTCCACAGCTGTGGGCTGTCCACCCTGCAGGTGACTGACTGGGACTGAGAGGCGACTGCTCTGTCGGCTCAGGGTCCTGGTGTGACGGGAGAGCGGCGTTTCTGCTGTCTTCACTGACTGCAGTGGCCGGAGCTTCTCTGAGAGTTGACTCACGTTGTGTTGGGCGGCCGCTCAGTATGACTGAGTTTCTGAGCCACTGTGGTTTTTAACTCTTAAAAGCCCCTTTTCAAAAAGTAAAAATTAATTTTGATAATACATTATATGTGCTCTCCTATAACCCCAATGGTCAGGAAGAAGAGGCAGGAGGATCAGAAGACAAGGTTCCCCCACAGCTACAGTAAGTTTGAGACCAGCCTGGGATACATGAGAGCCTGTCTCAACGACGACGACAATAACAACAACAACAACAACAACAATAAACAACACACACAAGATGTTATTTAACCCAGGACATCCAAAATCTTACTTCAATCATCATGGGGAAAATCACCAATGACACAGGTGACTGGCTTCCTTTGCCATCTGATGCTGTGACCCAAGCAGCTTAGAAGGGATCATTTCATCTTACCGGTTACAGCCCGTCCCTGAGAGAAGTCAGGGATGTAATTGAAGCCGAAAGTTGAAACAGGGACCATGAAGAATGCTCCTCGCTGCCTCATTCTCACGCTCATGATTATCTAGCTTTCTTTCTCTTTTAAGACTTATTTTTACTTTATGTGAATGGGTGTGTTGCCTCTGTGTATGTCTGTGTACTGTATCCGTGCAGTGCCTGCAGAGGCCAGAAGAGGGCGTTGGAGTCCCTGGATCTGGAGTTACAGATGGTTGTTTGCCTCTGTGTGTGGGCGCTGGGAATCAAAGCCCAGGTCCTCTGCAAGGAGCAGCCTGAGCCACTAACCACTGAGCCATCTCTCCTGGCCCCTTAGGTAGCTTTCTTAAGCAGCCTGGACTATCTGCCTTGGGAATGGTGCCGCCCACCGTGGGATGGGCACGCCTACACAAATTGACAAGCGAAACAATCCCCTGCAGATCTGCCCACAAGCCAATCTGATTGCGACAAATTGATGTAAAGTTAAAGTCAACTAAGAGAGTTGTGTATATATATATATATATACATATACATATATGCATATATATACACACATATAAATATATCTATATCATCTATATCTGTATCTATATGTATTGATATATATATCAATCTGGTCATCATTCAGATAAGCCCCACTTCAAGGATCCCACAAGTTCCACAGGCCTGGGACTTCTGGACTGAACCGTAGTGGGTACTGACCTCAGTTGAAACATGCTGGTATCTAAGGAAATGGGTCCTTGACTGTTGTGACAGGAAGCGCTCATGAACCCCCAAAGACCCTCAAGGAACGTTTCCGATGTAATACATTAGGGTCTCTTTATTATAAGCCCAGGCTCGGGCTCTCCTCCAACCCAACCGTGACACAGCAGTGCAGGAAGGGAAGGCGGAGCAGCCGAGAACCCTCAGCAGGATGAGGTTTTATAGGGAATGGGAGTAAGTGATGGGGGAGGGGTTCAGTCTGGCAAACATCTAATAGAATGACTATCGTAAGCCGACAGGTGGGTGCTCTGAAACAAGACCACGAACAATCACACACGGTCTGAACGGACATCTGAAACTGCAAGACTAACCTTTGATTGACTGTTGCTAGGAAGTAGCTAGGGAGCAACCCTGGCCAAGGACACGCCCTGGGGTCCTTCCTGGTACTCGGGTGCCACCGCGTGGGTTCTGCTGCAGGTCAAGTTCTCAGGGTTTTTCTTTTCTTTAAGATGGAGGCCGAGCCGGGCGTGGTGGCGCACGCCTGTAATCCCAGCACTTGGGAGGCAGAGGCAGGCGGATTTCTGAGTTCGAGGCCAGCCTGGTCTACAGAGTGAGTTCCAGGACAGCCAGGGCTAAACAGAGAAACCCTGTCTCAAAAAAAAAAAAAAAAAAAAAAAAAAAAAAGATGGAGGCCGATCCCAAGATGGAGTAGGTTTGGCCTCTCATGACCTTGTCAAAAGGACCTTTAGAAAGAGAAATCCAGTGTCTCCTAGCACAGGCTGTGGTGAGAGGTCTCTCCGCACTTTGCCTGCACGGCAGGCGGGACCTTCCTCCTCCTCATAGCTGCTGCATGGTCCTCCCTGGCTGATCCACTCCCCCTAGGTCCCTGAGGAAGAGAGAGGAAGAGAGGGAAGGAAGTGGGGAGGGAGAGGGGGAAGGCGGGAAGATGGGAAGAAGGGAAGGAGGGAATACTGAGAGGCCAGGCCTAAAGTAAAAGAAAATCATGCTGAGCCTGGCGGTGCATGCCTGCAGACTCTGCACTGGGCACGGGGGTGCATGCCTGCAGCCTCAGCATGCAGAGGATGAGTCAGGACACTGTGAGTTCTACACCAGCACGGATTCCACAGCAAGATCCTTACTGGAAAGGAGAAAAAAAAAATTAAGCTGCTGAGATGGATCAGCTGGTAAGGACACTTGCTGCCAAACCTGAAAACCTAGTTGGATTCCCCAGCCCCATGTGATTGACAGACAGACCTGACTCCCGCTAAACGCCCTCTGACCTTCCTAAGTGTGAAATTTCATATACGTGAAATCCCACAGCACCTGTGCGACTCAGTGAGTGCAGGGATCGCTCCTGCTGTCATCTTCCCCCAAACAACACAGCAGAACGAGGATCCACAGGGCACTCACCCCTCCGTCTCACAGTAATCCTGATGACCCGTCTCACATTGGACAACTGTGTGACACATGCAGACGGAGCAGCCCTGTTTGTAAGGGACATCAACATTCACTGACCCTGCAAACAGAGCGGGTCATGGAGCCAGTCCCCCAAGGACCGTATTTTGCCTGTACATACATCCACCTTGGGCACTGGATTGCTAACCACCTTAGCTACAGTGGATAGCGTGGCTGGGACCATGGGCGTGCGTGTGTGCTGGTCTGTTTTCAGTGGCTACCAGGAAACGCCATGGACTGGATACTTTAATGTATAGAGAATGAAGGTTCGTTCTGCTCTTGACTGTGGAGGTTGGGAGGCTGAGGGGCCACATCATTAAGAACCTTTCACTAGTGCGGATTCTCACAACCCAAGACGGTGACAGGACATCACACAGAGAGAGACACACGCCCTACCTTGGGCCTCTCGTCCTTTTCTTAGAGAGCCACAGTCCCATCAGCCTCTCCCCGTGGCCACATTTTACCTCCCTCAGGTTCCACCCTCAAAGACCACAATGCCATCAAGTTTCGGTCACCTATACGCTGGGTCAGCAAGGTTGCTCAGTGAGCAAGGGAGACCACCTGAATTCAATCCCACGATCCATGTGGTGGAAGGAGAGAGCCAACTACACACTCAGACACACACACACAGACACATATACACAGACACACACGTACACAGACACATAGAGATACACACACACACACACACATAGACATACACAGAGAGATATACTTACATACACATAGGTACACAGACACACACAGATACACAGAGAGACACACACACAGACACAGACACACACAGAGACACACACAGAGACACACACATACAGATACACACACAGACACATACAGAGACATACACAGAGAGATATACTCACATACACATAGGTACACAGACACACAGAGAGACACACACAGACACAGACACACAGAGACACACACAGAGACATACACACACAGACACACACACACAGACACATACAGACACACACACATACAGACACACACACACACACAGACACACACACACACACACAGACACAGAGAGATATACTCACATACACATAGGTACACAGACACACAAACAGAGACACACTCACATACACATACACATAGGTACACAGACACATACACAGACACACAGAGAGACACACTCACATACACATAGGTACACAGACACACACATACACAGGCACACAGACACACACACACACACATACAAGTGAATAAAATGTAATTTTTAAAAATATTAAATAAATACCTCACAATCAAGATTAAGTTTCAGTGAGAGGTCGGGTGGTGACTGTCAAGCCCTCACGGTGTGCAATCACTGAGTCCTTTTTAATTAATTTGTCATTGTGTGCCTGCTATTATTGTGAAAATGGGGTTTCTACGGCACTTGCTGCTTAGGAAACTGGCTTCTTCAATTTACCAATGTGTCAGGGGCATTTTTCCATGAAATTAAATAGTCTTCTGCCTCATCCTTCGAAACAGCCAAATGGCATTTTTTTAAAATGGCTGTACCATTGTTCCCCCGTCCGCAGTGCATATACTAAATGGATATACCGCCGTTCGTTTTCCTGATCCGTCACTGGTGGACATCTAGGTCATTCCCAACTGTTAATTACACTTGACAAACCGTTTATTGAGCTCTTAAGACCAGGACTCTGTCCAATGCACAGTCAGGACACACAGCTTCTTAAAAAGGAGGGAGGAGCTGGATCTGCCTCGTGAGGAGTACACTCTTAAAATATGAACCCAAAACAACCTCTTCTTTATTAGAAAAACAATATTAGCAGGGAGGGCATGTTACATGCTACATGTCTCTCTGTGACAGAGGATGTCTCTCTCCTGCCCCCATGTGCCGGGGATTGACCTCAGGTTGTTAGGTCACCAGCCCAGGCCATGCTGCCCTTCTAAAATGTACTACTGCCAGGCAGTGGTGACCTCAGCACTCGGGACACAGAGGCAGGCGGATCTCTGAGTTCGAGGCCAGCCTGGTCTACAGAATGAGTTCCAGGACAGCCAGGGCTACACAGAGAAACCCTGTCTCGGGGGAAAAAAAATGGTGTGTGTGTGTTGAGTGTATGTGTGTGATCAGCGGCTTTAAATCACACATGAGTTGGCAGCCTGTGGTGGTTTGGATTTTGATTTGTTTGTTTGTTTAATTATGTGCATTGGAGAGGGGAGTATTTTGCTCCTGTGAGTGCCGGTGTATACTGAGTCTGGAAGACATCTGATTCTCTGTAGCTGGAGTTATGGGGGTCCTGGGACTCAAACATGGGTCTTCTGCAAGAACTAGGCATGATCTCTTACCATGGAGCCGAATACACAGCCCCTTGGGGTGTTTGTATGTTTGTTGGTTGATTGGTTGGTTGCTTGATTGGTTGGTTTTATTTAGCTTGATTTTTAAAAAATTTTTTTCTTTATTTACATTTCAAATGTTTTCCCCTTTCCAGGTCTCCCCTTCAGAACCCCCCATCTCATCCCTCCTCCCCTTGCCTCTACGAGGGTGCTCCCCCATGTTTGTTGTTATTTTGAGACAGGGTTTCTGCATGTAGTCCCAGCCTAGAACTTACTCTGTAGACCAGGCTGGCCTCGAATTCACAGAGACCTTCCTCTGCCTCTTGAGTGCTGGGATGAAAGGCGTTTGCCGTTACCACCCAGCTCCACCCCTTTGGATTTTGGTATTTCAGTTTAACTGATTTCCAACATTGGGAACCTTTGTGAACAGCTGCTGTCCTTGAGAGAAAGCTGTTCCAGTCCTTTGCCGTCCTTGGGTTTATTTCCTGAGACAGGCTGGCTTTGAACTGGAGACATAGCCCAGGTTGTCCTCAATATCCTCAGCCTTCTGATGTGGAATTACAAGTACTCACCACCACACCTGGAGGCTTAATGTTTAAAAAAAAGTTATTTATTTATTATATATGAGTACACTGTAGCTGTCTTCAGACACCCCAGAAGAAGGCATCAGATTTCATTATGGATGGTTGTGAGCCACTATATAGCTGCTGGGATTTGAACTCAGGACCTTCAGAAGAGTAGTCAGTGCCATCTCTTCAGCCCATTGTAGTTTTTGTTTGTTTGTTTGTTTTTGTTTTTCGAGACAGGGTTTCTCTGTGTAGCCCTTGCTGTCCTGGAACTCACTCTGTAGACCAGGATGGACTCGAACTCAGAAATACGCCTGCCTCTGCCTCTCAAGTGCTGGGATTAAAGGCGTGCGCCACCACTGCCTGGCCAATGTAGTTTTTAATTACAGTATTTGCTCTCTTGCTGGTGAGGTGTGGTCCTTACATATTGTGTATATGAAGCCCCTGTCAGATGTGGGTCTGGCACATTCATTTCATTCTATAGCGCTATCTCTCTCTCTCTCTCTCTCTCTCTCTCTCTCTCTGTGTGTGTGTGTGTGTGTGTGTGTGTGTGTGTGTGCGCGCGCGCGCGCGCGCGCGCGCGTGCGCTCCCACACGTGCCAGCGTTTCTCTATGTTGCCCTGGCTGTCCTCACTCTGTGGGCAAAGCTGGCCATGAACTCACAGACCACCGACCTCTGCTTTCCAGAGACGGTCTTAACAGCCTGTGCCAGCCCCGTCTGGGCGGAAGTTGGCCCTTCACCCTGCTGATGGTTCTCTTGGCTGCACAGAGCATTTTGATGTAAGTCCATGTGTCTATTTCTCTCCCATCCCTGTGCTTTTTTGGATCATGCCTCCCTAAATATCACCCTCACAAATGTCCTGGGGCTGTCTGCTCTCTAATCCTGTTTGGTTTTTGTTTTGTCTCCTTCTAGTACTTTCCTAGCTACAGGCCTCGTGTTGGCATCCTTCATTCATTCTGAGCTGGTTTTGGTGTGAGACAGGAGTCCGATTTGATGGCCCTGCCTGGGGCTAGCCACTTTTCCCATTTGTTGAAGCGACTGTGCTCTCCCCGTGGCGTGTTCTTGGCCTTGGGACTGGTGTGAAGATTAAATTAGGCTGAACGTGGGTTCTGGTAAACTAAGATATATTGGACGTATATATATCTGCTCCCTCCTGACTCTTCATTCTCACCAAGACAAGGGGCTATTTTTAGGAACATAAAACCATAAGAATAATTAGCACAGTGGAGATAACATTAATGAAATTTGGAAAGGAGGGAAGCAGACCCAGGAGACGCAGTGGAAGCACCAAAGGCCCGGAACTGCTAACGAGAAAAGCTGGAAATAACCAAAATGTGCCGCCACCGCTCCAGCAAAGGCCCAGTGACGACTGCATGACCTCAGTGAGCAGCAGAACCAGGGTGGGGTTCTCCTCCCCCCCTGCCTGGCTTTGCAGCTCTGGATGGATAGTGTAGGTGGTCAGGGTCTGAGGGACAGGTGTGGGAGTGGCCAGCCCCCGGTGGTCATGCATAATCCACTCTGTACCCAGTGTTGTGACCGGTCCCAAGTACAGGGTGCAGTGGGCACAGGAGCATTGCTAAAGGTGGGGGGGTCGGGGGGAGGGTCCCCACAGGAGGTGACTTCTGCAGGCCCCAGAAGAGAGTCTTGGTATGGCAAGGTGGGACTAAGAGGGGAGGCACAGGCCAGGTGCTGGAGGGCTGGGACAGGCCCATGGGAATGTGGGCCTTGGCTCCACCCCTTTAACCCCGCCCTGCCCCCGCCCCAGCCCTTCTCTGCCACCCTTTGTCTGGGTCTTCAGATGGGCTCTGCTCTGCACCCTTCCCTCCGGTCCTTCCTGACTTGAAGAAGCTGGAGGAGAGCTTTGGCCAACCCGGGATCGCCACGCCCTCCTACATCAGACCACCCCCCATCCCTGGCCAGTCAACAGCGCATGCCCGGGGAAGCGCCGCGCATATTCCCAGCACCCTCGCTTCCTATGTAGAGACAGATGTTTTGGCTCCCATCATTCCGCTTACAACCCAAGACACATCTGCTTCCCCAAACACCTGAAGACACCGGCGTGAGAAGACCAGGGGTCTGCCCTATAGCCTGAGTCCCCAAGGCTTGGGAGGGCAGTCAGTGGGCAGGGAGGCCACTCCCATCTCATCCCAGATGACCACCTCCACCAAAGGCCCTGGCCACCGTGCCAGAAGACAAACCTCCCAGAGAGGTTACCATACTTGCTTTCCGACTAAAGTGAAATAGCTTCAAGAGAGGTGACTCAGGCAGGAGTCAGCTGCTGCCTTCAGACTTAACCAGTGGAAAACACTGCAGAGTCTGGTTCAGTTTTAGTTTTAAATAAGCAACAGATCGTTTTAACGATAACTACTCCCCGGCACTGCAGGGTCTGCGCACAGATCACTCGGGAAGGACCTGAAATTCCTATGTAACAGGTCTTTTAATTTGTTCTATTGGTTACTAGCGTGTAAGGTCTGAGGGTTGGAGTGCGGACACGCTAGCTGTGTGTATGGAGGTCACAGGACAATTTTCAGGAGCCTTTCTCCCCTTCCCCAGTGGGCTCTGGGTATCAAATTCAGGTCATGAGGCTTGTCTAGCAAATGCATTTACCAGGGAAGCCATTTTCCTGGTTCCGTTTTTTCTTTCCTTCCTTCCTTCCTTCCTTCCTTCCTTCCTTCATTTCCTTATTTCCTTTCTTTTTTCTTCTTACAGTTTTTTTATTTTTAATTAAAAGAACATTACTGGGGGTGCTGGGGAGATAGCTCAGAGTTTAAGAGCACCGACTGCTCTTCCAGAGGTCCTGAGTTCAATTCCCACCAACCACATGGTGGCTCACAACCATCTGTGATGGGATCTGATGCCCTCTTCTGGTGTGCATCAAGACAGTGTACTCGTATGCATAAAATAAATTAATAAGTATTTTTTTTAAAAGCACGTGTTACTGTTCCAGAGGACAGGAATTCCATTCCCAGCATCCACGGAGTATCTGTAACTCCAGTTCTAGGGGATCCAACACTCTCTTCTGGCCTCTGAAGGCAGCAGGTGCTCATGTGGTGCCCAGGCAGGCGCTTGTGTGGTGCCCAGGCATACATCCAACCCAAACACCCAAGCACATTTTAAAAATGTATTACTTGCCATGCAGTAGTAGCACACGCCTTTAATCCCAGTACTTGGGAGGCAGAGGCAGGCAGATTTCTGAATTTGAGACCAGCCTGGTCTACAGAGTGAGTTCCAGAGAGATCCTGTCTGGGGAGGAGGGCGGGGGGGGGGTTTACTCTTATAGACACAGAGTGGGGATGGGGGGGAAACATGCCACAGAACACATAGAAGTCAGAGGTCAGAGGACAACTTGTGGAATTAGTTCTCTCCACCATGTGGGTCCCAGGGATTGAACTCTGGTTATCAGGCTCTGCCAGCACCTTTATCACTGTGCCATCTCACCAGCGCTTGACTTCTCCTCCTCCTCCTCCTCCTCCTCCTCCTCCTCCTCCTCCTCCTCCTCCTCCTCCTTCTCCTCCTCCTCCTCCTTCCTCTTCCTCCTCCTCCTCCTCTTTCTTCTTCCTCCTCCTCCTCCTCCTTCTCCTCCTCCTCCTTCTCCTGCTTCTCCTCCTCCTTCTTCCTGTTCTTCTTCAGATTTATTTTGTTTTTAAATTATGTGTTTCCATATAGTCTGTAAGTAGGTGTGTGCATGTGTGTGTGCAGGTGTCCCTGGCGTCCAGGAGCAGTCCTTGGATCCCCTGGAGCTGCGCTTATAGGAGGCTGTGGGCTGCCTGACATGGGTGCTGGGGGCTAAACTCAGCCCTGCAGGAGCACTATGCCCTCTCAGTCGGCCACACCTCCCAACAGTGCTGCCCTTAGGGCCAGCCCTTCCACACATGGACCTTTGGAGGACAGTCGATACTGAAACTGTCCTATACCAGGCCTGTCCCCTCACTTCAGAACCACCTCGCTTTCAGTCTCTCTGGTGGGAAGGCACGATGTGGGGGTGCTGAGCAGCCACGCTCCAGAAGCTCCACAGTCCTGGGACGCCTTTCTGCCCCCCCCCCCCGCTCTGCTTCTTGCTGCTGCAGGGCCTTTGCACATGCTGTTACCTTCTGCCTACCATTCTCTTCCCTCTTTCTTTCTCTCTTCCTTCATATCCCAGCCCAAGTGTCTTCTCTGACCTTCCAATTATTTTACACACCCATTCTACAGATAAGGAAACTGGGCGATCCAGAGAGGGTAAGCAATGTGTCCAAGAGCACACAGCCAATATTCAACACAACAAGAATTTGTTAATTGAGGTGGGAAGACCTGCCCACTGTTGGCGGCATCATTCCCTGGGCTCGGATTCTGGACTGTACAAAAAGGAGAAAGTGAGCCGGGCGTGGTGGCGCACGCCTGTAATCCCAGCACTCTGGGAGGCAGAGGCAGGTGGATTTCTGAGTTCGAGGCCAGTCTGGTCTACAGAGTGAGTTCCAGGACAGCCAGAGCTATACAGAGAAACCCTGTCTCAAAAAAAAAAAAAAAAAAAAAAAAAAAAACCAAAAAAAACCAAAAAACAAAAAAGGAGAAGGTGGGTTGGCACAGGGAATTGTTCTCTACTTCGTGACAGTGGACACAGTGTGGCCAGATGCCTCAAGCACCCGACACCATGACTTCCCATTGTGATGATCTATACCCCTGAACTACAAGCCCAGAAGAACTCTTTTTGCTTTAAGTTGCTGTCATCAGGGTATTGTACCACACAAGAGGAAAAGTTACTAAGACATTGACTAACACAGTGATAGGTATACAAAGGCAGATTACCAGTGTTAACAGAGATACGTCAGGAGATGCTGGCAAGCTCCCAGTCTCCGAGACGGGCAGGAAGTGAGGGGTGAAAGGTCTCCGACAAGGCTGGCACTGAGCTCCCCAGTCTTCCCACGCCCCCTTTCCTGCAGTACCGAGGACTGAACGGGAGGTGCTGTATGTGCTTAGCAAAAAAATGCTACCCCGGAGCCACAGCCCCAACACCCTTCTTTCTATCTATGGGTCTATCATTTTATTTGTTTTTTGTGTGCATTTGGTATTTTGTTCATACGTCTGTGTATGTGAGGGTGCCAGATCCCCTGGAACTGGAGTCACAGAGAGTTGTGAGCTACCACGTGAGTGCTGGGTATTGACCCTCTGGGAAAGCAGCCAGTGCTCTTAACTGCTGAGCCATCTCTCCGGCCCCCTATTTGTTTGTTGTGATGCTGGGTATTGAACCCAGGACCTCAGGCCTGGTAGAGAAGCTCTCTATTACTGAGCTACCTCTCCAGCCCCTACATTTAATTTGGAGACAGGTTTCCCGTTGAAATCCAAGAAGCGTCAAACTTGAAATTCTCCTGCCTCTACCTCCCACGTCGCTGGGAACACGGACCTGCAGCACTCACCAGGCTGGAGGATTGCCTCGGGAAAGAAATGGTTCTCAACACATTTTGCCGAAGGACCTACTTTCACACTGTGCACTCAGTCTTGGGACCCCAGAGGGCCTCGCCAACCCTAGGTTTTGAATTTCCCATCATGCACTGGGAAGCTTTGAGTGTGCCACTATATCCCTTCCTGCTAATGATTTAGGAATCTGCCCTGTAAGGTTATAAACGAGTAAGATCCATGTGGGGGAGGAGGATGTCCTGGGGGAGGGAGAGCAGGAACAACATGACTTTCACCTCTGAAAAACAAGGAGTGAATAGGGAGAGAGAGACAGGGAGATGGCTCAGGGGGTAAAGGCTCAAAAACCTCACGACCAGAACTCTACCCTTGGAGCCCATTCAGGGGTAGAAGCCAAGAAGCAACTCCGCAAAGCTGTCCTATGACCTCCGTGTGCATGCTTTAGCACATGCACCCACATAGACATATCATCCAGACACACGCATTCACACACACACAATAATAATAATAAATTATATGGCTTAAAGAAATAATTGAAGTCATAAGGATGAGGTGTGTAGGGTGGCGGGATGGACAGACAGAAGCAAGGTTGGCTGGGTGGCCGGACAGACAACTGAGCAGGAAAACATATAAGAGAGGATATTGAGTTTCCACAGAGTGCTGGGTTGAGAGAGTGAGGAAGGATCTTGCAAGGAGAAGCTGAGGGGTGAGCAGGTGGGAATGGTGCATTGTGGGTAGGCAGGGCTGGCAGGTAGCCAGAAAGCAGAGAACTGAGGGGAGGGAGCCCCGCTGATAGCATGGGGAGGGGACCACTCTCAGAGGAGGGACTGAACAGAACTGGACTGAGCGGCTTGCTTGGTTTTCTTGGCTTTGCTGGTTGATTGCTCCCCCACGCCCAGCTTCCCTTCAGAGACCCCCAGAATGTCACAGCTGGCTGCTGTTGCGCCTCTGGTCACAAATGGGATAATCTTAAAAGGCAGCCGGGCCTGAGGCCCCGCTGAATCACACTGAGTGAGAGTCCGCTCTCTTCAGAATTCTGCTTCAGAATTTCTAAAGATCACACTGGCAAGGGACTGTTTCCTTGCTCCGTGGTGCGAGATCTCCCTAGGGGAGGAGAGGAGCCACATTGGAGCTGACCCACTGATAGGCAGGTGGGGCGGAGTAACAGTTTGTTCTCACTGGAGTTGGTTATGCTGTCTGTGTGTGTGTGTGTGTGTGTGTGTGTGTGTGTGTGTGTGAGGGTGCTGCAGTCACAAGAGTTTCATTCTAAACAACCATATATGTGTAAAATGATTAACAGCAAAAGTGAAAAGCAGCATCCATCCAGCATATGTATGTGTGTGTCTGTGTATGCATATTATATGTATATTATATGTGTAGTATATGTACATTATATGTATATGTATATGTATACATAAGTTATATGCATGTTATATGTGTGTTATATGCATGTTATATGTATATGCATATTATATTATATGTATATGCATATGATGCATATGCAGGGTTTCTCTGTAGAGCAGACTGGCCTTGAACTCGCAGACACCTGCCTGCCTCTGAGTCTTGAGTGCTGGAATTAAGGGTCATTTCAGAGTATTAACACTGTTGGCAGTGGGGGAGGGATCCCTGAGGGTGAGATGGGGGGGAGGGGAGCTGTGATCTGGATGTAAAGCGAGTCAATAAATACATTAGTGGGGTCTGGAGGGCACCAGTAATCCCGCTGAGGGAGGCCATTAGTAATCTGGACTAAGAAATGAGGATCAGGCGTTCAAGGGCAGGTTGCAGGGATTTTTTTTTTTTTAAGTGGTGGTGGGGACCTTTTAGGTCAGATCAGAAAAGTTCTCTCTGAGGAGTGGAGAGACAAGAGGCAAGACAGCCACAGGCCTGGTGAGCCTGAGACACCAGCCGGTGTGATAGGTTCAAAGGACAGGAAGAGCCTGGAGCTGGAGCTGGGGAGCCCCTCAGGCAGCTACAGTCTCTGGGGCTCACGTACCTCGCCAACAGAAGAGGCCTCTCTCCGTCTGGACCCAGCATCCTCGAGTGTCCGAGGCTGCCCCCGCCGCTTCCTGTTAACATCAGCGTCCACCCTGGCTCTTGTTCGTTCTTTGGATCTATTAATAGACCTTCGAGGGGCTTGCCTCTCCTGAGGAAAAGCTTCGAGGAGTGACCCTCCCCGGCCATCCTGCCTGCGCGAAGCCTCAGCTTTGGAAATTGTTCTTCCGTTCCGGGCTCTTGACCTGGCCATGGGCTTGACCACAGCAATGGGCACGCAGGGAACAGGGCAGGTTCAGGTTTGGTGAGAGGCGGGTCTAGACAAGCTTGGTTTGGGGTCCTCGGCACACAGCGCTGGGCCTCCACAGCGGCCTAGGCCTAGCGTTCTCTGAAGAGACAGAACGGAGGCTGAACCAGAGACAGTTTCAGAGGGCGCTGGCCACGGCTCTCAGTCTGGAGAGGTGAGGAGGCCCGCCATCTGCGTCTACAAGCTAGACACCGGTTGTAGAAATTATTTAATCCCGACCTGGGTTTCTATGTTTCCTTTAATTTTCAGCTGACAGGGCAGGGCAGGGCCTTGACCCAGAGCCTGAGGTGATACAGCTGTGGCCATGCCGAGGGTCTGTGCGTGTGTAAGTGGCCATGGGCATCCCATGGCCCTGCTTCTGTGGCGAGGATGGTGACTATGGGCGCATCTGCATCCGCGTTCCCAGTGAGCTTCAGATGCACGAGGCTGAACTTGAAGTGGGGTCCGTGTGAGGCCCCTCACCTAATCTCTGAGGGAGCAAAGGTGGAGACCAGGCGGGGTGAGGATGAGCTGCAGGTCAGGTCAGGGTCAGTCTCGGCAGGCGTGGGGGTTGGGAGGATGCTAAGGCACTACCGTGGCCCCAGGCGTGTCCTGCGCTAGGAGGTGGGCGAGCCTTTCATTTTTACCCAACATTCACTGACCACTCAAGAGACACAGGAAGTCCTATCATCTGACAATGGCTCCAGTCCTGGAGCACTGAGTCCCTTCATGGAAGGGGACAGGCATGCTGAGTCTTACGTCCACCAGGAGGAGCTTGGGAAACCTTCCTGGAAGGGAAAAAGGACGGTCCATCATGAGCATGCAGAGGCGAACAAGAGGAAAGGGTGTTTATCCAAAGACCAAAGGCCAGGTGGGGCACGGCATTCTCTTGGCGTTATGTCTGAGAGGCCAGCAGGTACATCGGCTTAAGCTGCAGAAATCGGGCTGAGGATGTGGCTCACGGGTGGGGCACTTGTTAAACACAGACAAGGCCCTGGCACAATCTCCAGTACCACCACGAAGAGGAAACGAGGGGAGAGGAGGAGGAAGAAGAAAAGGAAAAAATGAGAGGGGAAGGAAGGAGAAAGAACAAAGGAAAAAGAAAGACAGGAAGGAAGGGCAGACAAAAGAAAGACAGGAAGGAAGGACAGACAGACAGACAAAAAAGAAAGAAAGACAGGAAGGAAGGACAGACAAAAGAAAGACAGACAGGAAGGAAGACAGACAGAACAGACAAAAAAGAAAGAAAGAGGAAGGAAGGAAGACAGACAGACAGGCAGGCAGGAAGGCAGATAGACAGAAATACAAGCCAGGGGATGGCTCGGTGGGTAAAAGCACTCTCTGTGCAGGCCTGGTGGCCTGAGTTTGATCTCCAGAACCCATGGAAAAAGCTGGAAGCCGAGTGTTCATCTGCAGCGCTCCTGCAGCCACAGGAGAGGCAGACATGGAAAAATTAAAAGGAAGCTCACCGGCCAGGCAGCCTGCAGCGCACGGCACAGAACAAGAGAAAGTCCGCCTTAGTATGTAGCTTGGCAGGCACATGTACATGTACACACACACACACACACACACACACACACACACGCACGCATACACATGCACACACATGCACAAACACTCATACACACATGCACACACACATGCATACACATGCATATACATGCACACACACACGCACAAAAACACTCATGCACACATGCATGTGCACACACACATGCACACATACCAAACAAATAAATTTCAAAAGAAAGGTTGGTAGGTCAAGTCCAGTGTGATGGCATGGACTTGAAGCTGAGAAAGAAAGACCTGATAGTAAAAGGATAAGGCTGCAAGCTAGGAATCCCCCGTGCCTGAGTCTAGGGTGACCCCAAAGGAGCAGAGGTTTGGCCCATTCTTTCCTCCAGAGTCCAGCTGCGAGCCTCGGGCTGGGAGTGTCCCTAGCATCTTTTCCCATCTCGCCTCCACGGAGCGGCTGTGGCGAGGACGAGCATGGCTGGGGCTGGCAGGATCACTGCGGGGTCTGCGGGGCTCATGCCTGGGGGCACTCGGGTCCCCAACACCTACTGCTAGTGGGGGAGGATGGACTTTGAATGCGTAATCCTGGCCCTGTAACAGGAAATGCGTGATGTGACGCTGTGTGCCTGGCGTAATACGCATGTGATGCTGTGCGTAACCCTGGCGCGACCCTGTGCGTGGCGGCCATGTAAGCGGAAATGACTTAACTAGTTCATCCGGCCTCTGTGGGAGGCTGATTGGTTCTCAGAGAACGCGGGCTCAGATGGTTTGAACTGATTGGCTTAGAAGCTTGTGGTAGGCGGGTTCTGTTATAAGCCTATAAAAGCCACTCCGATTCTGCCCACGTGGCTCACACTCTTTTACCCTGCTTGGTAAGACTGTGACCCTCAGAGCTCTGGAATTAAAATTCCTCTTGCTATTTGCATCAAGACTGTTTCTCGTGTGTGATTGGGGTGCCGGTTTCTGAGGCGTGGGGTGCCCCCGTTTTTTCTTTCGGGTCTTACAATAGTTCAAGCCTAGCCTGGGTTACACAGGCATCTAAAGTTACATATTCAATCCCCCCCCCCTCAAAAGGATGTTGTGGCAAGCCGGAGGGCTGGTGATGGGGGACACAGGACGCCAGTGAAGCTGCCTAACTCATCCCAGAATGCTGCTCATACCTGATGGAGCCTGTTTGAGCCGTTGCTGAGACCTCAGAATCTGGAGTTTTCCCGGAGACTTGCTCATCTCCCTGAACCACAGCTGGGGTGCCCCCCCATACCCATGTTCACCCTCTTCCCTCCACTCCGTGTGTGTGCACAGCTTCTGCAGCTCTGCCTAGTGCCCTGCTCCTGCCCTGGCACCAGCACACATTTGCAAGAATCTGGGGCTTCCTCTGGGTCAGGTTTAAAGTTAAGTGTTACTTTTTTTGTCTGGAAATTAGTCAGTCAGACTAAGTCAGAGGTCAAGATGAGGTGAAAGGTGGTTCATGAGAAGTTCCGATCAGTCAGGCTTCAGTCAGGGGTCAGGTTTAGATCACGGTGTACAGTAAAGGGCTCGGCCTAAAGATGGGATCAGACCTCGGCCTAGGACTATGAGCTGGGTCACAGTTAGAGCTGAGGCTAAGGGTCAGCGCAGGCCAGATTGGGGTCCCAGCCTGGAACCAGGCAGGGCTCAGTTTAGCCTGAGCACAGAGATCCAATCTGCATCTAGATGAGGAGTGCGGGTTCTGGCTTTCCGGCTGAGACTCCCGGATGCTCAGGCCTGGAATGTAAGCCGGGCCCGGCACAGCAGTGAGGCAGAAGTCCAGTGTGGACCCTGACAGGTTCCCACCCCTGCCATGGTGCTGAGTCATAGGTGCACTAGTGATTCCCTCACCTGGGATAATGTGCACTGTGAAAACACACACACACACATACAAACACACATACATATATGTACACACACATAGATGCAATGTACACACATACACATATGCACATACATACCCATGCATGTATATACACATATGCACACACATGCACACACACATGCACACACACATATAAATACACCCATCCATATACACACAAACACCCATACACACACATGCACACATGCATATGCACATACACACTACAAGCACACACCCTAACACACATACACACACACACAAAGACACTGTGCAAACACACATGCATGCAATATACATACAGACATGTACATACACACATGGATGCAATATACACACATACACATATGCACATATATATACCCATGCATGTATATACATATATGCACACACATGCACACATATACACATAAACACACACATATAAATACACCCATCCACATACACACAAGCACCCATATGCACACATGCACACATGCATATGCACACACACTACAAGTACATACCATAACACACACACACACACACACACACAAAGACACTATGCAAACACACATGCATCCCACACATGGGAAGCAGGGCTCTAGGCCCTTGGGAAGACTCCGGCACAGCTGCAGGAAACACCTGCCCAGGTCAGAGGGGCCCAGGACGATGAGTCAGGCAGGAGCAGTCTTCAGAAGGCCAGGCCTCTGCAGACTGTCCATGCCACTTAACGCTTGTTCCCTGGGAATGACACCACCCAGAGCCCTGGGGAGACAGTGGCCCGGTACAGAGGAAAGAGCTCTGGCTGGAGGTAAAGAACCAGATGTCACTTCCTCACAGCTTGTCCCAAGCCATCTACAAAACGGTAATAAATAAGGGTTAGTTTCCTTCTTCATGGATACATCAAGACCGAAAGCAATCCGAGGAGGAAAGGGCTTATTCAGCTCACACTTCCACACCACTGGCCAACATCAACGGAAGTCAGAACAGGAACCTGGAGGCACAAGCTATTGCAGAAGCCAAGGACGGGTGCTACTTACTGGCTTGTTTCCCCTGGCTTGCTCAGCCTGCTTTCTTACAAAATCCAGAACCACCAGCCCAAGGATGGCACCATCGACAATGGACTGGGTCCCACCCGGGTCCTGCCCCATCACAGACGGCCAACAGGCTTGTGTACAGCCCGATCTTATGGAGGCGTCTTCCCAATCGAGGCTCTTTCCTCTTGGATGACTCTAGCGTGTGTCAAGTTGACAGAACGCCTGCCAGTACCGCGGTCATTTGACAAGTGAGGAAACCGTCCGTCAGAGTCTGACCCAGAGCCCACAGCGCAGCGAGGGCAGCATGGGGGGTGCACACCAGGCCTGTCAACATCAAAGCCCACAGTTCTCTTGCCAGTCAGACCTCTGTTTCCAAAGCACTTGTCCACACCCCATGCAGGAGGCTGGTGTAGAGAAGACATTGTGAGGCGGAGCAGGGCAAAGACCCCAGTTGGGGCCCACTGGGGCACAGGGGAGCTGAATAGGTCCGAAGACCAAGCCAACCTGCGCTAGTGAAACTCCAACCCCGGACACAGGATCAAACCCCTTTTGGTCCTGTTGGTTCTTCTTTCCTGGCACACTTGCTGTGTGATCTCAAGCAAATCACCTCACCTCTCTGAGCAAGGTGCAAACCTCCATCTGTGAGGGAGACCACTGGCACCATTTCCTCTTGTGTCTATGCGATAAGAAGAAGCAGAGGCAAAATGATCTGCAAGAGCTAGTGGGACCATCACACACACACACAGACACACACACAGACACACACAGATACACACACACACAGACACACACACACACAGACACACACACACAGACAGACACACATACAGACACACACACATACACACACACATACTCCTTGCTATGGGATATTGGGACCTACTGTTCCTTTCTCCTGGTCTGCCCTGCAGAAGCCAGCCACCCACATTCCATACACTCCCTTCTGAAGTAATACTGGGACACTGGTTGGAATTCTGGAATGGACAGGAGGTGTGTGTGTGTGTGTGTGTGTGTGTGTGTGTGTCCCTTTTCTCCTTGAATAGATAATGAGGATGCAGAGGCACGTGAGGTATTTATGTGGACTGGGTGTGAGTCAGTAGCCAAACAGGCGCAAAGCCCTAGGTTTCATGCCCAGTGTGAGAACACTGCTAAGTCACCAAACTGGGGCAGCAGGGAGCTCAAGCAGCCAGATGCTCCTTCTAGAACTCACTGAGGGAGCCACTGACCACCCTCCCCTCCATTTTCAAAAGACTGAGGCAAGGGACAGGGATTCCGCAGAGATGTGAAACTGAAGATTTCCTGTAGCCAGACTCTGGCTACTTGGTTGGTTCTTCTTTCTTCCTCTGTTGGGAAACCTTACTGCTGTTAAGGTCGTAGTCTACCATGACCAAACAGCTCCCTGAGCTCTGCACAAAAGGGAGGCATCCCTTTTACAGCAGGGTTTCCTCTTCTCAGCCTGACCCCCACATCCTCTATCTGAGGACTGTTATTGTAGTCTTTGGTGAAACTACAGGTTCAACTCCCTTTCTCCCGCCCTGCAAGCATTGGGAATGCCTCTCCATGCAAATGAGGCATCCCCATGCAAATGAGGCACCCCATGCAAATGAGGCACCCCATGCAAATGAGGCATCCCCATGCAAATGAGGTATTTCCAGTACTGCAAGCCACAGTCAAAGTTCTTTCACCTGGCACGCCCTTTCCTACTTCCCAAGGTATCAGGCCCCTGGAGCTATGTACGCACTCAGTGCTTCACTGAAGGCCGTCTAAGGGACCTCACTGCTGGACCGACATCCTGAGGTCCTGCTGACCCTCCAGTTCTGTGCTTCCATCATCCTTTCTCACCCTATGTGCAGCGGGCGCCTGCACAGCCCAGGTGGGAAGTGAAATCCAGAGCCACATCCCACCCGGCTCTACCCCTTTGCTTCCACCCTTTCAACACTTACACGAGACAGGAAGGGGGGAAAAAAGGATAGAGGGGAAAGCGGATGACAGTGACATTATCTTTAAACTACTTCCTGCTGATTAGGAGCATCAAGTTCCTTGGGGAAAATTTGATCTTCCCCCAGCAGAATATCTAATTTCTTCTTCTAGTTTCTTTGCACACAACTACTTAGCTAATTGCAACTAACCAACAGCCCACCCTGCCTTTCAGGGCCCTAGCATTTATATACCCTCTGAAGTGTCCCCGGATTTCCAAAGGTCACACAATCTCAGAAACTACCTGCAGCTGACAAAATCATACCCCTCCTAGAGCACAGGGCAACTCATCGTCAGCTGCCGTGGACACTGAAGCAGCGCCATATTCCATATCTGGGATTACGATGAAAACATATTCCCAGAATATTTCTGTGTTTTTTTTCTTTTCTTTGTTTTTTAAAGACATATTTATTTATATTATGTATATGAGTACACTGTAGCTGTCTTCAGACACACCAGAAGAGGGTGTCGGATCCCATTGCAGATGGTTGTGAGCCACCATGTGGTTGCTGGGAATTGAACTCAGGACCTTTGGAAGAGCAGTCAGTGCGCTCTTAACCACTGAGCCATCTCTCCAGCCCATGTTTTTTCAAAGAATCCAAAATTCTCACTACATTTTCCTCCCACCAATCCCAGGCGTAAAGGCACCAAGAAAAACCACACGGAGGTCTGGAAAGATGGTGCAGCAGCAGTTTAGAGCGCTTCTTGAGAGGATCCAGGTTTGATTCCCAGCACCGAAATGGCAGCTCACAACCATCTGTGACTCCAGTTTCCAGGCTCACATATAGTGCAGAGGCATACATGCAAGCAAAAACATTCATACACATGAAATAAAGTAAATAAATCTAGAAATACTTTTATTTATAGAAAAAGCAAATACATTTCCTTCCTGGGGATGTTGTCTGGTAAGGGAGACCATCCCCTCCCCTGGGCAGCCTAAAAAGAGAGAAGTGTAAGAAGAAAATAGAGAACCGTTATGTTGGAAGGGTAACAGACAGTCTGGGGCCTGCCATGTGCTGAGAGTCAGCAGGGGGTCACAGAAAGGTGTTGAGCTCATAAAGCCTCCTAACACCCACCCTAGAGCACTCCCATCCCCCCGGGAAGCATGGGGCCTTACAGCAGGAGCCGTAGGTGCAAGTAGGAGAGGTGAGGGAGAAGCTGCCAAAGGGTAACATAAGCAAACTGTGGGGGCCAGGCTACCATAGTACCCCAGAGAGTACACACATGTTCTGCAGTGATCTGCCATGCTGACCCTTGCCACAGGAGAAGGAAGGGAGGAGGCATCCACACTGATCCTGGGAGGCACTGTGTTAGGTGGGAGAGGTGCCCCAGAATGTGTGGCTGCGTTTCCACCACAAGCCCAGGACAGGGGAGCACACAGACAGCCGGATAGCGTTTGGCCACTGAAGTGAGGACAGAGATGTAGGATGCTGTGGGGGGTTCTAGTGTCTGTGGTGGGGTGACTACAGGTGTCACACGTGTGAAGGGGATACCAGGAGACAAAGATCAAGAGAAAGGAGCAGAAACAATGCTTGACGTCATCTCTGTGAATTTCTCACATAGTAATGTGAGTCGGCAAACCCCAGAGAAAAGCTGAGGGAAACCCAAGCCAAACAAAACAGCAGACTACATCTGTCACATCCATTTCAAACTACAGCAAACCAAAGATGAAGGAAACCATCCCTAAAGAGGCCAAAGGAAAACTGTGCAAACTACGAGGGTGGGGGGTGGGGCGGCACACACCTTTAATCCCAGCCCTGGGGAGGTGGAGAGGGGCAGGGAGATCTCTTGAGTTGGAGGCCAGCCTGGTCTACAGGGTGAGTTTCAAGACAGTCAGGGTTACACAGAGAAACCCTGTCTTGAAAAACAAAACACCATGCAAACAAGCAGAGAATGTCAGTGATATGTGTGTGATACACACACACATGTTTGTGTGGATATTTAACATGATAAAAGAAAAGGCCCCACTAACCAAGAAGTCTGCACCCCATGAACTTGCCCTTAAATATAAAAGATGGGCATAGGAGAGAGATGCATGATGGGTAAACTGCTTGGCACACAAATGTGAGGACCCAAGTCTGAATTCTCAGAACCCAGGTAAAGCCATGCACAGAGGTGCGCCTCTGTGACCCTGGCACCCTTATGGTGCGAGGAGAATGACCCAGAGCTTACAGGCCAGCCAGCCTGGCATACGCAGAGTTAAAGATCAAAAAGAATCCTTCAAACAAGGTAAGAGGAAGCCTGACCTCTGACCTCCACTCTCACACCGTGTCAGGTACGCAGCCACACTCTCACACACAAACTTGTGCACCACACGCACACATCATACAGGCATATGCACAAGTGAAGAAATAAGGATTTCTGCAAAAGATAAACACAGTGGGATTTACTGCTGTAAACCTGCCTTGCAAGAAGACTGAGGGAAGCTGTTACAGGGAGAGAGGTGGCTGGAAACGTGTGTCTACTTAATGCAGTGAACATTTTGGTCTCTTTAAAAACCCAGCTATGTTACGTGATTGTTTTTTGTTCCAGCCCCAGGGTTGGGATATGCGGCTACTTCAGTTTGTCCACAGCCGCTAACTATGATTTGTCTCGTGCTCTAGAAGGGGCATGATTTTTGCCAGCTGCGGATAGTTTACGTTTAGAATTCTGGGGCCTCTTGAGAGGGTATATAGTCCAGAGCCCCCAAAAGAGCCTGGGACAGCTGCTGGTCCCTGCTGCTGCTGGTGGTCCCTGCTGTTGTACTTGCTGCTGCTTTTGCTATTGTTGTGTTGCTAGACTGCCTGATTGCTGGATATTCTGATAAAGAGACCTATGCCCCCTTCCCCTCTAACCTTCTTTCTCTCCTGCCTAGTCCTGGGGGGTTAGAAGGATTAGGGTGGAATAAGGGTTGGAAGGGTGGCAGACATAAGAACCCAATAAAGTAATCCAAAAAGTGCAGCTGCAACTTAGAGACCAGCAGAGCCGTGGAAATGCCAGTGAGGGAGAAACTGAAGCTCATTTCCCAGCCAGGCCCCACCCCACCCCACCCCCCACCCCCACCACGACCCCCCCACCCCCGCGAGCAGGCCTTCGAGCTCAGCCTCTTAGAGACTGGCATGGAGCTGCAGAGCCACTGCTCCATGGCTTTGCTTCTCTTCCAGAGGACCCTAGTTCAGTTCCCAGTATCCCTGTCAGGGGATTCACATAACTCCTGCCCCAGTGGATCTGATGCCCTCTTCCAGCCTCTGCAGACTTCCACACTCAGGTGGCATGCACATACATAAATAAACACACAAATAAAAATAGCTGTTTTAAAAATGTAAAATAGAGGATAAGTATACAGAATCAAGCCATGCACCCCAAAAACTAAGGCCAGAAGACCAAGGAAGCCCCTGTTAGTGTCTGAGGGAAGAATGAAGGCAGCCTCCCACTGGACAGATAGCGAAACTAAGTCCCGTGGAGGTGGTGGTGCTGGACCTAGAGCCACCCAGTGGAGACCTAGACTAGAACCCAGAGACCAGCTCTATGGCTCAAGCCTGTGGTGAGGCATCTGGATTTTGCGGAGAGCCTCCACCCAGCTGCGCACATCTGTCATCCTCTGTAGGATGAGACAATAACCAGGAGCAGGGCCAAGGACTCCAGGCAGAACAGCGCTGGATCCTCCAAGGGGCGGGGCTGGATCCTCCAAGGGGCGGGGCTGGCAGCCGCGCTGTGAGGCTGAGCCTGGGCCAGCAGGGCTACCCCTCTGCTGGCACTGGGCACTACATTCCTTAGGTCGCACCTCATCCGTTACCCGAGTGAGGGGATGGCCCCCCTGGAGGATTGCCTCAGCAAGTCCTAACTCCTCTCTCAGCCTCCTTCAGGATAAACCGGTTCCTCCCAGTTCTGCCGGGCCCCACCCTTCACGCCTGATCCCAGACTGCTCCCCATGGCTTCCCTACCCTCTACTCGGAGGAAGGAGACAGTTGCTCGGAATCCTCAGTAGCCAGTGGGAGACCTTTGCACACCGGAGCTCTGGATATGGAGGAGGTAGCTTCACCTAACCCTTAGGAACCTCTAGTGAGAGGGGAGATGGCCTCAGGTTCAGGAACTGCCTGTCCAGTGGAAGAGACCTTTGCCACCATCAGGAGGCTCTGTGAGCATGCCCAGATGCGGGCTGAGTGGGCCTCAGAACTCAGCACAGTGGCCCCAAGTTTACCGCAGTAGCTACCTCAGCTGTGGGCGGTAGCCAGCATCCTGACATTACCACCACGCCCTGCGGCGACAGGAAACACATATTCCTGCCGCACCCTTGCTTCTGGTGAGAAACTGGCACGCTGTGGCTGCCACTGGCTCCATAATGGTGCCCTCTAGCTCTGCAACCCAGGCCAGGCAGGTCCACAGTGCTTGGCACCGCCTGCCTCTGCCGGACCATGAAGTTGGTAAGCGTTTGCTCCAGAAGCCTGGCTTGCAACGACCAGTTACAACATTGTCCTGGCGTCACCATGCCCACAAAGCCTGGAGACAATGACAGACCCTTCTCCAGTCTACCAAATGGGGGTGGAAGCCAGTAACAGCTCTTAGAATGTAAGGGCCAAGATTAAACAGAGACAACCTCTGTCACAATGATACCATGGTGCTGAGATGAAGATGCCTGGTTTTCTGGGTTTGTTTCAGTGAGAAATTCTTTTTTTTTTTTTTTTTCCTCTTGGCATTCAGTCCCCTTTCTTGCCTGATGAGTCTTAAATGGGAACCGGACATTGGTCCCAGCCAGAAGCACACCTGTCTTTACCTCAGTCACTCAGGCACGTCCCTCATGTCAGGGGACACACAGACGCCACACAGGGCACGGCTGAAAGGACTTGTCGATGGTCGGGAGCAGTGCCAGGCTGCCCAGTGAGCGCCCCATCCCTTACAGCAACAGAAGCCACGGCTTCCCACAAGGCACCTTGCCCACGCCGGGAGCCACGGCGTCTTCTGAAATCCACCTTCCCCTTGAGCCAGCGTTCCAGTCGATCCCACGAGCAAGTTGGGTCTCTTCAGTAATTTCCTTTGTTTTCCACCAAGAAAGTTGACTTTGGAAGTTGGGGAGATGGAGGAATCAGAGATCTGTCTGGTCTAGTCAGGTCAGAAGGCAGGGAAAGCCCACATCCAAGGAATGCGGATCTAATGGCCCGAGGTGTGGCGCGAGTGTTGAAACAGCCTGATTAAAGTACATTTACTCCATTAATTAAAGGGTGGCCCGTGGCCACCTGGAAGGGGAAAAACACCATCGAGGGCAGAGGGCCTGGGTCCATACGTGATGGGGTGAGGGGGACAACAACAGAGTGAAGGGGGAGGAGAGAGAGAGTGAGAGAGAGTGTTAGTTCAAATCCTCAAATCCATAGCTCCAGTCTGTGCCTGGGGACAAAAAACACTTTATATAACTAGGCTAAAAATTCTCCTGCCTTTTCCTGCCACTGGAGCGGTTTGTGGAAAGCCCAGTGCAGAGCTAGATTCCTCGCGGGGACACATTCCAGCGGCAGCTGAGCTCAGAGCCTCCCCCTCCTCTGCCAGCTGTACACATGCGGGCAGCGGGGGCAGCCCGGGCAGCCCGGGCTCTTATTCTGCGGCTTGTGCTGAGTGGGGTACATCTGGAGACCCGGAGAGAGGTGGACTCCTGACACCCCCAAGTCTGCTGAGGAGTTTTCTCTCGTTTCTGCTGAACTCCAGCCAGGATGGTTTCAACTCCAGCCAGGATGGTTTGGCCCTGACGCCAACTCTCCTTGTTTTAGCAGGACTGATTTCCTGAACCCTACCCCACTTGGGAGGGGTCCGCTCTAGAGCTTGAAATGAGCTCCGGCAGGCATATTTGTACAGGGCATATTAGTGGATGCTCCTCGGCCGGATGGAGAGGTGATGGGTGCGGCCCCGATTTCTTGTTAGAACTGGCTTCCTGAAGGGAAGCCTGGGCCATCTACTGCTTCTGTGCCCGGGAGAGAGGAGCAGGGGGATTCTGCTAACCATGCAAACAGGGTCTTTCTCTCTAGCTCTGTTGCCTTGGTCTCTGGGATCTGCCCTGAAGCTATGCTGTAAACTGTTTCCCCTGAAAAGTCAAAGGCACTGGACCAGGTAAGCCTCTTCGAGGATTAGGATGAGCTGGAGGGGACATGTAGCCACGCTGCCGCGCCTGCGTGGGCGGCTCCCCCACACCTGCAGCTTCTCCCGGTATCTCGAGCCTCTGACTTCCCGGCTGATAGCTCTGTGCATCAGACTTGTGTAACTGACCACTTCAAGGGACATCTCCACGCGGATGTCGCAGCTCGTGCTCCCGGCTGCCGCCCAGTCCTGGCCCACGTGCTAGGCAGGCCTTAGCTCAGCTTCTTACAAGAGCGTGTGAGGTGGATTCCATTCCAACCCTCACCACAGATGAGGAAAGAGAGGGCCAAGGGTGACAAAGCTTAAGGTGACTTATCACAGCTAGCCTGCTCTAGAGCCCAAACAGAGTCACCTGGCTTGCCCCCCCTACTCCAACCCCCGTTTGAAGGGACACTTCATTTTCTTTGTTCTTTTCTTTTTCGGTTTTTCCAGACATGGTTTCTCTGTGTAGCCCTGGCTGTCCTGGAACTCACTCTGTAGACCAGGCTGGCCTCGAACTCAGAAATCCACCTGCCTCAGCCTCCCAAGTGCTGGGATTAAAGGCGTGCACCACCGCCCCCGGCAGACACGTCATTTTCTAACACCCTCCGGTACACCTCTCCCAAACTCCCCTCTTGTCTACCTACAACTCAGCATTCAAGTGTCTGTGTAGTTATCCCTATGTGAACCCCAGCCAGGGCAGGTACCTCACCTCTGGGCGGCAACGACTCTGCCTCCCACACCATCTGTATAAGCATCTGACTTCTAGTCTGCTCTCTCTGTAAGCATCTCTCCTGCGAACTCTGTGTCCCTCGGTGACAGGAAGTGGGGGCTCCAAACCACATGCCCGCTCCCTTAGCCCAGGGCTTGGCACCTGGTAAAGAATCAGAGGCCCAGTCCAGAGCCCGCCTCCCCCTCCAGTGAGAGGCTCCTGAGCCGTGGTGGCCCCACCCACGACAGACACTCCGTGCGCGCAGGGCTGGGCCACCCTGCACTTCCCAGCTGTGGCCGACTTCGCAGGCTCTGCACGATCTCCTCACCTCCGCCGCTCCCGGGCTCCTTCCTGCTTTACTCTTTTATTAAGATTCTAATTAAATAATTCTAATTAAGTGTAATGAGCTGAATCGACAAACTTATAGCGATAAAACGGCACTCGGGGCGTGCTCTCTCCTGATCTCAGACAATGGCGGGGAAGGGTGAGGGACCCTGCTGCTGGGGGCTCAGTGGGTGGGTCTGGCCACCACCCTCACAAGGACATGGCCAGACACCGTGGCTCAGCCAAGGCCTCCTCTGGTCTAGCCTTTTCTCTCTCCGCTATGGCCACAAGTCTCCCGGCTCCCTGATACCTATGTCTGGGGGTATGCAGCCTACTTCATACCCGCGACCAGGCATCCCGCGACCCCTGGCACAGAACTGGGTTCTGCTAACCACACAGGCATCTGAAGAGGAAGGCCTAGTCTTTCTCTGGTTCTTCCCAATCTGAAGCTTTCTCTGTTTTTAAAGGCAGGCTGGCTGAGAGCGAGGAAGACACCAGGCCACGCCCAAGAGACTGGTGTATAGTTACATCTGGTCTCCTCTCGGACTTCCCCCCTCTCCTGCCTGGTGATCCAAGTCACTTCATCTCTCGGAGTTCTAATGGTCGCCCTTGACCCAATGCCTCAGATGAACCAGCCTTCGGGTCTGAGAGCCAGCATCTAGGCTACCTGCCCCTTTTCTGCTGAGTGACTTGGGCCAAGTTCCTTTACCTCTCTGGTCCTGTATGGGATGGAAACAATTCCACGGTGGAGGCTGGAGACTGGATGAGGTGACTTGTGGACAGGGCAGCTCCTGGCACAGACACTCACCTCAATCTCCACGCTTAAAGTATGAGGTGGGTTTCCATTCTACAGGGGAGAACACTGAGCCACCGTTTGACTATGGCTATGGGACAAGGGACAGGAGTAGGATAGGAAACCAGATCCCTCTGGCTTCTAACTGGTTTTGCCACAGTGATGAAGTCCTGGCTGTCCCGTGGACTCACTTAGGGTTGGCTGAGCCCAAACCTTTGGTCTTCCCTACTGGGAGGGGAGGGTCTTTGCTATGACCTGGGAACTGGAGGTATAGGGGTTGCCAGCCTCTGGTTTTAAGACTTTGCATCTGGGGACCAGGGTCTGGGCCTCTCTGTGTCAGAGGGGGCTAACCCTCAAGTCATCTCAAAGTCCTTGCCTGCCAGGGTCCCAGTAGCCCCTACTACATACATCCTAGAGAAGACACAACAGCTACAGTTGTCAGAGTGGCCCACGCCTCTACTAACAATCAGGAGGCAGAGACAGCCACGCAGTTCCCTGAGTTCCAGGGCGGTCAAGGCTACACAGTGACACGGTCTCTGAGAAATGCACAGCACGGAAAGAAATCGCTGATGCTGACCCTCTGACAGGAGATGCTCACAGACATAAACATACATGCCTATCCACGCCCCAACTCACATACGTGTGCCCCATTCAGGTCCATGCGCTTGCTTTCCTGACTAAAAAAAAGTCATTTGAGATGCCTGTGACATCACAGCCTTGCCAGCAGGCTGTCATGACTAAGGACCATCAGGCTGCCACACCATAGGACACACCTTGACTCCTCTCAGACCCCAGTCACGCCCAACTCAGAGACTGGGGAGCGACACCAAGACAAATGCCTTGTCATGTGCTTGCCTTTGTTCTGGACCGAATAGCTGGAGAACAGGAGGAACTGTGACGCCTGTCACCTTGTGACACCTTGTGTCACCTTGTGTCTGCTCACTTGCAAGCTCAGAGCTCCCTCCTATTGGGCTCTGGACAGAGCTCCCTGGCTGTCCGTGCTCCCAGAGCTTCTAGAATCCTTGCCCACACCCTTGCCCCGACAGGATTAAAGTGGCCCCCGGCCCCCGAGGGTCTGCTTTATCTCCATGCCCAGGGCATCTCCTTTACCCTCTCCATCCCCTGCCCCACACCTCCACGCATGCTCTATCTGGTGTCTCCTCCCCCTCCCATCTAGCAGCTCTCCTCTCCCCTGTAGAGTCCTGTTCCCCCCCCAACCTCCCTCCCTCTGATGCCTTCAGTGAAGACACCATAGTGCCTGTTTGCAAGCAGAGTCTAGAACCCCATCCTCTCATAGAATGCAAACTCTGTGTGTGGCTTGGGGGCTGTTGTCACTAGGTTGGCCGCCATGTTCCAAGTACGGAAAACATCCGGCACAGGGCAGATGCTCCATCATGGTGTCCTGAATGAACAGCCCGGACCCCATTCTTATGCCCACCGAGGATCTCAATCCCAGCTATGTGTATGTCATGGCAGTAAGAGTCTAGGACGGGCTGCGAAATGGCTCAGCCGATAAAAGTGTTTCTCCTTAAGTCCAATGGCATGACTTCAATCCCTAAAACCCACGTAAAGGTGGACAGAGAGGGCAGACTACAGTGGATTCCTGACCACATGGGCACCGCACCCCGACACAGCTGTGTCCCCCCCACACACACACAGCACACACAGAGATTCTAGAACCTTTATTTGAAAACATTTTGGAAAGCAACATCTTTGGTCAGAATGTCGAGTTAGACACCAGAGTTTCCACAAAGCAGCTCAGGAGTGTCAGGGCCGCCCTCCGGGAGGAAGGGGGACTCAGCACGCCACAACTAGAGCCTGCTCGAGAGTGTGGCAGCAGCGCCTTGACGACCTGCAACTCCCTGTGCCGCCTGTGACCTGGGGCTCCTGCCCTCTTCAGAAGGCTCTCAGGCACTTCTCCTCCTGCCAGGACCCATCGCTGCCATACGGAGCCAGGTAGAGCCTGGGCGCCTGGTCACGGAGTGGCTCCACAGGGCCCCCAACAGCGGAGCTACCAGGCCACCAGGAACATCTTCAGTCTCTCCACTCCTTCTCTCGAGGTCCAGCTGGACCACTTGTCACTCTGCAGCCCACCTGGCATCCCGTGTAACACCCCTCAACTCTGTTCCCCAATGTCACACTGGCACAGGCAAGCACGCACAACCAGTGACTTCCGGGAACCTTCTCCCCCCCCACCCCCCACCCCCGCCCTGTGGACTATTAAGGGTCAAGAGTAGAGGCCTCTTGTCATCCTCAGACAAAGCCAAGCTGGTGATCAGCAGAAATGTGCAGATCGGTGCCTAGCAGTGTGGCCTTGTGGCCCAGCCCACTTCTGTCCAGGCCGGAAGCTCCAGGCTCCCCCAACAGGACTAAGCTGGCGTTTGGCTAAGGCTGTTATTCTGAAGAGGCCCCAGGAGCTCCCAGGGAGCCAGGTCATGGTCTCTGAGTGTTCTTAGTGACCTGCAGAGGCAGGGCCACCGCAGGACATTGAACACATGGGATCTGAGTCTCAGGCCTGTGGTGCCCTCTAAGGTCCTCACAAAGGCAGATGCTACTGGGCAGCCATTACATCAACTCAAAGGAGCTATGTGACACTGCAAAAGGTTCCCTTCTTCCACCCCTCTTGCACTGGCACCCACTACCACCTACCCCACGAGGCATCCTCCTCAAGTTGTCAGAGGGAAGACAGGGCCTGATGTGATGGGCACACGGCTCTGCAGAGTCCCACGGTGGGCATGTCCAGGGCGGCAGCCCAAGGCGCCCAGCCAGCTGGGTAGACACAGGATAGCTCTGGCCAGTGGATATGTGCAGTGGGCACCTGCCAATGCTAACTGTGGAATCAGCTCCCGCGGTGTTCTAAGCTTCCTACTACTGGGGCTGCTGGTTTGCAGGGGGCAGAAATAAGCTTTGGATTCAGACAACCTGGGGTTCAAACCCCAGACTTACTTCTTCCTGAAGGTAAGCCTCGGGTCACCTTGCCTATCTTTCCTGCCCCTCAGATATCCCATAGAAGAAGTGGGACAATACAAGGTATCTCCCTACAGCGTACTGACCAGGGAGGTCCCAGAGGTCACCAAAACCAGATGGTAAGATTCTCCTGCAGACGGCACACTTTGCTTGTTATGACACAGACCTGAATGATCCAGAAGCTTCCTCAGCGCTGACTAGCTTGCAGTGCTGTCAGGAGCCACGCAGGCCAGGGGAGGGAGAAAACACATCAGCCGTCTCAGCCACACCCAATCCTTCATGCTACACCGACCCACCGTGCATGATATGCCCCCTTGAGCAATAATGGCAGGGAGGTTATGGAGATAACCAACCTCTTTTGTGTTTAAGACCTACCAGTCTACAGGGACTCAGGCCTGGGACCACAAACCTGGCCAGAAGCCCGTGGTTAGAACAGTCCCGGGCCTCGTGAGGGGCTTCCTACTGTTGTTTTGCTACACTGCCTTCTGAACGCTCCTGTCTGTGCCCACAGACCAGCGCTGTTCTTACCCTGGTGGGCAGCCATTACTACAGACTCCTGACGGGTTAGTATGGAGACAAGTGGCTTCCCCCTATGTAGGGCGTCGCCCCTGGCAACCTTTCTCACACCCCTTCCCCAAGGACAGGGAGCACTGGGAAGAGTTTTAGATGCTATCTTTCCAACGGGCTAGAGACAGCACCGGATTCACCGCAGCGGTTGGCACCTACACAGGACCAAGCCGGCAGGACCAGCCAACATCCCGACAGGCAGGACTAGCTAGAGGGTGAGTTACAAGAAAGGAAAGGGGAAAGGTGGTAAAGGAAAAGGGTTGGGATCCCCAGGGTCGAGGGGGAGGGTTGAGCTGGAGGTGTGCAGGGTCAAGACATTGTTTACATCCATAAAACTTTCAAAGAATAAATGAAAGTTGCTTTTTTTTTTTTTAATAGTTCAAAGACAACCTACTACTACCCACGGCAGACTGACCACGCCAAGGCGGGGCACAAGGGTCCTGACTAGGTTGGCTGTCCTTCCTAAGAGCCAAGCAGGTTGCCTGTTCTGCTACACCAGGGAACGGGAGCCGGGCCAGGCTCCAGCCTGCGTCCCGGGCATGGAAGCGGGGGACGCCCTTTGCAAGGTGTAATTGTGACAGTGTCGCCTGGGGAGCCAGCCCAGCATCCACCCGGGGAAGCTGAAGGTCACATCCAGTCTGAAAGGCAGCTTTGTCCTTCCCCTCCACCCGTTCTGCATGGAGGAGCACGGCGGGACTTCAGGGTCCTTAATGTGACACATCCGTAAACTAAAGGCGTGCCTCGGCCAAATTTAAACCGAAAGATGAGCTTGTTGGGTGTCTCTTCAAATTATGGGGAAAAAAGAAGGAATTCTGGAGTCTGCTCTGACCCACCGGGCCTCGCGGGAGTCTGCCAGCCCGCCGGCTGGCACCAGAAGGCTCTGTCTCTGCGTACTTGAAATAAGCTGATGGGATGGCGGCGCATGCCTGGGACCCCCACAAGCCACAGGAAGACGTGGCTGGGGCGTCCCCAGACGGAAGGCCGTGGGACCCGAGGAATGCGGCCTTGCCGGGATGGGCAGGACATGAGCAGCTGGACCATAGCCATCTCTTGGGAAATCCTGACAGGGCAGGGTGGGGGTTGGGGATATAAGATGGGGCTGTGGCCTTACCAGGCACTCAGGGGAGGACTACCCTCCCATCTAAGCACGAAGCCCTCAGCAGCAGGCATCAGATGGCATTTGGGCTCTAGCTGGCTTCTGCAAGTCAGCTGGCACACAGGAAGTATACTCAGAGTGGCAGTTGCTGTCCAAGAGTCCGCTAGGACTTTACACATTCGATCCAAATGACCTTTTGCTCTGAGAAAACGCTAGTCACTGGATATGTACTACCAATGTGATAATGGCCAACAGTCTCATAAAACCCCAGGAGCATAGGCACAGGAGGCTGCTGTACCCTGTTTACAGACAGGAAAACTGAGGCTCAAGGAACAGGTAACTGACCAACAGCAGTAGCTGGACTTTGGATCTCTGAAGTCATGGAACCCCCCCCCACCTTCTGCCTTTGCCCCCTACCACCCCCCACCCTTCACATGAAGCCACACAACTTGAATTCACGTGGGTCATGCTGGTTCCTAGCACTGAGCCCAGGTCCAGAACATAGGTGGCAGAGTAAACCTAAAAATCTGAGTCACTGGAGCCACGAGAACACCACCATCCCAGGGAAGGGGCACACATGGGCACACTCTCACACTCATGGCTCAGCGGCCCAGAGCCCACCCAGAACCCAGAAACAGAGAGTGCTTACACACAGGCCCACTGGCGCGGCCTAACATCACCCAACAGTAACCTTATCACACAATGGCAATCTGCAGAGAAAGGACGGTGCCCTGCTGGCCCACCACCAGGGGACCGGCTGTCACCCTCCATTCTGGTGCAGTGACACACCCCGCTCCCATCACTCTGCCCTTTGTCACCAGCAATACCCCAGGTGACACTCGTGCTCAGAAAGGGAGCGATTATTGTTTCCTACCCACGACAGCCTTCCCAGCTTCACACAGTAGCAGCACAGGAAGCAGACAGCCTGTCAGCAAGACTACAGCACCACCCAGCACCTCGGCAGGCAGACCCTGGCCACCGGGGCTGGGAGCAGGAGCCTGGAGCTGGCCTGGGGAGGGGGAGGGGAATGGGGGGGAAGGGCGGAAGCTAGCGACCTTTATTTTAGCAAGAATTCTCCAAGTGCCCTCCCCAAGGCAAGGGTTTGACTCAGCCACTCAGGAAGAGTGTGCTTTTCCTGGGGATACTGAGACCTGCTTTCAGAAGCGTAGCCACAGGGGGCTCCTCACAATGGAAAGATGTTTGTGGTTTGGCTGAGGTTCAGAATGCCAGAGCCCACAGGCCCAGTGAAGGGAGCAGAGAGAGAGTGTGTAAGGGGAGCTCACCACTGGACCACCCGACCACCAGCTAGGGTCCAAGGACCACTAGGGCTGCAGGTCGGGAAAGGACAGCGAGATCTTTCTAGAGCAGGACACCGTTTCACCCGTGGAACGAACAGACTTCAAAACACATCTGCCCAGAAGTCAGCAGCATAGCAGCAGTCAGCAGGGCATGGCGGCCCGCGCCAGCGCGGTGTGGAAAGGCACCAGATGGTTTGTTATGAAACACATTTTGGTCAGAAAATAGCTGGGGCGTTCTGGTTCCTGGGAGGACAACAAAGCCAAAGAGAAAGAGGCGTGGGCTGCGAGGCGGCAGAGCAGACGGCTGCTTTGGTATGAGATCTGGGTTCTGTTCTCAACTCCACCCCCCCACACACACACATACAGGTGTCACCTCAGTTTCTTTATCTGTGAAATGGATGCAAAACAACCCGCCACAACCTAGTACTAGGCTTTGGTATCATCCCAGGAATTATGGGGAGGCAGAAAATGGAGCACACACAAGAACACACAGACAGACCAGAGGAGCAGGCCCACTCTGTCTGTCGGAGGGCTCCCGGGAGCCACAGAGGTGACCCCCATGGTTGCGGTGACTCTGGTGCACTAGGTCCTAGCACTCTTTGGGCCGCGTCAGGGACTGGGGCCCTCTGGTGGAGGGAGGGCAGGAGGCGAGCTCTACCCCCGCAGCACCGGCTTGGACCTCAAGCATGGCCGTCACGGGAGGGTTAAAGTGCAGAGTTGACTGTGTCTTTGGTCAGGGGCTGCCTCTTGGAGAGCCTCAGCTACTCGGCCCTGAGAGAGCCAAGCTCGAGGAACCCAACATTCCCGAAAGCCGCGTACCGTCCAGTACACCAAGAACGACGGGCTCTTACTGCTTCAGGAGTGAGGACGCCCCAGAGAAAAGGAACAAGCAACGCTTTGGTCATTGTCCTGCCGCCCACAGCAGGAGGGGGCGCTGGCTCCAGGAGAGAGGCCAGGAGGCCAGGCCGCGCCCTGCACACACCCTGAGCACCTGAATCAAACCCGGTTTCCGAGCACAGACCAGGAGACTGGATAGCCGGGGGCATCTTTCCACCCCCTCCCTGCGTGACTGTGCAACTCGAATCTGCAGGCTCCGGTGCCTCCGGCCATAGGCCGCCGCCGACGGCTCCTGGAGCCGGCTGCCCTGCTGCAGGTGGCTTGTGGTCCATCACACGTCCAGGCCAGTAGCGTACTGCCAGCCTCGGGCCCTCAGAAGCTGAAGACGTCATCTTGCTCGATGCCACTGCTGTCAGGCTTGTCCCAGTCAGTGGGCGACAAGCTCTGTGCGTAATGGATGTCCTGGGCTGACAGTCCAGTGTCCAGGACTTGAGGGTTTGTCCGTGACTGCGCCAGCCTGGGGAAAAGGCAAGGCAAAGGTGAGTAAGCCAAGCATCAAGTGCGGGGCTGGCAGGGGCCGCAGGCAGGAACAGCCTGGCCAGCCCTGGGCCAGAAGGGAGGCGCTGAGTGGGGGAAATGGCCGACTCAGAGATTAGCAGAGGAGGTAGAGCCCTGACAACAGGATGCCCAAGAGAGTCCGAGCACTGGTGCAGGCCGTGGCCTCTCACCGAGGCCAGGGCACCTACTGAGCCAGCTGGAGGCAGGGAAGGCTCAGCCACGAGAAGACTTGGCGTGAGCAGGGTCAACATGTGCTGGACAGGCACACAAGGAGGAACTGCTCAGGGGAACCTGGAGAGGTCAGTGCCGGGAAGCTCTGCCCTCAGGAGGGGATCCTGGGCTGTGTGTCTAAACATCTGGAAGGAGGCCTCGGACAGCCCTGAGCACATCCCCAGGACCAAGGCTGTGAGCCGACAGATCCCAGGGCTGCTCAGACCTGGGTCAGCAGGCAAGGGCCAGCCTGGGCCAAGGGACTCTAATACACAGTGATTTGATTTTTGAAATTGATGGTAAGGACCTGGGACAACCAAACATTCCAGAAAAGAAGATAAAGTTGTTTTTTTCAAATGTGGAAAGAATCAGCCAGTGAAGTGGGAAAGGTGGGGGAGAGAGCCCCGAGCCCTGGGCAAGGGCGACCTGAGGGTCGGGCCCTGGGGTGGCAGGGAGGAGGGAGGCTGGCAGGCAGAGGTACCAGCCCTAAGCAAAGCCCCGAGACAGGAGGCTCTGAAGACCCTGCACATCCAAAAGGGGACAAGGGAGGCCGGGGACCCAGGACCAGGAACCAGAGGAAGCCGTCCTCAGTCCTCACCTGCAGCCTTTTCAAGCTGCCCTGCATTTTGACTGAACTACAAAAGCATTGCACACATCAGACACCCAGCGAGGTTTCCGTTCCTAGGTAGTAAGTTCCCCATTCCTGGAGGAGTCCAAGAATTGTCGTGCAGAAGGCTACAGCCCAAGGGTGAGGGCCGGCCAGGGCCAGTCGGAGGCCCACACACCCAGCGCAAGCCTTGGGGTATTACCTTGAAAAGGCTTCGTCCAGGCCATCGTCCAGCTCCTGAGAAAAAAAGCGCGAAGTGAGAACTCTGGTGGGGGTCACGGTCCCCAAGGGCACTACAGGGCCCAGGAGCTGTGTGTGTGTCGGGAGGAGGCACCACAGGCTCGAGCACAGGCAGGCGTCACGCCCAATCCATGGTCTCAGAATTGGGGCCTGTGGATCAGACGTTTAATCCCAGTACTTGGGAGGCAGAGGCGGGCAGATTTCTGAGTTGGAGGCCAGAGTTTAGGACAGCCAGGGCTATGTAGAGAGACCCTGTCTCAAAAAAACAAAACAAAACAAAACAAAACAGGCAGAAAGGAAGGAAAGGCAAGGCCAGGCAAGGCAGGAACCATGACAGTCACCAGTGTCATTCCACAGCGGCTCTTGGCCCAGAGGGCTACCCAGGACCAAGTGGAGCAAGGAATCCGCAGATGCCGGGCAGGTCCGACTGGTCAGTCAGCGCTGCCGAGGGTGTTCATATCTGCACTGGCTGTGGTGCACTGGAATAATGCAGTCTGAGACCGACCACCCAAATGAAAACTGAAATGAAAAGCCATTCAGGGGGATGGAGAGAGGGCTCAGCGGTTAAGAGCACTGTTTGCTCTTCCAAAGATCCTGAGTTCAAATCCCAGCAACCACTTGGTGGCTCACAACCATCTGTAATGGGATCTGACGCCCTGTTCTGGTGTGTCTGAAGACAGCTACAGTGTACTTACATATAATAAATAAATAAATCTTAAAAAAAAAAAAAAAAGCCATTCAGGTTCCTCTGGGAGATGCTGTGGAAGGCCGGTGTCCTCGCTGAGGGAACGAAAAGGCTGACCCAGAGGTCAGGCGCTAGCCCTGGGTCCCGAGAGCTAGCAACAGGGCTGTGTGCTGAGCTGAGAGGGGAGGTGTGCCAGGCACAAACCTGCCATGCTAGGACAAGGGAGCCCTTGCTGCTCAGAGTGGGAAGCCACAGACACCCCGGTTCAGAGGACTGTGAGGAGACAGCTGTGCGGGGAGCCAGGGCTGGTGAGGACACAGCCTTGGCTTTCAGAGGGGGCATTGTTCAGCCACTCCACCCAGAGCCTGGGCGCTGTTTGCTGGGTCTGGTCCTCCCAGAGGCCTAGATAAGTCATGGTCTCAGGGCCTAGACCTGGGAACCCCTCCAGGCTCGTTCAGAGACCCGGCTCAAGCTCACTGGATCCCAAAACTATGCCCGGGCCACAGAGCTACTCACCCACATGACACTGTTGTTGCCCAAGACTTGAGGCCGAGGCACCTCGTCCACGTTGTTGGTGTTAGCGCTGACGGTGGATAACGGGGCCTTAGCCACCTCCTCCAAATCCAGCAGGTTCCCAGTAGCAACCACTGTGAGGAGTCAGTTGGGGACATGAGGAGGAAAGGAGGTACATCCCCTCTAGCCTCTTGTGCACACATTCTGGAACCTCTGCACTAAACTGGTCCTGACTAGTTCCTGGACTCTGACCTTGTCCAGATGTAGGACCCTGATCTCCGGGATCCCCACTCTGACCCTGTTCATCCTGGAGCTACAGGGCAATTGCCCACTAAGAGAGAACCTGTGGCCCCTGAGGGCAGACCTGGAACCTGCAAATTCCCAACAGAAGCCGAATGCCTTAAAAGCACCCTGAGTGGGCTGGGCTGTCTACCAGGCTCTGAAGCAGACAGAGCACGTATACACTTGTGCATACACATAGGGGCACACCGGGTGAGCGCACGAGCTACTGACAAGGCTTGTGTGCTGCTGATTTAACAGGAGTCCAGGAGATGAGGCCTGGGCAGAGGGCAGGCTCAGTGCCCAAGACTCACGGGTTTTCAATGAGGGGGTGCTGTCACGACGGGTTCCTGGGACGTCTCCTCCCTCCTGGCTGGCTTTCTCCCTTTTCTCTTTCTCTGTGGGATCAAGGCAGGAGCAGCTGAGAGAGGCCTCGCAGTAGACACGTCTCCATTCACCACTAACGGAGAAGGCCGGCTGGGCGTGCCCAGAGGCAGGAGGAGGTCTCCACCAAAGAGGAGCACGGCCTTCCAGAGTCCACTTAAACCCAAACACTAAAGAAGGGGGAAGATGGTCTCTGTCCAGATGGGGAAACTGAGGCTTAGAGAAGTAACAGGACCTGTTCAAAACCACAGACCCCGCAGGAGAGACGAGGGTGGGGCCAGCCCAGCTCTGACTTCTGGCTGGTACCTGTCCCAGTTCCCATTACTCACAGTGCCGGGAGGAAGACTCACCTTCCTTGGACACCTGCCAAAACTCAAAGGCAACTTTGAAGGCTTGGGCTACAGTCAAGGTGACAGCTTGAGCCTAAAAAACAGGAAATGGGGGTGGGGATGGGTGTAGTGTCAGTCAGCAAAAGCAAGTATGAACTGGAGGGGGGGGGAGGGTTCCACCCCAAGCCAGGCTCTGGAAGGCGGAGGGAAGGGGGCAGGGGCCTAGCTCTCCCGTTTCCCACAATAGCCTAGGGCATAATGAAGCCACACCCTGGAGAGGCAGTAGAAGTCTAAGGACACGTCTCCAGTCCAGTCCTTCCAACAATGGCTGCTCACTCCCCCACCCTCTCCTCCTTCCCTTCAGCCATACCTAAACCACCTGTGAGGGCTACTTCTTCTGGGAGGTCCTCCTGGGTTATCTGAGGATTCCCTATCCTCTTGGACCGGACAACAGAAGCCAGGAGTGGAAGGGCCTAGCCATGCCTGAATACCATAGCCAGAGAGGTTGAGGTGCCCCTCTTCAGGGTTACAGGGCACTGGCGGTGCCAGCCTCTAAAAACTGACACCCCAGCACTGTGGGAGGTTGGCGATGGTCAGGAACAAAAGCCATCTAGCATGTGACCAGCCTGTGAGCAGGTGCCTTGACGCCACCTCTGTCATCAGCAGGGGGGATGGGGGGTGTCCACAGCCCCGCCCACCTCCCTCTGGAATTGCTGATGAAGTGTCTCTCTCTCACAGGCTTACACCCCAATGTGAAAGTTCCCTACATTCGAGAGGAGAGCCACAGCTCAGACAGAGCCCTCAGGTGACAGAGGTGACGGTGTCTGAGGGCCTGCTTGTGGCACAGGTCCGCCGCAACCTCCGTCAGCCCCGTCCTGTGGTAACCGGCTCAGGGCCGGGAGTGCAGGGAAGGGTCCCACACGCCTCCAATTACAGAACAAGCTCAGTCTTAAGCAGCTTCCACCAGACAACTCGAGATTTAATTGAGAAATAAATTTGCAGCCACCGCCTTCAAAACTCTTAAAAAAAAAAAAAACCTGCAATCTTCAAACTGACTGATCTGCGCCAATTAAACTCCACGAAGTATAAAACCTCATTTGAATGTCTCCGTCATTTACATTTCTGATGGAAGTACGGATGCTTTATGGCAAAACTTAAATATGGTAATTAAGTATGAAACTCCTCACAGCTGTTTACAATTTAGGCTGTCACGTCTGAATCGAGTTTAATAGACCCAGTTACCATTGAGAATTGCCCATGAACTAAATATATGGGCTAATTACCAGCCCAGGTCGGACCACTGACTCTGGAGCAAGGGCTGTGCACGCATGTGGCAGGGCTACAGAAACGCCACTATGCCTGCAGAAACCTGGGACAGGGGCTGATGACATAAATCTGGTTCATTCGCGTTCCTGCCCCTCTGCCCGGTACAGTCCAGTAAGTCCCAGTGACCGTCTAACCCGAGCAGAGATGTGAAGCAATGAGGGCAGGCAGCTGCAGGGCTGGGCCGGGACGGCCCGGGGGTGACCTGCTTCCCCGGGGACCCCCAGCAATGAGTCACAGGAACACCCAGAGGTTAGACCTGTATTCTCCAGGTGTCCCCAGGCCACTGAGCTGCCCTCCTGGGACCTCTGCTGTGGGTCTCTCTGTCTTATTACCCAGAAGCTTCCCGTTGGCCCAACTGTGCACACCCCTCTCTTGTTCCCCGTAAGCAGGCCCTATCAATAAGTCAAAGGGGGCCAGGTATGCGGCCGACACCACGCCCTGTGCCAGCCGTGCCAGGGCTTACCTGGCTCCCGTGTTAACTTCTGCACAAAGATTACTTCAGAATACTAAGGTTTACCCAGAGGAAATAGCCCTGTCCCCTGGGACAGACAGAACTGGGGTGTCCAAGCCTATACCCACATGGGGAGCCTAAACCCCTCCCTTCTGAGCACCGAGGCCGAGAGCTGGCTGAGCTGGGGCTTCTCACCTGAGCACACTGCACCACTTCCCTCAGGGATGTTCTGGTCATGCCCAAACAAGACAGGAAAGGCAGGCCTTGGGCTGTGCTGTGAGGGGCCCAGAAGGAACCCCTTTGTCCAGACTTGTTACTTAGCCGGCAAGGAGAGGTAAGGGCTCAGTGAGGGCCACGTCTGCACCCCAGGCTCTGCTCCCACCCCCGCCTGGCCACCTGAGGTGTCCTCAGGCCCAGGACACCACGTCATGTGTTTTGCACACCCAATCCCTAAGCTAGCGGTACCCCTTCCTCGCCCCTCTCCCCTCAGCCTGGCGCACTCCTGGTCACTACTCTAAGGCTCTGGTCTCCGGGCAGCTCCCTAACCTCTAGGTCCAAAAACCTCCACCGTAGAGCCAAGCCCTGGACTCCATAGACTCTGTAGAGTGTCGTCCACAGAAGGGAGACAGCTGCCAGCAGGTAGGACAGAGCCACAGGTGCCAATTCATGCCTGCAAACCCTTCAGATAATCAGGGAATCTTAGGCCTACAGGTCATCCACACTGTTGACCCTCAGAGCTATGCCCTGTGGCCCAGCTAAGGTCTTGGAACCTGAGAGGTAACTATAAGACCCCAGAGTGGACTGGGAACCCTGGGTGACAAAAGGCAGAGAGGGGTGGAAGTCAGGTCACAGCCAGGCCATGCAGACAAACAGCTGGGTGTCCAGCAAGAGCCCCGCCCCTATCCCATGGCAGCTCTGTTAGCCGAAGGCACGAGGTGGCCGGCTTCTGCCTCTGTCAGCAACGCCCGCCAACTTGGGGCAGGCTGTGTACAGGCCTCTGGCCCAGGCCTCCCTCTGAATGGCTGGGCCTGGGCCTGTCCTGCCTCACTCCAAGAGCCCACCTCAGAGAGAGCTGCTTCCGGTCCGGTGCTAATGCCCTCCCATTGTGCCTGCCCTGCGCAGTGATCTAGGGCCGGCAGCCCCGCTGGCGCACTCCACGGGGAGGAAGAAGGCAACAATGGGGACACAGTCAGCTTATATTTTTAAGACAATGTGGCCTCATTCATACCAAAGTCGCCTGCCATGTGTGGGAAGCAGGCAGTCACAGGAGAAGCCACCACTGCACAGGTTCCTGCAGGACCCAAGATGGCTGGCTGGCAGCACAGAGCCTACAAATAAGGCATGCAAAAGAAATGGGGCCTTTGGAACAACCCTAGGGGACACTGAGGTGACCTCCTCATTCTGTTGATAGGTAAGCAGACCAGAGAAGGGCGGTGTTCACCCATGGCACCCAGCACATCCGCTCTTCCCAGTCTTCTGGGTGTCCCGCACGCAGTAACAGAGCTGCACAGGCGGGATTAGGTTAAGGGTATTAAGACTGGGTTGGGGGGCTTTAACCTGGATTATCGAGTGGCCATTATCACCACAGGGGCCTCAGGATGGTCGGAGAAGCAGCGGTTTGAAGAATTTGCGCTGTGGTGGTTTGACTAAGGCCAACCGGCATGCACAGGCTCGTGTATGTGGAGGCTTAGCCCCCGGGAGCAGCGCTGTTTGAGAAGGATTAGGAGGCGTGGCCTTGTTGGAGGAAGTCAAAAGCCCCCAGAGAGTGTGGCTCTCTCTGCCTCTGGACCCGGAGGTAGCTCTCAGCCAGTGCTCCAGCCCCTGCCTACGCGCTGCCTGCTGCCTGCCATGATGGTAATAGATCAAACTTCTGAACTGTCAACAAGTTCCCAGTTAAATGCTTCCTTTTTTAAGGGTTGCCTTGGTCATAGTATCTCGTCACAGTGACTAAGACGACACTGCTGCCTCTGAAGATGGAGGCTGGGCGCAAGGATCTCGTGAGACCGTGAAGGTGCTTTAGGAAGTAGGAGCCCACTCTCCAATCCAGCCTGCCTCTTCCCAGGACCGGAAGGAGGAGGAGTCTACGCTGTTTTGAGTCACTGCTTGTTGTCATCTGTTCCTGCGGCCTGTAGAAACTCATCTGACATTAGGAACGTGGGGCCCCAGACACTGTGGCGGCTCCGATATGTCCTGTGACAGGGAAGGGAAGGGTCTCATCTCCCCTGACAAGCACGGGCCTGGGGTCAGGTCCAAGCTGTCGGCCAGACACAGACGCTGAGGCAGCTGTGTCAGGAGCCTCCTCACCCTCAAAAGCCCCAGAAACTGTGTCACCGACAAGGTGAGAAGAGTGCTGGCTCCTCCCCAGCCACAGCACAGGCTAAAGGCCACTGCGCCATCGTGAGTGAAGCCAGCTGGCCTCTGGGGTGGGGCTTATTGTAATTAAAAGGCTAAAGGAAAGGCAACAGAGATCCTACCCAACCACTTCCACCTTATGGAACTGCCCTGGAGACCAAACGAAAACACTTGGAAGCCCAGCGCCACAATGAGCACAGGGCGTTGTAAAGGGCCACCTGCCTCCCAAGCGTGCCTCAGAAAGCCCAGCCAAGGGGGTCTCAGTTTTACCTTCTACCAGGTCCCTCCGTTTCCCATCTCTAAAAGCTAATCCCTACGAGGCCTGTGTCCCAGACTACGTCATGACTGTCACAGCCTCAGACCCCACCAGTCACTGAGAGGAATACACCAGGTGCTTCCAGGGGACATGGGCCAGCTCCTGCACGCAGCCAGAGGGCCGACCGGTCACAGGGTCCCCCTGGCTGGCCCTCCCTCGCACTGACCACTTTCCGCTTGGAGCAGAGGAAGGCGTGGCACTCGAGGCTCTCGTTCTGCTGGCTCTGGGCGATGTACGCGAACACCTTGTCGTGCATCTTGTCTGCGGTGCAGTAGGAGATCCTGGAAGGCAGGCGAGAAGCATCACCAGGCCTGCGTGGCACCTCATCGCATCCGGACGTGCCTCTCCTGGGCCCCAGAGAGCCTGATGCCCGCTCTCCACCAGAGCAAGCCTCTGTGAAGCTGGCCTTGGCATCCTGAGCCGTCTCCAGGGAGGAACTCGGGCCACACAGGGGAGAGGGGAATAAGAAATGGAGGCAGTGCCGGGCGGTGGTGGCTCACGCCTGTAATCCCAGCACTTGGGAGGCAGAGGCAGGCAGATTTCTGAGTTCGAGGCCAGCCTGGTCTACAGAGTGAGTTCCAGGACAGCCAGGGTTACATAGAGAAACCCTGTCTCGAAAAACCAAAAAAAAAAAAGAAAAAAAGAAAGAAAGAAATAGAGGCAGTCTCCCTGTCGTCTTTCTCTCCAGGCCACACTGGGCCACACCCTCACAGGAACATCTGGACCTAACTGCACACCAGCTAATGCACCGAGGGGCCCTACAAATTCTTCCTTGTCTGATGTCTGAGCGATCCTCAGAGCCAGGGGTCTGGGACACAATGCTGTTGACAGAGCTGGGGTGTGAACTCAGAACCACAGTCCTGAAGGGTCCGTGTCCACTGGCTGGAAGGAGCAGCAAGACCCCGCCCTGCCCACCACAGCCCCTCTCATACCAGTGGCTCTCAGCCTTCCTGACCTGTGACCCCTTAATACAGCTCCTCGTGCTGGGGTGACTCCAGCCATAAAATCATTTTTGTTGCTACTTCATAACTGTGATTTTGCTACTGTTATGAACCACAGTGTAAATATCCATTTTCCGGCGCTCTTAGGCGACTCCGGTGAAGTGGCCGTTCGACTCCTCTCCGCCGAGGTCTTGACCCACAGGTTGAGAACCGCTGCCCTACACCAACCAGAGACCAGCTAATATCCAGGACCATCTCCCAGGAGGCCGGGGTGGAGCCAGGACTGAAGCTGGGGTCAGGGATATGCAGAGATGACCCACCCAGGAGCCCGAGAGGGTGTGGGGAGACACACCAGCTTCCTGCCTCTCTACCCACAACCTCAGCCCGCAGCCCTTGCTCCCTGTCCTCTGGTTGGCTAACCCTTCCCTTCTTCTATTTACCCTGAGAGCCACAGTTAGCGGAGGGGCTGGTGGCTCAGGGGTGGGGCAGCTCAGCGGATTCACCAGTCACCAACACAGTCCCAGATTTTAGTACACTCCAGTCAAACCACCGAGCACCCCCGGAGGGAAGAAGCGGGTGCCATGTCCCCGAGTGCTTTTCCATCCTAGGCATCTGGCCTCCTGCTAACCGTCCCTCGCTTCTGGAAATCCATCAGCCAGATCCTGTAAGGAGCCACCACCACTGGGAGGTCCTCCTGGGTTTCCCACTGGCACGCTTCCGGGAAACCCTGTCTCCTATGGCCTTCCCTCCAATCCTTGCTGGTCTGAAGTGCCCAGAGCACAGGGCTAAGCAGGTCCTTGCGAGTGCTGGCTAAGACAGCTGGGGGTGGGGGTGGGGGGTGGAGGCAGCGGCCTGGACGGGAGCACTGCAGCACACCCGTCGCTGCCCACCCTGGCCGGGGGCTCGGGAAGACGGAGTGCTAGCAGGTGGACTAGTCCTGACTCAGCCTCTCCCTCACGGCACAGTCTCAGGCCTCTCCCTCTCTGGGCCTCAAGCTTCTCCATGGAGAACACAGATTTGGGCTGCCTCTCCCCAGTTTTGTACCCCTACACCTGACCACCAGAGAAAGAAGTGGGGTAGCCTGGAGCCCCTGGGACCAGGGAGGAAACATCTCCCTTCTTGCTCCTGTTCCTCTGGGACACTAAGCCGGGTAACCGGGCCTGAGCACTGCGGTCGGTCCAGGCAGGAAGGACGGGCAGATTTCGCAGCTGTGTGTCCCAGCCTGACTCAGCGCAGGTCCTCGAGCCGGCCGGCTAAGGTTGGTTAGGGAACAGCTGTGCCCACCACCCCGGCCTCCCTGTGACCTGTGGCTTTCTCACTGGCACATAACCTGCACAGGGTGGCAGGACCTGTCCCCAGCCCATTTCACAGAGGGAAATCCAGGTTCCCGGGAAGGTCTAGATTCAGACAGGGCACTCTGATCATCCCCTCCAGGGGCAGAGTAGACGCAGCCAGTCCCCGCCCCCGCCCGGCGTACCTGTAAATGGACACGTTCTCAATGAGCTGGCTAGTGAGGCTGTCGGTCAGGATGATCCCCCGGGGGGACACCTTGAGTGTCACCTTCTGCAGCTTCTTCCCGCTGGCCTTGGCCTAGGGGCACACATTGGGGGGGGGGGGGGATGAGAAGAGGGCTGTCTGGTGGGCCATATCTCACTGCAGACAACCGGGGCAGGGGCTTTGGGGAGGACACCCTGGTGCGGGCTAGCTTTTGTAAACTTGAGGAGAGGGAACCTTAATTAAGAAAACACCTCCATCAGACTGGCTTGTAGAGACAAGTCTGCAGGAGCAATTCCTTGACTAGTGATTGATGTGGGAGGGCGGGGGGGGGGGGGGGGATGCTGTCCCTGGATAGGTAGGTGGTCCTGGATTGTTTAAGACAGCAGGCTGAGCAGAGTCCTCTGTGGTCTCTGCTTCAGCTTCTGCCCTGACTTCCCCTCAGCCATGGGCTATGGTGCAAGTTTAAGACACACACACACCCGTTCCTACCCGACCCGAGTCTGGGCAGTGTTTTAGCACAGTAGGAAATGCTGCCTAGGGAAACCCTCCCGAGGCACACAGGGACAACCCACTCCCAGCTGGTGTCTGGTGAGCACTGGCCCTCACAAGAGGGGACTGACACCTCCCCATCCCCGTCCAGGAAGATGGGGACACCAGGGGAAGGGTTGGACTGGCCCAAGGACATGTAGTGGGGGAGGGACAATGCTAGACAGAGCACCGAGGTGCTGCCACAGCCCAGCACCGCGACCTGGGGACCCAGCTCCACCCACATGCCAGGGCCTGAGCCTCAGGTCAAGGCCGCCCTGGGGAGCTGACTTAAAGGGCCCACACTCACGCACGGGTAGGGAGAAGACACTGTGTTGGGCTTCACGGCCAAGCAATGGGGACACGGTAAATGGGGAATGACTTCCTTCCCTCCTCGGAGCTAGTGAGTGAGTCACCAGGGCCTGATGTGGGGACTCAAGGCTGGAAGTGGACAAGGCCAGGAGGGTCTGGAGGGCAGATGCTGACCGTCCCCCAAATACAAAGGCAACCTCATCAACACCCATGAGCTGAACACAGGAGACTCGGGGTGGGCCAGGCTCAAGCTCCTGTCATACAGATCCTCCCTGGGGACAAGGACACTGGGACAGGGGGAGCTGTCCCAGGCTCCTGGCCTGCAGTCTGGGCACTCACTGTGGCCACGATCCTCTTGACAGCAGCTGCAGACAGCTCCTCACCCTTGGGCCGCTCCACCAGCGTCATCCCAAGATACTTGAGGCTGAAAACCATGCCCTCCAGCAGTGTCTCCCGAGTGTCCGTCCAGTTCTCTGGCAACTCTAGGACAGGACAGGCAGCGCTCAGTCAACTGAGCAGGCCTGGCTCTCACCACCCACCTCCTCGGCATGCCTGCAAAGGGCCCTGGGGTGCCCCATCCTCGCTCTGACCGGTACCTCCCAGCCTAGCCAACACCTCAGCAGCGAGCGTCACATCCACTGACCCCGTTCAGCCTTAGGAGGACCCACTGCCTGTCACACACACTGCAGACAGCGGCTCTGAAGACCAGAAAGTTAAACCGAGACTGGGGCTACGCCATCTCCTGAACCCAAACTCAATGTCAATGCTGAGGGCATATGGTTCCTCCTCCCCCCTGAGCCCTCAGTCTGATTCTCTGAGAAGGGGATTAAAGGAAAGAGTCTCAGGAGCTGAAGGCATGGGCCAGCAGCTACCATGGCCAATATAGGTAGAGTTATCCACGACTGGTACATTCCAGCCCCACACTTGTTTCGAGACGGGCGGTCTGGGAGTGAGGACCCGCAGAGAGACGGTGGCCCAAGGTGAGGGGCTAGGGTTAGATGTCACCAAAGAGGAGGGGAGCGCCTGGGTTCAGAGAGAGGGCAGGGGAGAGTTGGGAAGGGACCCACCTGGTCCCCATGCAGGAAAGATTGCTGAGGTCAAGGGGGGAGCACGGACCCCAAGGGAAGGCTTGGCCATCCCCTAATTCCACCTTGGAACTGAGGCTAAGGGCGCCCATCACATGGGGGAAACAGAGCCAAGCTTACGTAAGAAGAGAGTGACGTCACTGGGGTGAACACACAGCCCTGTTAGGACCCCTCCTGTCACCCCACTGATGTTGCACCCGTGGGAGCTACTCACGTGACTGTGCCCATCCCACATAGAAGTCCTTTGCCTTCCCGCCAGCTCTGAGGGAAAGGCCATGACACAAGCTTAGGATATTCCTGCACTGTCAGGAGTGGGCAGAATCCTGGGCTCAGGGGGCACGACCATGACCCGCCCCCTCTGGATTCCATGTAGCCTTCCTTGGCCATGTCCCAGAGCCTTGGGGTCCAGGGGCTCTGTCACCTCCTCCACAGGGCTCACGGCTCACGATATGTGCCGAGCAGGACACTGTCCACCGCTAGCACGGTGTGTTCGTGGCTGGGGGCAGGAGGAGACCTGCCAGCATTGGCCTGTCCGCTCAGACCCAAGTGAGCAGGGACCTTGCTGAGCGCTCGCCCAGAGCCCAGCACACAGCTGGCAACGTTGACTGCGCACAGGGATGGCCCAAACACCCTCAACCTCAGCTATGCTCGGCACGCGGCTCTCTGGCCTCGTCTCCGAACACAAGGCTGAGCCCCAACTCAGACGGCCCTGAAGCCCGACTCGACGTCCCATCATCCATTAGATCCTCCGGAAGGACGCAGAGAGTCCCCGAGGTGCCCCCCCCCCCGGTTCTGTGTCCAGCAATGAGGACTCCGGATCGGCTCTGGAAGAAACCGAGGCCCTCCATGCTATCTCCAGGACACGCAGAGCCGCTGTTTCAGACAGCAGACCAGGGACAGTGGCCTCGCAGGCCTTCTGTGTCGTTCCTGCAGCCGGGGAGCTGTAGTACAAAGATCTCTAACTTGCCAGAAGGCAGACTGCCTCCATTTTAGTCACGGGTCAGAGGTTCTTAGGTGTTTCCTAATAACCAGTGCCGCCACTCCTTCGTAGACAAGGTGCCCAGCCCACCACGTCCAACCTGAGACCCACCCATGCCCACTGCCTGTGTCCCTGGCAGACATTGCTAATAGACAGCAATGCCTTTTTTCTACTATGGCCACAGGCAGGCAATACTAATCAATCATGAGTGGCCTTTTCTCATTATCCATCCCTGCCTTAAGGCAGACACCCTTCCCCTATCTCTGGGTCCCGCTCTCCCATTTCCTCTGGCTCAGCCCTTTCCTGGCCCCTGTCCAAAGCCACTTCCGCTCACTTCATTCCAAAGGGCCAAAGCTTGCCAAGGTCACTGGTGATCTCTTTGCTGTCAAAACATTCTCTCCTCCACGACCTCAAATGCTTGACATGTTTCTACTTCCCCCCTTCCCTGATCTGACCCTTTCTCTATGGCTCCGCCTCCTTCAACACTGGCTTCCAGGTCCAGTCAGAGACTCTCCACCCAAGCCTTCACCCAGAGAGGAGCTATGCAGGACTGGGTGTTTGAAAGCTCCTCCCTCCTCTTCAAGCACGCACACATGCATGCACATGCATGCACAAGCCCCGCCCCTCACAAGCGCCCACCGCAGACTGCAACATCTACTTTCTCAATATCCAAAATGCTCCCCTGGAGCACAGTACATGCGGCGGTGCCCTGTAATCTCATCAAGAGGCAGGAGGATTCTAAATTAGAGGCCAGCCTAAACAACACCTTGAGATCTTGTATCAGAAGCAAACCTCTAACCCCAGCACTTAGGAAGCAGAGGCAGGCTGATCTCTGAGTTTGGCACCAGCCTGATTTACACAGTGAGTTCCAGGACAGCCAGGGCTGCGCAGCGATCCACACGCCCCGCCTCTCCCAGGGCGCCTCATCAGAAGCAGGCAAGCTACCTCAAGGCCCTCAGTGGGAACACTCAGCATGACCCCGACCTCCATGAGCCTCAGTTTCCCCACCTACAGAATGGGGGAAGGGAATGTGGGGGTGTTGGTTATTGGCATGCACGAAGTCCTGGCCTCCGTCGCCAGCTCTGCATAAGCCAGACATGGTGGCACATGCTGGAATCAGTACTCGGGAAGTAGGGCAGGAGGGTCAGACATTTAATGTCACCCTTGACTCTACAGCCAGTCAGAGGCCAACCTGGCATACACAAGACTCTCAAAAAAAGAAAAAGGAAAAAAAGAAAAGAAATGGGGATTGAGAGATGACTCAGCAGTTAAGAGTGATGATGATGATGATGATGATGATGATGCCGCCGCCGCCGCCGCCGCTGCTGACTGGGTCTGGTTAGAGAGCTCACAACTCCTCCTAACTCCAGCCTAAGGCAGATCCAATACCTCTCTCTGGCTTCTGTGGGAACCTGCACTCATGTGCATGCACACATACACACATTATTAAAAAATAAAATTAAAAAAAATCTAAAAACAAAAATAAATTAAAGGGAGGGTGTGGTGGCACATGCCCCAAATCCTAATAGGTGGGTTTGAGGCTAGCCTGGTCTACATAGTGTCATAGCTGCAGGCCGGCTAGGGCTACATAGCGAGCCTGTCTCAAGGATAAAATAAAAGAGAAAACAACCTAGCAACCTTCCGGGCCCCACAGGGCTGCTTAAACTGTGGGTGAAATAACTAGACAAGGTCTGATGAGGCCGAGGCCAGGCCCTGGGGCAGGTCTATGCAGGCTCTCCCTTTGCTACTGCTGTTGCTGCCTTAGGAGTCTGCCCGCCCACCCCACCCCCCACCCCCCACCCGCCCGCAGCAGCATCACCCACGGCCCAGCCTTGGTTCCAAGGCCCTGCCCTCCAGTCTGCTCCTCAGGCTGCAGTACCAGGAACCGGACCAGCCTCTGGCCTGAGTGCAGCTCTCGCTGTGGCTGTGGCTGCCCACGGGTCTGTGCAGGACAGTCTCCCCTCCTGTGCTTCTGGGCATGTGACTCGCTGCTCACTGAGGCCTCCGGCAGCCGCAAGTTCCCCCAGGAAAGAGCGCTGAGACAAACAGGCGGACCAGTGTGGTCTCCCACCCCCAGACACCACAAACAGCAAGGAGCCAGGGCTGCGCCCCTCCCCAGGCACAGCTCCCAGGGGCCCCCGGGCAAACACAGGCCTGCACCCGAAGCCTTATTCCTCTCTGAGTTATTTTCAGCCCTGTGGTGGGTAATGACTACGCTATTTTCATTTTGCAATTTTACAGATGACCTGCTGTGGGAGTTAGCTGGGGACAGACCACATGTCCAGTCTAGCTTCAGCTGGCACCACGGGCTCCCTCCCTGTTAAGGCCCCAAGAAGAATTAGGGCTACATGGGCGTCCTGGCCTGCCCCTCACTGCTGAAGGGTGGCTGAGCATCAGAGCTGCAGCCAATCCACAGGTGGGGTGAGGTTGAGCCTTGCCCGGGGCCCCAGGCTGGTTCCCTAGTCTGGCTCCCAGTGAAGGTATCTAGGAAGCTGCAGGGACTTCCTAGGAAGGGACCAAACTCTGCCCTGCCAGGAACATGGCCCCCTTTGACAAATTCAGTGGGGCTTTTAGGACCTCCGTGGCAGATAGCTTCCAAATGTGGAAGGACCAGGAACCACGCATTGTGGCCGCTGCATGCCTTTAATCCTAGTACTAGGCAGAGGCAAGTGGGCCTCTGAGTTCTAGGACAGTCAGGGCTATGTACAGAGAAACTGTTTCACAACACCCCATCCCCCTCCAAAAAAAAAAAAAAAAGGACTAAGCCAATTTCAGAAGTTAAAGCCACCAAAATTATTCTGAAAAATGAATAATTGATGGTTACCCCAACCAGGGCTTCCTCATATCTACATACACTGGAAGAAAGAAATAAGTTCTCTTAGGCAAGAACAGGAGATTCAGTCCCTCAGCCTCCCGGTGCCTCAGTTTCCTTTCTTTGAAATGGGTAACAGTACCCACCCCTGGCGCTGTCATGTGGGCACATGAGCTTGCACGTGACCCTGCCTGGCATGTACCGGGAGCCCCACGAGTTCCAGCCACTGTCACCGCCACCCCTCTAAGACAAAGGGCTTTAATGCACCCGTGGCAGCTCACTGAGTGTTACGGGAAGTCACTATGTCACAACACAGGCAAGAAATACAAACTAGGGGCCCTAAGCGGCGGCCTCGAGACCCGGCAGCCACCAAGCCCCTTCCAGTGCGAGGCAGGGGTGACACATGCCACGGAACCCTAAGAGAGCATCTGACCCCCGTCAACATCGGGTGACCCGAGTCCCTAAACATCCTGTCCCTCCCTCAGCAACCAGACTGAGAGGAGCCTCCGGTTCAGCGTCCCCAGACTGCGGTCCCACCCGCCAAATGCTCTTCCTGCCTTTCCCCCTCCCTAAATTCACCTGTGTCTTTCAGGCCACCTTCTCAAGAGAGGTGGCTGCCAGAGCCTAGCACTCTGGTCTGTGCGACCACTTCCTCCCTGACATCAGCACCCACCATTCTTTCTGCAGCCTGGCTGCTAGAGGGACCTCGTGTCCTGCGGTGCCCTGCAAAGTAGGGAACTCCGGTCTCTATGTACAACATCCTCCAGCTATTGAGAAACAAGACAGATCGGTGTTGACTCTACCCTGAGGCACCTCTGAACTAAGTCCCTGGGGCTGCCCCACCGTCCACTCTTGGGGATTCCTTCCCTTCTCAGCTGTCCTGGGAAGCCCTCCCAGGTCTCAACGGCTACTTCTAGACTAGCACAGTCACCACTATCTGAAGAAGCCGCCCCTCTGCCATTTTATCTTACTGCTAGCATTCTATGCTGGTCCCACCCCACCCCCACCCCACCCCGTCCCACCCCCACCAATTATCTGTGGCCTTCTCCCCTGGTCCCTTCCTCCACCAGAACTGAGAACCAAAGTCACACTACACACTATGGGGGGACACACTCAGGCTCACAGTGTCATTGTCACAGGTGCGAACATTCTGCCTTGTTTGGTGTTGAGACAAGGTATCTCTATCACGTGGCTCTGGCTGTCCTTACAACTGGCTTATAGACCAGGCTTTCCTGGAACTCCTAGATCCCCCTGCCTCTGCCTCCGCACTGCTGGGATTAAAGGACCATGCCCAGCAGTATTTACATGCCTACAGGTAAATACGGGTAGCTCCCCATCTAGAGTCTCTCTGCTGAACCAGGTACCTTATATTTATCTCTTTTGGGGGGGGGAGGTATCTCTGACAGCCTAGCACAACCGATAAAGGAATGAGGGTCACAGTGACCCCAGGACCTTTAGAAAGAATACCGCTGGGCTAGAGAAAATTCTTGGCCCGGAGCTGAGATAAGATCTTTTGGCCAGTGCAGTGGTGGCATACTCCTTTGATGTCAGAACTCCGGAGGCCACCCTGGCCTACAGAGTGAGTTCCAGGGCAGCCAGGGCTACACAGAGAAACCCTGTCTCATAAAAACACCACAGAGATCTTTATGGTCCCCAGAGAGATGGGCACAGTGGCCATGAGCAGAGTGCTCTTTGCAGGTCTGTGGCAAGGCAAGCCCCCCTCCAGGCTTCTCGGTCTCAGCAGGGGCTGATTTCCCCAGAATCCCCCAGCTCTGGTTTGTCCTCTGAGCTTTGTTTGTTTTTAATACTTAGCATATCTGTGGAGAAGAGGTGTCCATGTGCATGTGTGGACTGGAAATCAGTTTTCTCCTTCCTCCAAGTGGAGCCCAGGAATTGAACTCAGATCCTCCAGCTTGAGAACAAGTCCCTTTTTCTAACAGGCTCTGGTTTTTGATCTTGAAAGCTAGACCCAAGGGCTGGCTAGGTCCCAACCTCTCATGCTGGACACATCCAGGGCTTTCCTCTCTAACCTGTGTCCACACTGGTCCCGGGGGTGGGGGGGAGCAGCTAGCCAAACCTGGGGTGAGGCCTGCCCCCCAACAACAGCCAGACAACCCAAGGCATAGTGCTAAGATCCCGGCTGGGGCAGCGCAGCCTCAGGCCACGCTCTGTGCCTGGAGTTACGGACTTCATTTCCGGGTCCAATCTCTAAAATGGGTCTGAAGATAAGAATCCCGAGCTTTCTCACCTCCCGGGAGCCAATCAGCTAACAGAAGACAAACTGCAGAGCCAGAAGGCAGGAGTGTGCATTGAGACCACCTCTAGGCAAGTAAACCCCACACTGACACTCCCACAAAAGTTCCAGACAAGCAAAACTCTTCCCGGCAAAGTAAGATTACGAACTTGACACTTAACCAAAGATAGGCCAGGCTTCTGGGAAGCTCCTCTCCGGCACAGGACTTTGGGAGGAGCAGGGAGAGAGCTCTGCATCCCTCCAGGGTACAGACAGGCTGAGGCCCCGTCTCAGAGCTGGAAAACCTAGTAAGAATCAGGCTGAGGCGGAGGATAGATGGATATATATATATCTATATATATCCATCTATATGAACACCTTTAATCCAGCACTGGGGGTAGGGGGGAGGCTCAAAGCACACCTGGTCTACACAGCAAGTCCCAGGCCAGCCTGGACAATAAGAGGCCTTATCACCAACCTGTAAAATGGATTAGCAACATCTTAACTAACACCTAGCCCTGACTGTCCTCAAACTCACTATCTGACACCTCGTGACCTCGAACTTCTGATTCTCAGGCTTGCAACTCCCCAGTTCTGGGTGAACAGACACACCTGATTTGTTTAGTGCTGATACTGGAACCAAGAACTTAAGTACCACGGGCTTCCTGCAAGCAACGGCAAACACCCTACTAAACACAACACACACGTCCCCAGACCCACAGGAATGTTAGCCCTATTTTCTGGGCTAAGAAACAAAATCATTAAGAACAAGTAACCTGTCTTGGACTGGAGCGGGCAGGGAAACTTCTCGCCATCCAAAATGTACCCCTGCTCCCCTAGATTCATCTCCGCTTCCTGGCTCCCTCCCCTTCAGACCTCTTCCCCACCCACCCTTCTCCCTCTTGTCCCAGGAGAAAACCACAGGGTTCTTCCACTGGAAGGGAAGGTCATGCTCAGAAGCCCTGGTCACATCCCACGAATTTTTTGAAGGGCTATTTTGGTAGTAAGTGTGGAAGACGGTACATGCCCTGCCCAAGGGGCCTCTGACCCCACCCTCACCAGCAGGCACCAGCACACGTTCCCGATGCCAGTCAGGGCTAGGAGGAGCCCATAGCTGGAACACCACAGTGGGAAAGAGGAGGGACAGGGCGGGCTTCGGAGGCCCAGACACGCTGGCGCTCCAGGGACCAGGGAACTCGGGCTCCCCTGGTGGAGCCGGGCAAGGGAAGGTGCCGACGAGAAGCTGGGGGGCGGGGAGCCGGGTACTGTTAGTGGGAGAGGTGGAGGGCCCCAGGTAGGTGGCAGGTGAGGCTGTGCCGGGAATCCAGGTGCTTTGGCTTCACATCAGGAAGGGAAGGCCTGGGTGATCCCTTACGAATGAAAAGGGAGGGACCTGAGCTAAATTTCTCAGGCCTCAGGGGAGTGTGCCAGGTGACGGCTCTCAGAAAGTAACCCGAGAGGTGGCTGGGGGAGGCTCCTCTCCGCCCTTCCAGACTCCCGGGAGAAGCGGCAGCGAGTCTGAGTCTGCCTTTTGCCTAGGTACCCAGGGACTTGGACCAGCCCCCAAGGGAAGGCACGGAGGAAAACAAGGTTGGAAAACAGTCTGGACTCCAGCCTCGCCACCTGGACGCGTCCAGAGGGGAGGAAGGGGGACCTTGGGTGGCACTCGGGCTGGGATCGCCCCTCGGGGCAGTGACCTGCAGGACTCGGCGTCCAGAGGGGACCCCGTGGGTTGTGCTGGAGTGGATAGAGAGGCTCTAGACGTCCTCTTCGTGCCACACCTGGAGACCCCGAGTTCCGCCCGCTCCCCGCCGACCCGCCTCAGACGCAGCCGGACATGACCCCCGGGGCCCGGCCGCGCGGGGCGGGACGAAGCCACCCTGTCCACCTTGGCCCCGAGCTCGGCGAAGGCCCGACCCGGGGCGCACAAACTCACTGCGGTGCCGGCCGCCCGCCCAGCTCTGCTTGGCCAGACTGGGGCTCCGGATTAGCGCGCGCCCCGCCGACTTGAGCGCGTCCATGGCCCGCTCCGGTTGCCTTCGCCGCTGCTGCCGCCGCCGCCGCCAAAACTCCTCCAGGAAAACTTTCCGCCGGGCCAGGCGGCGCGCGCCCGCAGCGCTCCTCCCCCGCCCTTCTCGCGACGTCTGGGGGCGGGGCCGGAGGGGCTACGCCCACCGACACGCCCCAGGACGCGCCCCCAGAGCGCGACCCCGCCCCTCCCCGACCTGGACTGGCTCCGAGGCTGCACGCGCTGTATTCCAAGGCTCTGAACCCAGCAAGGCTCCCAGCCAAGCGCCGTTCTCCGTCCCCAAGCTACCCGTAGCCTTCTAGATAGCTCGGCTAAAAGACACCATTTCACCAATGGGAAGAGTGAGGAAAGAATGAGGGGTAGAACGATAAGGGTCTTGTTCAAAACTAAGAGAAAGAAAAATGGTAGATGAGAACGAGATGGTCGAGTGGATCAAGGCACTTGCCGTCTTGATGATGATCCCCGGAGAGAGAACCAGCTCCTGCAAACTGCCCCTTGACCTCTAGGCACTAATGGTGGCACCCACGTGCCCTCCCCCATTGTATACATACACAAAATAAATGTAAATAAATAAATATGAGGGAGGAGCTCACCAAAGCAATGGGAGTCTTTGAACGAGGGAATGAATTTTGCTGGGAGGGATCAGGAGTGTATTGGTAGATGCCCTTAAGAGCTTTCTTAGCTGTCCTCCTCCCGTAGGCTCAGGGACATCGCAGCCTTAGAGCCGCTGCTTGAGACTCAGACTCAGGCTTGCTGTGTGACCCAGGCTGTCCTTCCCTGCTCTGAGTCATGATATCTGTCAAATGGAGCGCGATCCTGTCTGTAGTGCACCCGCCGACCTGCCTGGGCAGGTGCTCTGTGTGCAGCCTCGCTCCAGCCTGCTTCCGAGGCAGCACCTGCTCCAGCTCCGCTCCAGGAAGCTGGTTATTTAAGTCCAGAGCCAGGAGCGATGGCTCAGACCGGTAATCACAGCGCTCGGGGAGCTGAAGCAGGAGGATTCCTGCAAGTTCCAAGGCATCCTGGGGTATAGAGTAAAACTTTGCCTCAAAAACAAACAAACAAACAAACAAACAATCAAAAAACAAAACAAAACAAACAAACAAAAAAACAAAGAATTCTAACTTTAAAAACAACAACAACAACAACAAAACGACCCTTGGTTCAGTCTGAGCCCAGAGGAGTCCGGAGCAGAACCCATCCAAGGCTGGCGCCCTCACCACCTGGCCTCCAGAAGCCGTGCTTGAGCAGCTCGGCCGTGACCTCTGGCTAGTTTCAGAAGCCGGCAGATCTGCCCTGGCTGGGAGACAGACCTGCTGTGTGCTCTGGCTGCTCAGGGAGGCCTGGCTTACTTTCCACTCTTTCTAAACTTCCCGTCCGGTCCAAGAGCTCCGCCCGAGTAGACAGTCCAGCCAGCCACAGCCTCCTTTACAGCAGGAGACACACCTGCGGTTCATCAGAGACTGCTACCCCAGTGGGAGCCCACTTGTCCTGGTGGGGGGCATGGTCTGGCCCTTATGAGCTTCCTCTGTAAGGGAGGCAATAAGACCTTTTCCATGGGGCTGTGCTGCGTGACTGGAGTTAGAGGAGGTAAATCCTGCCCTCAAAAATCCACCCACTTCCTCCAGGAAGCTCTCCTGGACCGCTGTCTTTGGACCGCTATTTCTCCCCAAGGGCTCCCATAGCTTTAATCGTGGAACATTATAATGCTGTTCTCCGCTATCCCCCATGCATCCGAGGCCATGACCTCAAGGACACAACGGTATGAGCAGGGAGAGCTGACCTTTTTTTCTCCTGACCTCTCCAGGTTTCTACCATACCAAGAAGGTCCACCGTCTGTCCCCTCAGAAAGCTCTGGAAGTGAGTAGAGAGGTAACAGCTGAACCCCCAGCTTTCTTGTCCAGGGTCAGCTAGATCCTAGACCAGCAGAGATTTTTTTTTTTTTTTTTTTTTTTTTTTTTTTTTTTGAGCCTGGAGGGAAAACAGTCACCAGGGCCATGAGCCCAGGAGCAGCGGTGGTGTCTGGCTGGCCGGGGAGACATACGGACCTGGCGATCAGACCCGCTTGGGAACTGTGTGTGGGCAGCAAAGACTGTTTAGCAGTTTCGTGTCCTTCCGGAGGTGACTTGCTGGGAGTTGTCAGGCATGTATCACCTGCAGAGGGGCAGACTGCTGGGGGCCCTTCTGCTGCGCCCAGAAAGAGAAGTAGAGACAGAAGGTCAGAGCTGCAAGGGGCCCGCCGCGGAGTCGCTGTGCCCAAAGCCTCATTTCACAGGTGAGGAGGCAAAGGCCCAGAGAGGAGCAGGAGCTTGCCCAAGGTCACACAGCAGGCTAGAACCAGCAGCCAGGGCTCGAGCATCCCACATGCAATACTGGGGTGCTTAAAACTACAGGGGGGCAGGGAAACCACACTTAGTATTCAAGACAAGGCCTTAAAGTGGTTTTCTCTGTTTGGGACATACAGCTTTCTACTGGCTTCTGATTCTTTTTCTTTTTTCTTTTTCTTTTCTTTTTCTTTTTTTTTTTTTTTTTTTTTTTTTTTTTTTTTTTTTTTGGTTTTTTGAGACAGAGTTTCTCTGTGTAGTCCTGGCTGTCCTGGAACTCACTCTGTAGACCAGGCTGGCCTCGAACTCAGAAATCTGCCTGCCTCTGCCTCCCAAGTGCTGGGATTAAAGGCATGCACCACCACTGCCCCCACCTGTTTTGTTTTTTTTTTTAATTTTTCTCTTATCTGATCTAACTTTACAAACACTTCTACAATGACTGTGAGTCCCTTAGTAATAACAAAATAAAAATCTGTGACGTGGGAAGGAGGCAGCCCCCGCAGGAGTGGGCAGCTTCTGGTTTTAGTCAAAAGGTTTCTTTTCTCCTCGTGTGAGTTTCCTCCAGGGCCCAGGTGAGAGAGGAGAAGCCAAGCTGGCTGGGCCATTAGCCTCTCAGGATAGAGACTGAGAGTGAAGCAGAGGCCTGGGTGAGAAGCCGGAGCCCACGCAGTAGCAGAAAAGAGTCCACTTTTCAAAGTTGCCCTCTGACCGCCATACCTACGGTACCCTGCACACACTGCCCCCCAGGAAAACGAACAAGTCAAATGTAATAAAGACTTTACTTGCTTCTCTGACTCAGCCTCCTCCTGCTGTTCCTCCGCTCGACAGAGCAGCTTAGCCTGGAAGAGGCTGGCATGAGCTTGACCTTCAAGGGAAAATAAATGTTTAAATACTTGGGCCTCAGTTTCCTCAAAAGTGTGAAACGGGTGCAGTGAGTCGGACTTTTACATTTCCAGGAACCGGCCACAGGCAGTTTTAGGAGACAGGCTCTCCCTGAAGGAAAGTGGGTGTCCTGGAGACGGGCCTGTCTCGTGGTGTCAGTTACAAAGGCTCCTCTGCCTTGGAGAGCCCACGAAGGGCAGCGCCTGAGGCAGTCAGGAGGCAGGAGTCACCAGCACTTGGTCTTAGATCTCGAAGGTGCCATGGACCTCACAGATGTGTGAGGAACAAACATGTCAGCTGTTTCTAAGCCACACACAGGGACGGAGGGAGTGGGGATCGCACCTCATGGTGTTGGCAGTTGGTGTTGGGCCCTGTCTGGTTAGCTGTCTGCGTGTTTCCTGTGTGTGCACTAATTCCACCCTCCTTGCCCCATGAAGAATGAAGATGAAGCAGAGGGCTCTTGTGCCTCTGGGGAAGGAGTGGGTGCTCTAGAGGCAGGAACTAGCTTGAGCCTTGAGCCAGGGTGGGGGGGGGGTGAGGGTAGGGGTGGGGGTGGCCTCAGCTCAATGACCAGAGTTCTGCTGCTTGGGTGGAGACCAGTTGCCCCAAGGGGACCTGAGAGATGGGAGGGCCAACCGTCCAGGAGGAACCTGTCCTTACACAGTCCTGACCTTTAACCTGCCTGCTACCTTGCTCACAAAGCTTTCTTTTCTAGAAACTTCTGGTCTTTCCTGGTATTCTCACCCATGCAACAGGATCTAAGTGGATCCCAGATCCAGGTTCTTCATTACCCAAACCTTAGCAACTTATATCGCTCTTCTTGCCCTAACACATGCACACATATGTACACATACACATTTATACATGCTTACACACATACACATATGCACAGAGTTCTACAGGCCTGGCCTCTGCAACCAAATTCTCCATTTATGTGTGTGTTTTCTAATCTAATTGATATCTCAGTTTTCCTGTGGGTACAGTGGGCTCCGGGCCACCTTACAAGGGCTTGGAGAGGTTTTTGGGGTTCGTGCACAGTGAGGGGTCAGCCAGTGCCTGGCATGAAGCAGATGCCCAGCCAACAGCCACGCTGGTCATCTTAAGCTTGTAGTGACACTGAGCCTGTGGACAGTGCCCAACAACAGTTGAACACATCTCCAGGAGGAGACTGGAAGTCCTCATGTTCCCAGGGTCCTGTGGAGCCGCTGTGGAGCACCTGGGGAGCACCTAGAGGGGCCCACACCCCAGCCAAGCACATGCTGCCTGTTTGTCTAGTCGCTGATGTATCTTATAGACCAGAGGGCGGGGCTGTCTGCCCCTGGAGGAATGGCAGGGTCTGGGGGATCTGGAGAGGTGTCCTGAGAAGCCCGGCCCACCCCCCCACCTGCCATCCCCAGTGAGCCCTGCAGCTGCCTCCTCTCAGCCCAGCATGGAGAGCCCTGGGAGACCTCAGGCTGCAGAGCCACTGAGCTAATTAGGAATGACAAAGCTCTGTGTAATTGCCAGTCACTGAGGAGTCCCCTGCCTCTTCCTGCCCTCCTTCTCTGGCCCTCCCTGGAGGCCTCTGAGCACTGGCTGGTGTCAGGGGACAGGAGGCTGCCTGCCTCTGCCACCCCCTTGCAGGACGCTGAGCAAGCAGCTCCCAGCTTGTCTTAAATTGGCTCCAACACCTACCCTCGCACCACACATACCACACACACCACATACACCACCCCACCACACACCACATAGACCACACACACCACACACCACACATGCACGTGCACACACATGCACTCACACACCACACCACACCCCACCAAACACACACACATACCACACACCACATAAACCACACACACCACACCACCACACCCATCAACCCGCCACACACACACACACACACACACACACACACACACCACCATACCACACACACCACACACATCACCCCACCACACATACACACACACTACACACCCCACACCCCTACATCCCCACACACTACACACACCATACACCACACACCATACCCCCACACACACACCACACCACACATACACCATACTCCACACACCCCACCCCCACCACACATACACACAGACACTCACACACAGACACACACACACACACACACCAGTCCTTGCCATTTGCAGAGCCCTTGATCTTTTGCAAAGAGGAAGAGAAAAGCAAGGTTCAGGCCTCTAGAGGCTCAGCAAGGCTTTGGGGCTCAGCCCCTCCCTCGCCAGCTGTCACCAGCTGTGTAACCTTGGGTAAGCCACCTGCCTCCTCTGAGCAGGCTCTCTGCCTAGGCTGAGTAAGCTGTTCTAAGCACGTGGGTCTGATCAGGAGAGCCCTGTGCATTTGAGAAGCAAGCCCGGGCAACACCTGCAGATGAGGACTTGAGAGCCGGGATGTGGGGAGGCGGGGCGGGGGGGGGGGTGCGGCGGGGGGGGGGGGGTATGGACGACCTGTGAGCCAGTGGGAGAGGATTTGGTGTAAACCAAATCTCATAATAAAAACAGTAGGCCGGCCGGGCGTGGTGGCGCACGCCTGTAATCCCAGCACTTGGGAGGCAGAGGCAGGCGGATTTCTGAGTTCAAGGCCAGCCTGGTCTACCAAGTCAGTTCCAGGACAGCCAGGGCTACAGAGAAACCCTGTCTCAAAAAAAAAAAAAACAAAAAAACAAAAAAACAAAAAAACAAAACAAACAAACAAAAAAAAAACCCAAACAAAAAAAAAAAAAAAAAAAAAAAAACAGGCCGGGGGGGGGGGTCTTCTCCCCAATTAAATTTCCTTGTATTTTTTTTAAAAAAATATCTGGGCTGGAGAGACGGCACAGAGGTTAAGAGCACGGACTGCTCTTCCGAAGGTCCTGAGTTCAAATTCCAGCACCCACATGGTGGCTCATAACCATCCGTAATGAGATCTGACACCCTCTTTTGGTGTCTGAAGACAGCTACAATGTACTTACATATAATACATAAATAAATCTTTTTTTAAAAAAAAATCCATCGCTGGGCGTGGTGGCGCATGTCTGTAATCCCAGCACTTGGGAGGCAGAGGCAGGTGGATTTCTGAGTTCGAGGCCAGCCTAGTCTACAGAGTGAGTTCCAGGACAGCCAAGGCTACACAGAGAAACCCTGTCTCGAAAAAAAAAATCCATCTATGGGGCTGAAATTTGAACCCAGAGGACCCAGGTTCAAATCCCAGCATCCACATGGCAGCTCACAACTGTCTGTAACTCCAAGGTCTGACATTCTCACATAGACACAGATACAGGCAAATCACCAATGCACAGAAAATAAAAGTTAAAAAAAAATCCATCTATGATGAATTAGAAACATTCTTTCTTTCCTTTTTTTTCCTTTTTGTTTCATGTGTTATTGTTGTTATTTTTGTTTTGAAAGTGGGTCTCTTTATGTAACACTGGTTGTCCTGGAACTCTATGTAGACCAGGCTAGCCTTGAACTCACAGAGCTCCCCCTGCCTCTGCCTTTCTAGTACCAGTATTAAAGGTGGACACTTCTCACAGACCCACGCCCTCTTCACAGAGGGTTGGCTGGCTGGTAGCAGCCCAAGAGCCTCTGAGACCTTTCTCACTCTCTCCCAGATCTACAGCTCGATTTCTAGGAACTCTTCACATTTGCAAAGTCCCCAGGCCACAGCAACACGGGGCTGTAGTTACAGAGTTTGTGCTCAAGAACTACACATTCAAGTTACAGAAAAAAAAATGGCCACCAAAAAAAAAAAAAAAAAAAAAAAAAAGCAAAACTTTTTATATTTGCTTGTTCGCATGGTTGATGTCAGGGGTCTTCATCAATTTATCAAAAATGTTACTAAGTTACTTATTATTCTGTGTGGAGATGGGGGTGTGTATGTGGAGGAGCTGGCTCTCTCCTCCCACCATGTGGTCCTGGGACTTGAACACAGATCTTTGGGCTTGGCTGCAAGTACCCTTATTCCATAAGCCATCTCTTCAGCCCCCACCTCATTTTTTGAGAGATCCCTGAGCCTGGAGTTCACTGATGTGGCTAGACTGGTGGCCGGGCAGCCCCAGGCAGCTTCTAGCTTCTGTCACCAGCACTGGAATGACAGGTAGAACCGCCATGCCTGGCTCTGTAGATGCTGCTGGGCACCGAACTCAGGACCTCCCGCTTGCACGGCAGCCACCTTACGGACAGAAGCTCTCCTCCTGCCCTGACAATATTTTAAGTGAATTTATGATTCTGTATCGGGGTGGCTTTCTTAGCAGGGACCTGACAGGATAAATACCAAGTCTTCTAGCCTAGTTTTCTAGAAACTTCTCATTCAAATCCCATACTCTTTTTCACTTTTGGTTCCCTACAACCACACGTTGCAACCGAGAGGCCCTGTCCTGACCCCACCCCACCCCACCCCACCCACCTCACCCCACCCCCACTTCCTGTGTTTTCTCAGTCCTCCTGGTCTATCTCTCCTACCTGAAGGGCCTTCCCCCACCTAGCTCTTCAACTGGCAAAGAAAACTACTCTTCCTTCAAGGCTTGATCAAACGTCGCCACCCTGGGAAGCCTTTCCCAGTGCTGCCCCGGCCCCTGCCCTCCTCCATGTTACCTTCTTCCTCCTCCGTGTTTCCTCAGGCACGTGACCTATGGAGGGGGCCGCAAGCTTGAGCTCTGGAGACAGCTGTGCCTGGCGGGTAGCTGTCCTGCTAAGATTCACCGGCCTCACCTGTAGAATGTGTCAAGAGATGGCGTGAACGTCCCCAAGAGGGATCTGAGATGTGTCCACAGGTGTCCGTATCATGTCATGGGGCTGGGCCATTCTCTTTCTTCTGGCTCTGTGTCAGACAGAGGGCAAGGGGCTCCTTGGAGGGTCCGAGTTACCTGGAGGTTTCCTAGGAAACACATGGTCTGCACCCCCCCCCGGGGGGTGTGCAGCCTGCGGTCTCCCGCTGCTTCTTGCTGGTGCCGCTAGAGGCTGGGGTACTCTCGCGGTGAGTACTCACAAGCCCACTCTGGAAGAAAAACTCATATGGCACAGGGGTGGCGTGCTGGCCGCAAGCACAGCTCTCCCCTCAAAGGGACTGCGACACTTTATTTTGAGTCAAATGTGAGTGGCTATGGCCCAGGATAATATACACGGTGGGAGCTGTTACCTGAGATTTTATTAGTTGCAAAACAAAAGGAGTCATTAATCAAGACATTCACCAAGTACACAGGTGGGAACACAGGCAGGCAGGTTGGAACAAAGCGCAAAACCCAAAAAAACGACTGTTACAGGTCTCAGACGCTGCCTAATGTGTTTGGGGTCAGTGGAAGGGAATAGGTTTATTGTTTAGGTTTTGTTTTGGTTTGGTTTGGTTTGGTTTTTCAAGACAGGGTTTCTCTCTCTGGCTGTTCTGGAACTCACTTTGTAGATCAGGCTGGCCTGGAACTCAGAGATCCACCTGCCTCTGCCTCCTGAGTGCTGGGATAAAAGTGGGCCACCCCGCCTGACCCATGAATGGCTTTTTAAAGAAAATCTGAGCGTGGTGGCTCACGACTTTAATCCCAGCACCTGGGAGGCAGAGGCAGGCAGATTTCTGAGTTTGAGGCCAGCCTGATCTACAGAGTGAGTTCCAGGACAGCCAGGACTACACAGAGAAACCCTGTCTCGGGGGGGGGGGGGGGGAAGCCGGGCGGTGGTGGCGCACGCCTGTAATCCCAGCCCTTGAGAGGCAGAGGCAGGCGGATTTCTGAGTTCGAGGCCAGCCTGGTCTACAGAGTGGGTTCCAGGACAGCCAGGGCTATACAGAGAAACCCTGTCTCGAAAAAAAAAAAGAAAAGAAAAGAAAAAAAAAAACAAAAAAACAAACAAAAGAAAAACAAAAAAAAAGAAAAAAGAAAAAAAAAAGAAAATCTGGCTTTGAATGTGTGATGTTCCGGCCCTGTGATCATGACGTCTGAGCCGATCCTTTAGCCTTGCAGAACTCTGTAGCTCCTCCCTCCACGGGCTCTTCAGTTTGCACACAGGGCTTGATTCCTATGGCACCCAGCCAGCCATCGTGACCAGCTTCAAGTTGCTAAAAGTTTAAAAATTTAAAAGCTAGCTTGTAAGTTCCTAAGTATTCTCTATTCTCTCTCTCATTCTCTCTTTCTGTGTGTGTATGTATGTGTATTTTCAATATTACTTGATTTTCTTCTCCATTAATTAATTTATTTATTTATTCATTTTACATCCCAATCGCTGCCACTCCCCTCCCAGTCCCCCTCCCCCCTCCATTCTGCTCATATGAGCCTCTTGGCTCTAGCGGTCAGCTGCTATACTTAACTCTAGTACCTAATACCAAGCTCCAGTACCCCTGTGTGTGTGACAGGAACGGGCTCCCATTGAGGGCAGGCCGCCTTCCATACCCTGCCACTCAGTACGGCAATGACCACACAGAGGTGACCACCTGCCTGCCTGCCAAGACCCAGCCCCTTTGTACTCCAGGATTGTCGGGGACACAAAAGTTCCTGCACCCACAGATCACTAGGGAAACCAGGAATGTGAGTCACGAAAGGGTGTCTCCTCAGAGAAGGAAATGAATACTGGTTTTCTGCCCAGCAGGCTTCCAGTGAGTAGAAGTTATTAATGACCGGGTCACCTGTGCAGACCTCACCCAAACGCCCCAGAGTGCCTATCTGAGACTCTCCCTCCCTAGGCCGTTATCTTTAGCTCTCGGTCAGTAGAACCCGTCCTCAGGGGAGATGTCATATTACTTTATGGCCTGCTGACCTCTCCGTTATCTCTGTCAGAGAGACCACATCAGATCCTGAGGCCCTTAAGCTCCAAGGCCCACCCTCATGGTCACAGTACTTTGCAAAGGAGTTTTTCTGTGGTCACACCTTAAGCTTTCTTGTATACCTGGGATTGGAATGATCGTTGCCTGGAAACATTGTTGCAAATTCGAACTGTGTTTAATAGGCTGATAATGCACTAACGTCAGGCACAGGACTCTCCCCGTTACCCTCCCAGCATCCTCTGTCCGCCGTGTCTGTCATTCCGGCCAGCTTGAACCCATCCTCAGTCCCCAGGAGGAATCACAAAATACAAATTGTGTGGGTTTTGAGGTTCCACCCATGAGTGAATCATCTCCGAAGGTTGCATCTAAAACTGGCAGTTCCCATTACAAAGGTGAGTGGCGAAACCCATGCTAATCATTTACATTTTTAATTACGCAGGACTCAGAGCGATATTCGTAGCAAATCTGAAGGGAAGTGGCAAGACATGGAGGCAGGGCCAGCAGAGAAGAGAGGCTGCCACCCACCTGCAGGGGCCTTCTTCTCCCCAAGGGTAGAAGACTGCTTTTACCCTCGGCCTAAGGCTCTGCAAATCTCAGGGTGCCTCGTCTCCCAGCTCCTGGCCATATGTCTGTGGTCTGGTTTAAGATCGCTTCAGTAGCCGGGCGGTGGTGGCGCACGCCTTTAATCCCAGCACTTGGGAGGCAGAGGCTGGCGGATTTCTGAGTTCGAGGCCAGCCTGGTCTACAGAGTGAGTTCCAGGACAGCCAGGACTATACAGAGAAACCCTGTCTCGAAAAACAAAAACAAAACAAAAAAACAAGATCACTTCAGTAGCATCTTGGCTCTCTGAGTGATTGGCTTGAAGTGGAAACTTAAGGGTTCTTTGGGAAGTTGGTTGGATGGTGTTTTGCTGGGGGGGGGGAACATGTGATGGAAGGTTTAGCTGAAGCAGACACAGGAGAGAGGATGCTGTGCTAATGCAAGCACGTGAAGGGACACGTGATGACGGATTCTTTGCTAACAACACGAATGTACAGGTCCACCTTACGTTTCATAGCTGAGCTGCATTTGTCGGGACTCCATAGAGAGAAATGCACCAAAAACCTTCTGGTGGTGCGCTGCAGTTTCGTACTGTTTCCGTGGACTTAGGCTGATTGGCTGATGTCGGCTGAGACAGATGCACGTGCTGAGGGAGGCAAGACAGGTGCTGAGGTAAGACCCGTGGAGGACAGGTGACGCTGGAGGGGACTCGAAGGACAGTGACGGAGGCGGAGCTAGGCTTGTACAGAGCTGGCTGTACAGCGCTTGTTGGTCCGGCCTCTTCGCTGATCTTCCCTTCAGTGAGAGAGGTGTCTCTTCGGGTCCCTCCTGCCGACTCGCGCTGAGGCTGAGGCTCAGGTCTCTGCTAGGTCACGCCACTGCTGCTGATTCCCGTTTGATATCCTGACTCTCCCGAACTGGACTGCTGGTGTGTCCGTGGAGTGTTTGTGAGTGGATCGAGCTGCTGATACCCACTGACCTGTGAACTGAACTGCTGATTGATTTCCAGACAATACAGGTGGGAGTTGCTCCAAAGAACCTTTTTAAACAGGTCCACTCCCCCTCCCCGCCCCATCCTTTCTTTCCCACGACCTCTGGTGGGTGGGGGGGCTAAAAGGGAGGCTAAAGGGTTTAAGAACCATCGTTTAAAACTAGGATTTGAAAAAATTAATGTTACACTGGCTCTTTGTTGTGATTGTGGGGTCTGGTTGACCCCTGCTAGAACCCAGACCAGGGGTTGCCTCACAGAGATGCTCTGTAGGAGAGAGAGAGAGAGAGAGAGAGAGAGAGAGAGAGAGAGAGAGAGAGAGAGAGAGAGGCAGGAAGGATGGAGAGCCTGGACCACAGCCCTCTCTGCTCCACCTTATCTATATCTTGTTGCGGGCACTTCAGGCCAGAACCTGGTGGCTCCAGATGTCCTGTGTCCAGACTACAGGGATTCACCAGCCACTTCCTGTCACCCCAAGCCTGTGGGTGTGAGCAGTGGGCCCACAGGCTTTGAGGCCTGAGGCCTGAGTCCAAATGACGCCCCCCTGGGATTCCTTAGGTCATTTCCATGCATTGTCTGCGTGCTCTCTTTCCTGTGGCCTGAAGTTCCCTGGCTCCCATCTGTTTCCCCCTCAAACCCATTCTGGTTCCAAATCCCCTGCTAGGGTTTCCTCGTCTCCTTCCGCTCCTTACCGCCAGCCGGGGAGACCTTGGGCAAGCCCCACTGTCCTCCAGGCAAGCTCTTGCCATGCGGGGGTGGGAGGGGGTGGCACGACTTAGCGGTGACCTTTGCCCTTTTCCTCCAAGGGCTGAGCCCTTTGGAAGAGCTCTGGCTTGGCTTCTGTGTGGCTCCAAGTTGCTGCATCTCGGATGTGCCCCGCCCTCGCTCTGTCCCTTTCTTTTAATTACATGAGAAACAGCTTCTGCGGCCACAGCCACCCAGGAGCTATTCATTCATTCATTCATTCATTCACTCATTACTCAGAGGACGGATCCTAGAGCTCTGGGCTTTTTCCTTCCTTCTCTCTCCATCACAGGGGACCAAAATTCACGCACCCAGCAGTGACCCAACAGCAGCTTAGAGAATATCAGTCCCCCGTCTCTTCCGCACTTTGAGTATTTGTTTAATACAGGATCCTATTTTGCAGCCCAGGCTGGCTTTTAAAACTTGCTATATTGCCGAGGATACCTTTCAGGATGACTTTCAACTTCTGATCCTCCTGCCTCAGTCTTCGGAGAGCTGGCATTACAGCAGAGATCCACTCTGTCCGGCTGAGTCTTTCTAACAGACTACCCTGGGCAAGCCTGGAGGGCACCTGGGCACCGCACAGAGACCCGGAATCCTTCCTTGCTGTGACTTCTGTTTAATAATGAGCTGTCTGTTGCCAAGTCTAAAATGAGCCATCAGGGGGGACTGAAGGCTGGCCCCAGAGTGGCTTCCTCTCCCCCTTACAGTGGGAGGCGACGTGACAGGCTCAGCCCTGCAAGAAAGGCCCCCTCCCCCCTCCTTCCCTCTTGAGGGTAGGTCTGGGTTGGTTGGTTTGCTTTTTAATTTTTTTGCATTTATTTATTTATTTGTGTGTGTGTGTGTGTGTGTGTGTGTGTGTGTGTGTGTGTGTGTGTGTACAGGCATGCACGGAGCTCAAAGGAGACTGGAAGGAGCCTGCCAGTGCTCTCCTACCTCATGAGCCTGGGATTGACCCCAGATAGCCAGGCAGCAAGTCCCTTCACCCGCTACGCCATCTCAGCAGCCCAGGTCTGAGCTGCAGACAGACTCCGTTTCCAGTTTTGTATTTCAGAAACAAGGAAATGGATGGAAATAACCTAAAGTCAAAAGCCTGAGAGAAAAAGAGAGGGACAAAGATTTTAAAAGCATGACAGAGGGCTGGAGAGGTGGCGGAGAGGTGGCTCTCTGGTGAAGCTCACCCCCAGAGGACCGGGGTTCGTTCCCAGCATCCATGCGGCAGGCACAACTGTCTGGAACTCCAGCCCCAAGGGATCTGTTTCCAGGGCTTGACACCTCAATTCCTCTAACCCACAGGACGTGAGCCATCGAGTCACCTTGCCCCTCCCTGCTGCCCGAGCTCACGCACACTTAGCCTATTGCCTGGACCAGAAGCTAGTGTTGTCTTGAGGGGAAAAAAAATCACCTCTTAGATCCTTGAATACTTTCTTTTTTGGTTTTGTTTTGTTTTGTTTTTAGAAAGGGTTTCTCTGTGTAGCCCTGGCTGTCCTGGAACTCACTCTATAGACCAGGCTGGCCTCGAACTCAGAAATCTGCCTGCCTCTGCCTCCCAAGTGCTGGGATTACAGGCGTGCGCCTTTTAATCTTTTAAAGGCCCACTTTCTTTTTTATGAAAATAACAAGATTGCCACTGTGGAAACTGAGTAGTTTTTGGAGTGTGATGTTGGTTAACCAAGCCATGGCTAGTTTTAGCTCAGAGGCCATTGCACTGGCCTGCCCCAGGGACCTAGCAATTGCTTCTGTCATCACCAGCCAGCTGGTACAGGTACAGAGGACACACAGCCGCTCAGCAGCTCCTGCTCGCTGCCTCGCCCTCCCTCCCTCCCCTATCCTGCCCTCCCTCCCCCATCCTGCCCCCCTTCCCCCATCCTGCCCTCCCCTCCCCCACCCTGCCCTCCCTCCCCCATCCTGCCCTCCCCTGCCCTCCCCTCCCCCATCCTGCCCTCCCCTCCCCCATCCTGCCCTCCCCTCCCCCACCCTGCCCTCCCTCCCACATCCTGCCCTCCCTCCCTCATCCTGCCCTCCCTCCCTTCCCACCCCTCTCAGTTTGTTCCCACGTCTGCTTTATCTATTCTCTGCCCAGTTTCTCTCCTCCTGTCTGTCTGTCTGTCTGTCTGTCTTCATGCCCACTTGTCTGCCTCTATCCCTTGCCAGGTCCTCACTCCTCTCCCTTCCCACAAGAAATATCTTTTTCTGCCAGGCGTGCTGCATGGTGTAATTACTCAGGGGCCCACCTCGGCATGGGCCCCATAACAGCTAGAGTTCCCAGTCCTAGTTTCTGAGCCACAGGAAGGCGCGTTAACAACACAGAGAGTCTGCTCGCCTCAGAAGTGGGCCTATTCTCTCCATGAACGCGGCACACGTGCCCACCTGTCCTTTCTCAAGACTGCAGCTCTGAGGAGGAGGGGGAGGGGCGGGGTGTGAAGGAGGAGGCTCTGATGTCCTGGGGTTTCTGGGCCTTTATATTCGATAATTCTAAAACAGCAATTCCCACAGTCACCCTGGGCACCTGCCACATTCTTCTTCAGGGGGCTGTGGGAACAGGAGCCTGAAGGAGGCCTGAGATGGGGCTCTAGGCCTAGTCGGAGCAATTGTACGGTGCAGGCCCTGAGGGGAATGTCCCAGACCTCTGAGCAGCATAAGATGGAGGGAGCTAGGATGTAGAATGTGGGCGTGGGCAGGGGCCAGGCAGGGTGGGACAGCAGGGAGTTCCTTGATCACCAGCAGCAATGTCGCTTTGCTGGTCAGGCGGCCTGAGGAGTGACCCTCAGAGCTTCTGGGCCACCCGCTGGGACTCGTGATTGATTTGAGCAGCTTTGCTCAGAGGGCGGAGGTACTTGAGGAGAGTCAAGGATTGGGTGTGAGGTGTGAGGCCTGAGGCGTGAGGTGAGGGGACCTGGGGCCAGGCATGGTGATGCGTGCCTGTAATCTCGCCACTCGAAGGGCAGAGGCAGGAGGAATGCAGTAAGTTTGAGGGCAGCTTTGGTTACATAAGTGAGCTACAGAGACCCTGCCTTAGTAGGCAGAACAGAGAACCAAGGTGACTTCCTTCGGACATGGACACAAACGTCTGTCCCTTTCTAATTGACAAACCAACAAACCAACAAAGCAAGGAACATCCCACCAACGTCCAGTTTGGAGAAGGAACAGGCTTGCTCACAGGGCGGGGATGAGTGCTTTCTTACAGGAGGGTCGGGGGGGCCAAAAGCACCACAGGGAGACCCCAGCCTGGATGACATCTCCACGGTAGCCCAGATGGCATCTTCCCTCCTGTTAACCCTTCCTATGCTGCATCACCTGCCTGAAGAAAGGTTCTGTGGAAAGTTGGTTGTGTTGGATGGTGTTTGGCTGGGGCAGACTCGCAAAGGAACGTTTAGCTGAGGCAGACACAGGAGAGAGGATGCTCCGCTAGAGCAAGCACGTGAAAGGACGCGTGATGAGGGACTCTTTGCTAACAGCACGCGTGTACTGGTCCGCCTTATAATGCATAGCTGAGCTCCATTTGTTGGGACTCCATCGACGGAAACTCACCAAAAAAAATCTTCTGGTAGTGTGCTGCAGTTTTCTGACACATCCTCAGATTCAGGGTGATTGCAGAGTGATGTCAGCTGAGACAGATGCACATGCTGGACAAGGCCCATGGAGGACACGTGATATCTGGAGGGAGAGTAGAAAGGACTCCACGGCCAGCGATGGAGGCGGAGCTAGGCTGGCTGTGCAGTGCTTGTTAGTCTCCAGTCTTCGCTGATCTTCGCTTCACTCAAAGAGGCACAGCCTGAGAGCTTCTCCTGGGGTTCCTGCTGGTCCCCCCTGCTGACCCGTGTCTAGGCTGAGGCCCAGCTGTCTATGCGAGGTCATACCACTTCTGTTGATTTGTGTTTGCTGTCCCAACTTGTCCAAACGGGACTGCTGGTGTATCAGTGAAGTGTTTGCAAGTGGTTCAAACAAGCGCCTGCTAAGCTGTGAACTGAACGGCCGATTTCCAGACAAGGCAAATGGGCGTTGCCCCAAAGAACCATTTCTAAACAGGCCCACTTCTGTATCCTTTCTTTTCCACTCCCTCTGGTGGGTGGTGGGCTAACAGAGGGGGGGTTAAAGCGTTTAAGAACCATCATTAAAAGTAGACTTTAAAGCCGGGCGGTGGTGGCGCACGCCTTTAATCCCAGCACTTGGGAGGCAGAGGCAGGTGGATTTCTGAGTTCGAGGCCAGCCTGGTTTACAGAGTGAGTTCCAGGACAGCCAGGGCTACACAGAGAAACCCTGTCTCGAAAAAGAAAAAAAAAAAAGTAGACTTTAAAAAAAATAAAGTTACACCTGCTCATTGTAAGGCCCTTCAAAATCATCTGTCTGGGAGAGGCAGGAGGGAGCAGCGGAAGTTCAGAGGTCCTTACTACCCACCCCCCCTTCTGAGAAAGAGCGGCAACAGGCCAGGCCTCAAGGATATCTTGCCTAGAGTCACCCGGGTTCTCATGAAGAAGGTGGCTGGTAAGCTCAGAGGGCAGCCCTCTGTAGAGATGGAGAGACTGGCTCCTGCTTTCCTTGTCAAAAGAAAAGGTGGTTTTTAAAGATTTATTTATGGGTATAAATATTTGCCCGTATGTGTACCATGTAGTACCCAAGGAGGCCAGAAGAGGGCGTTGGATCCACTGGCTCTGGAGTTAGCAGATGAAAGCTGAAACCTGGTCCTCTGGAAGAGCAGCCAGGCTAACTGCTGAGCCAACGCCGCAGCCCCAGAAAGGGCCGTAAAGAAAGGAAATTGCAGGGTGGATTGTGCAGTCCCGGGAAGGGAAGGCTGACGGGAGGAAAAAGCATGGTCAAGACAAAGGAATAGATCAAAGCGGAAAGAATCTGTTTGCATGCCAAGAGCCTTTGGACCCGGGCTGGGGTTCAGTATGCACAGAACCCCCAGTTCCATCGCTAGCACCATATACATGGCGCAGTGGCCCACGCCAGTCATCCCACTACTGGGGGAGCTGAGACAGGAAGACAGGAAGTGTGAGTCACACCAGGCCACAGAGAAAGTTCAAGATCAGCCTAGTCACCAGGGCTGGGGAGACAGCTTAGCCTGTAAGTGCAGGCGGACAAGCTCGGGGATCCAAGTTCAACCCCAAGAGCTCCCCGGGGATGGCGGTGCACACCTGTCTACACAGTGAGGGGAGGCGGAGGAGGAGGAGAGAGAAGGTCCCTGGGCCAGCCAAGCCAGCCTAACTGCCGAGCCCCAAGTCCTAGCAAGTAACCCTGTATCAAAACACAAAACAATAAAATACCAAGGGACAGTGCCTGGAAAATGGCAGGAAAGGCTGCTCTCCGTACACACACACACACACACACACACACACACACATGCATGTGTATACATGAAACCAGAACAAGAACAAAAGGCATGTTATTCAAAGCAGAATTCTCCAGTCCTTTCCCCTTGTTAGTGGTTTTTGTAGACAGGGTGGTTTCTGTGGTGGAGCCGTTCCTATGTCTAGTCTGTTGTGGAGAACCACTGCAGTTGCAGGCAGAAAATTCAGGCTGTGTGTGTATGCATGTACGTGTGTGTTTCTATGTGTATCTTGTGTCTGTGTGTCTGTCTGCTGTGTGTGTCCATGTGTGTCTGTGTGTTTGTGTATATGTGTGTCTCTGTGTGTATGTCTGTGTTTGTGTGTGTCTATGTGTCTGTCTGCTGTCTGTGAGTTTGTGTGTCCATGTGTGCGTGTCTGGTTGTGTGTTGGGGGGGGAGCATCAGTGTCCTCTTCCATCCAAGTGCCAGGTCACTCCCCTCCCCACTGTCCCACTGCACTGTGCAAAATGCACAAGTGCACACACACACACAGAATGCACACACAGGCAAGAAATACCAGCAGTGTCCACAGCGCCCAGCACTCCTTTCCACGGTTACCGGGAGTTACTCCCGGGAGGGAGATGCAGACGGGCCAGTTTCCTGCAGGCTCCTGCGGGCTTCCTCCCAGGAGCCTTCTGAGTGCTCAGCAGAGGCTAGCGTATACACAGTGACCCAGTCATGATGCTACGGCTTTATTTCTTGAGAAAGTAACCTTGGCTGGCTTCAAACTTCCTTATGTAGACCAAGAACTCACAGAGATCTGTCTGCCTCTGCCTCTCAAGTGCTAGGGTTTAAGGTGTGCGCCACCACACCCAGCGGTGTGTGGGTTCTTAACTAGATTGTCAGACAACTGTCCTGAGGGCAGGGCCTGTGTACCCACCCTAGGGGCTGGCCTACAGCTGTTCGATACACGCCCAGCTGCAGAGCCTCTGAAAGGGGCCTAGACACAGGAGCCTGTTCTGTGGGCCTGGAGAGAAGAAAGGGGGAGGATCAGCCGGGCGGTGGTGGCGCACGCCTGTAATCCCAGCACTTGGGAGGAAGAGGCAGGCGGATTTCTGAGTTCGAGGTCAGCCTGGTCTACAGAGTGAGTTCCAGGACAGCCGGAGCTATACAGAAAAACCCTGTCTCGAAAAACAAAAAAACAAAACAAAACAAAAAGAAAGGGGGAGGATCCAGAGAGAGGGCAGGCACCTGTCAAGGGAAGCCAGTGGACTTGGTGCTGTGGTTTTGTGGTGACAACTGTCTGCCAGAACTGAATGTTAACAACAGGAAGTGTCACGGGACCTTGGGTGGGACCCTCCCGGTAGGACCCTCCCCACCCTCCTGCCTGGCTCTGTCCTTCTAGGTCCAGTAACCTTAAGTCCCTCTGTGTGCCCACAGTGCATGCCAATATCTGCTGAGGGACCTCTAGAAGACCCAGCGGTCCTGACTGTCCTCTGCTTTGCCACCGCAAAGGAAGACACCCCACGGCCAAGAGGCTCCTGGGGTGTCGGTTTGTCCCAGTGTGACAAGCCCTTCCACTTCCCAGCTTTCCTCCTAGGACAGGGTTAGATGACGAGGGTCCTAGGCACAGCAGGACACAGGCCTGGGGAGTCCGGGGTACCCCTGCCAGGGGCTGAATGCAGGCCCGTTTCCTGCAGGCTCCAGGCCCAAGTCTCGCACTCAAGGCCCAGCTTACCCAATGGCGATGAAGACTTTGGGATATTCAGCTGCTGTCGCTGGCCTTTCTGGAGCTAGGGCTACAGAGTAACTAAACATCACGGCACCCTTAAAGGGTGACCTGGACCAGGTGACTGGTTCAGAAGAAATGGCGGATGGAGATAAGATAGTTCACATTGTCTGTGAGGGAGAGGCAGCTCTGGTGGGGGAGGGGTGTGGGGGAAGTGTTAGCTACCTTAGGGCTTTCTGTGTTGCTGAGGTTGTTCTTAAAAAGGTCTACCCTCTTTAAGTCTATGTTGTTCCTGCATGAGTTTGTGTGCTTGACCAGAAGAGGGCGCCAGACCTCCTAGAACCAGAGTTAGAGGTGGTTGTGAGCCACCAGACAGCTGCTAGGAATTGAACCCAGGTCTTCATGCAAGAATAGTAAGATAGGCCGGGCATGGTGGCACACGCCTGTAATCCCAGCACTTGGGAGGCAGAGGCAGGCGGATTTCTGAGTTCGAGGCCAGCCTGGTCTACAGAGTGAGTTCCAGGGCAGCCAGGACCACACAGAGAAACCCTGTCTCGAAAAACCAAAAAAAAAAAAAAAAAAAAAAAAAAGAATAGTAAGATAGTAAGCACTCCAGCTCCCAGTGTGTGTGTGTGTGTGTGTGTGTTTAATCACAAAGATTTTTTTAAAAAATATTTTATTTTTATTTTTATCTGTAAATTGCTGTGGTAGAGGCCCATAGACAGTGTCTAGAGGCCAGAAAAGGTCATGGGTCTCTCTCTGTGTGTGTGTGTGTGTGTGTGTGTGTGTGTGTGTGTGAGAGAGAGAGAGAGAGAGAGAGAGAGAGAGAGATTCCCCACCTTACAGAACCTGGAAGAGGCCTTTCTTTGGCTAGGCTGACTGCCCAGCGAATGCCAGGGGCTCTCTCTGTCCCTCTGCCTCTGCCCTGCACTGAGGTGAAGGCGCCTGCAGCCACACACAGATTTTTTTGGTGTTTTTGTTTTTCTGAGACAGGGTTTCTCTGTGTAGCCCTGGCTGTTCTGGAGCTCACTCTGTAGACCAGGTTAGCCCAGGACTCAGAGATCTGCCTGCCTCTACCTCCCTCCCAGGCGTCTGCCATCCCCACCACCCCCACCCCCACCCCCACTCCGCCCCCTGCCAGCTTGTTCTCACAGATCCTGGGATCCGAACGCAGGTCTTCCTGTTTTTGCGGCTCTGGCTCCTACCCACTTGGCCACCTGCCCTCCCCCAGACCTTCCTGTTTTAAGGACTTAATTCATTGGCTTTTAGTATATTCACAATATTGGATTATCATCATCCCCCACGGCGTAGTTAGGGGTTTGTTGCTGTGAACAGACACCAAAGCAAGCCTTACGGAGGACAAAATCTAATTGGGGCTGGCTTACAGGTTCAGAGTTCAGTCCATTATCATCACGACAGGAGCATGGCAGTGCCCAGGAAGGCGTGGTGCTGGAGGAGCCCGAGTTCTGCATCTTGATCCGAGGAGACCGGGCGTCATACTGGGTTTAGCTTGAGCACGTATGACTTCAAACAGGCCCACACAGTGATACACCTACTCCAGTAAGACCACACCTCCCACAGTGCCGCTCCCTGTGGCCAAGCATTCAAGCACACGAGTCTATAGGGACAATTCCCTTTCAAGCCACCACACCCCATTACTTCCTGCGCCCCATAGAAGCCTAAAGCTCTCTGCAGTCTTGCCTAGTTCCATCCTCCTGCCATCTGCTGGAGGTCCGTCCGTGTACATTCTATTTTCTGTGGGTTTACCTATACTGGACTGGTATGTCTGTCTTGGTATGATTCATGATTTATCTGTGTTGTAGTGTGCGCCGGTCTTTTTTTGTTTGTTTGTTTGTTTGTTTGTTTTCGAGACAGGGTTTCTCTGTATAGCCCTGGCTGTCCTGGAACTCACGCTGTAGACCAGGCTGGCCTCGAACTCAGAGATCCGCCTGCCTCTGCCTCCCAAGTGCTGGGATTACAGGCGTACTTTCCCTTGTTTCTGGCAGAGTGGAGCTGGAGTAGCTTTGCAGCCGCGCTGTAGCTTGCTCATTAGTGCGCCCCCTAGCGGCTTTCCCCCTTCCTTGCCTCACTTCCCTTTGCTCTGGCTTCCAGAGACTCAGACTTCACAGGAGTGTACAAAAAGTCGCAAAATGAGGCCATGTCTGCTCCTGACCCGGTCGCTGCAGCAAGCCAGGACTCAGGCATCCATGTCATCTACCCATCCTACAGATGGAAAGACTGACGCTCCAAGGAGCACAGGCAAAGGCAACGACCAGCGTTCCGACATACTGAGCGTTCAGTTAAGGGTCGCCGCGCACTCCTTGAAGGCATAGTGTCCTGGGAGGGTCGCCTCTGAGCCTGTGCTGCCCCTTCAGCTAGCCAGGCTCACTCCAGCCCCTGGCGGACCTAGGACCGAAGCAAACGGCTGGCTGCCAGTGCCCATGGCTGGTTATTAACTCTATCCATCACTTGGCGGACCTGGCCCCATTCTGTCTCGGAAAGGCCTGCCTGGGGCTGGCAGTGGGCCATGCGGGGTGGGGCGCTGACCCAGCAGGAAAGGTGGTGGGAGCTTAGGGGATCAGAGGGAGCCATGTGCTTCTGTGGCCCTACTGTGAGAGGGCGACCAGGGCCAAAAGGCAGTGGGCGGAGGGTCGGGGCCGGGGCGGCAGCCTGTTCCCGTCTCTGCTCCTCGTAACTACCTGTCCCACGGGCACCCATACCCGCCGCGTCCGGGCTTCATGCCCCGGGGTGTGGGGTCGGGGACAGGGCAGAGGCTAGGTCACTAAATGGGTGTCACCAGTGTGCTGCCGGCGCGCGTTCGCTGTGGATGTTGCCACGGTGCTGGGGCTGAGATAGCCCATGTGCTCTGCCCCTGAGCTACACGGGCCTTCTTTTTCACTCTTTAACATCTCGATTACTTAATTTTTTTTTTTTGAGGTAGTTCACACGTAGCCCAGGCTAGCCTCGAACTCATTATCTAGTCAAGGATGACTTTGACTTCTGAGCTACCTGAGGATGAGTTTCATTGTACATATAGGGAGAAAGCAGATAGAGGAGGAGTCCAGGCTGAACACGGCTGGCTGGCACACTGAACTAGACCATGGGGGTGGGGGTCGAGAGAGGAGCTGCAGACCAAGAGGCCAAAGTCGCTCCCCCGGCTGGGGTTGCCGGTCCACTTTATACTTTTTATTTTGAGCCATGGCCTAAGGTGTTCAGGTTCTAGAGCCCAGAAAAGCCTCCAACTAGGAATCCTCCTGCTTCAGCCTTCCCAATAGAGGGGCTTACAACCCCAGGCCCAGCTCAACGGTACCTTTTACTATGCTGGGCACAAAGGCTAGTTTCCTACCTCAGGTCAGAGGAAGGCCGAGGGGACAGACCCAGGTGGGGACCCCATGCTGCCAAGGCCCTTGGCCCTTGCTAACTGCGGTTGACATCTCTCTGGTCCTTGAAGAAATACTCCAGGGTGAGGCTCTCCTGGAGGTCCAGAGAGGGCAAGAAAGCAGTCAGGGGCTACAGAGCAAGGCAGTGCCGAAGCTGGTGCTGGAGGCCGTGAATTTCTGCCCAGGCCTTATTTCAGAGTCCCCAAAGCCGTTCCCAGCTCCGCTCTGGTCCCACTCGGTACCCACACGATCCCTTCTTTCCAGAAGGTTCCACACCCAGTGGAAGCTATCGAGGAGTGGGACTGAGACCTCCTTCCTTCCCTTCCTCCAGGAGGTGATAGCCTGGAATATCCTGAGCACTTTAAAATTTTGGTCACATTGCAACGTCCTGGTTGCCATGGTGACCTCACTTGGAATTTGTTTCGCTAGGGGAGATAGTGATAGTACAACATTCACTGCTGCCGGCCCCCAGCCAGTGTGGGGAGCCTCGAGGACGCACCACGGGGGGGGGGCGCCTCCAAATGTCTCCAAGGATGCAGAGGAGGGAGACGATTAGCCTGCACCCTGCAGCCACTGTCCGCAGAGGCCCTCTCTGTGCCCTTTGAGAGGCGAGCAAGCCAAGGCTCAAGTGAGCGTGTGACTTGTCCAGGGCCATCCAGAATCCTGGCGCCAGCAGGGGCCGAAAGGCTACTGTTCCAGTTTTTATGGCGTCCTGGTGGCTGCCAAGGTTGGGGACACCCAGGTACAGGACTTCCCTCCCCTTCCCTGGTGAGTCGTTCCAGGGGGATACTCTGTCAATGTCATGCTGGGGGTGGGGGGGGACTTCTCTTAGTCCTTAGTCCTTTGGGCTAAGTAAGGGATTATGAAGATGGCCTACAGGAGCTGGGCAGTGGTGGCGCACACCTATAATCCCAGCACTTGGGAGGCAGAGGCAGGCAGATTTCTGAGTTCGAGGCCAGCCTGGTCTACAGAGTGAGTTCCAGGACAGCCAGGGCTATATACAGAGAAACCCTGCCTTGAAAAAAAAAAAAAACAAAAGAAAAAGAAAAAGAAAATGGTCTGGAGGGTTGGGAGCAGGCCCAGAGGCAGATGTGAGGGGGCTCCAGGTGGGGCACAGCCTCTGCATTTCAGACAGAGGGCCTTTTAGAGCGGAGTCCTGCGTGCCTCTGGCACTCTCTGCCAGGGTTTCCTGCACTACCCCACCTAGCCTAGGAAGAGAGATGTGGTGGTTTGATCAGGGAAGGATTAGGAGGTGTGGCCTTGTGGGAACTGGTGTGTCACTAGGGGTGCGTTTACAGGTTCAAAAGTCCAGGTCAGGCCCAGTGCCCTGCCTCCCCACGCCCCTGCTGCTTGTGGATTGGGATGTAAAGCGCTCAGCTAGTTCTCTAGCGCCAGGCCTGCCTTCATGCCGCCACACCGCCCACCATAGCGCACCTAGTCAAGGGATGAGTCCTATAAACCGTAAGCGAGCCCCCAATTAAGTGCTCTCTTTTATAAGAGTTGTCTTGGTCATGGTGTCCCAATAGAATGTTAAGACAGACACGTAATACAATGAACAGGAGAGCTCTCTAGACCAGGCCTGGCTGAGAGGCCAGGGAGGGCCTTGCTCTGGTGCACAGCTGGAGTGGGCGGGGACTCTCGGCTGGAGGGAGAACCAGGATGGGTTCCTGACTGTGGCTTAGAAACAAAGAAAGCAGCTGTGGACTTGGGAGCGGCTGGCTCATTTAGGGAAGTAGGCTTTAGCAACGTGGTGAAGGTCTGGCTCTGATGCTTCTAGTCACATCCAAATGGGGCTTCGAGATGTTTGTCCATCCCTTTGCAAATCAAACCTGTGACTTTAGTATGCTGCCACCAGGTGGCGGTATAACTCGGCCTCTCAGGTTGAACTTGATTAAAAAGAAAAAAAATCATTTAGTTTTCAAGACAAAGTCTTTAAGACTTTCTGGCTGCGATCTCCAGAGCCCTGATAGGGTGCTGGGCCTCTATAAGCCCTGAGTTGCTACAGTAGCTGGGAAGCAGAAGACCCTGGATGCTTATGGGTCAGCTAGCCTGGTAATACACAGAAGATTGTCCTCCAACCTCCCCGGGTACACTGTGACATGGGCACACCCACAGTCACATACACAATCATGCATGTGCACACATACACACATACACGATTTTAAACGATTATTTGAAGTCTCTCTGGGTGTTAAGGGAACAGAGGAGTAATATGTGTATGTATCTGCATTGGCCAGAAGAGGGCGTAAGATCCCCTCCAGCTGGAGAGACAAGTGGTTGGGAGATGCCCAGAGTAGATGCTGAGAACTGAACTCAGGTCCTTTGTAAGAACAGCCAGTGTCAGCCGGGCGGTGGTGGCCCACGCCTTTAATCCCAGCACTTGGGAGGCAGAGGCAGGCAGATTTCTGAGTTCCAGGCCAGCCTGGTCTACAGAGTGAGTTCCAGGACAGCCAGGGCTACACAGAGAAACCCTGTCTCGAAAAACCAAAAAACAAAAAACAAAAACAAAAACAAAAAACAGCCAGTGTTCCTAACCATGGAGCCATCTTTCCAGCTCTATACTGAAATGTGTTGGTTTTTTAAAAATTAGACCTATGTAAATCTTATTGTTTAATTTTGTTTTGTTTTGTTTTGTTTTGTTTTGTTTTTTTGGTTTTTTTCAAGACAGGGTTTCTCTGTGTAGCCCTGGCTGTCCTGGAACTCACTCTGTAGATCAGGCTGGCCTCAGAACTCAGAAATCCGCCTGCCTCTGCCTCCCAAGTGCTGGGATTAAAGGCGTGTGCCACCACCGCCTGGATTATTGTTTAATTTTTAAAGATTTTAAAATTTTACATGTATGTTTTGCCTGAATATGATATGTGTGTGTCTCTGTGTGTGTGTGTGTGTGTGTGTGTGTGTGTGTGTGTGTGTCTATGCACCAAGTGCATGCCTGATATCCATGGAAACCAAAAGAGGGCACCAGGTCTGCTGGATGGGAGTTACAGACAGCTCCAAGTTGCTAGGGATCAGAATTAGGCCTCTGCAATAGCTGTGAGTTGGGATATTTTAAAGTAAATCACCGGTGATACACATGCCCCGTTCTTCCCTGACCCAGTACTTTTTTTTTTTTTTTTTTTTTTTTGGATTTGGTTTTTTTGAGACAGGGTTTCTCCATGTAGCCCTGGCTGTCCTGGAACTCACTCTGTAGACCAGGCTGGCCTCAAACTCAGAAATCTGCCTGCCTCTGCCTTCCAAGTGCTGGGATTACAGGCGTGCACCACCACCGCCCGGTGACCCATTACTTTTTAAAAGATTTATTTTATTTGAGGTGGGGGTGGGGGTGGAGAGATGGCTCAGTGGTTAAGGGCACTGCCTGCTCTTTCGGAGGACCCAGGTTCAATTGCCATCACTCATAGTAGAACTCAAAACTGTCTGTAACTCAGTTTCAGGGGATCTGGTGCCCTCTTCTGGCCTCCATGAGCACCAGACACACATGTGGTCCACAGACAGGCAGACAAAACACCATACACATAAAATAAAAATAATAAATGTTTGTTTTTTTTTAAAGATTTATTTATTTTGGGCTGGAGAGATGGCTCAGCGGTTAAGAGCACTGACTGTTCTTCCGAAGGTCCTGAGTTCAAATCCCAGCAACCACATGGTGGTTCACAACCATCCATAAGGAGATCTGATGCCCTCTTCTGGTGTGTCTGAAGACAGCGACAGTGTATTCACATTAAATAAATAAATAAATAAACAAATAAATAAATCTTTTTAAAAAGATTTACTTATTTTATGTATATGAGTATTAAATAAATAAATAAATCTTTTAAAAAAGATTTATTTATTTTATGTATATGAGCACACCAGAAGAGGGCATCAAATCCCATTACAGATGGTTATGAAACCCAATAAAAGTTTCTTTACGGCCAGCAGTGGTGGCGCACGCCTTTAATCCCAGCACTTGGGAGGCAGAGGCAGGTGGATTTCTGAGTTCGAGGCCAGCCTGGTCTACAGAGTGAGTTCCAGGACAGCCAGGATTACACAGAGAAACCCTGTCTCGGGAAAAAAAAAGTTTTTTTAAGAGTGAAAATTATGGGCTAGTGAGGTGGCTCAGCATTTGAGAGCACTGTCTGCTCTTCCAGAGGTCCTGAGTTCAAATCCCAGCAGCCACATGGAGGCTCACAGCCATCTGTAATGAAATCTGATAACTTCTTCTGGCCTGCAGGTGTACATGCAGATAGAGAACTCATATACATAAAATTTTTTTTTAAAAAGTGAAAAATATTTACCTCATTAGTGTGTGTGTGTGTGTGTGTGTGTGTGTTTATGCCTTTTTTGTGAAGGCGCCAATGGAGGCCAGAAGAGAGCTACAGATCCCCTGCAGTGGAGTCTCAGGGGCTGAAGGCTGCCACAGAGGTGCTGGGAATGGTACTCCGCAAGAGCAACCAGTGCTCTAACCCCTGAGCCATCTCTCCAGCCCATAGCTTGAGGTAGCATCTGTCTTCCTCTTTCTGACTGAGTCTGGTCAATACATGGTAATCTTCGCTGACAACCTGACTGGCGACATCTGTCCCTCACTTAGTTACAGGAGCTCCGGAGGCTGTCCCCTCCCCCAGCCCGCCCTCGGGACCCCGCCTCTGCGCAGTAGGCTTTATCCCTGCGGCCCTTCCCCATTGGCACCCACTAGCGGTTAAGCTCCTGCTGCACCTAACAAGTGACCCAGAGCCTCACACACGCTAGGCAAACGCTCTGCCACTGAGCTCCCTTCCCTGTGTATTTTGAGTCGCCCTCTGAGTCCTTGTACAACGACTTGTACAAAACAACTCACTCTTGTAGCCCAGACAGGCCTTGAGGTGGCATCTCCCTCCTGCCTCAGCCTCTGAGGCCCTGGGATCGTGAGGCCCTTCAGCCTGCCTGGGAGAGGCCCTGGTTTTTGTCTCTGTATGCTCTAGACTGTCCCCTCCAGGAAGCTGAGGTGTTTAGGTCCTCCCTCCCCTCCCCCCTCCCTCCCCCCCTCCTCTCCCCCTACTGCCTGACAGCTGGTAGGTCCAGGAGGAAAACATCTCAGATCTGGTGTTAGGTTAGAGCAGTTGACATCTCCGGCCCCAGTGCTGTCCTGAGAAAAGGGTGTGGCTCTAGACTTAATCACCTTTTGAACACGCCTCCCTCCCAATGCCATCACTTGGGGGATGGGATGTCAAATCAAGAACGAGGGAGAGACGTGCTTATTTGGACCGTGGCAAGGTCCTGAGTCTCCTTCCTAGGCTCCTGATCTCTAGAATTCAGCCACAGAGGGGCGGGGCCCGAGAAGGCTCGCGCTCTCTCTCTCTCTAAGTCCATTTTGCTGCAGTAACAAGCAGCCCCGGATCTTGCTGACTGACACAGGACCCGAGAGCTGGCTTAGACTTACTGCCCCAGCTGTCCCTGGGGCTACTGTTCTTGCCATGGAGAGCAAGAGGCCGAGTCCTGAGTGTATTTCACACTTCTGCTCTCAGCCTCAAATCTGTTACCCGCCAACCCCCCCCCCCAACACACACACACAACTAGTGCAGGTCACAGCAAGGAGGGGTGGAGTTATGATCCCTGCCTCATGGTCCTGGGCGCTTGCTCTGGCTCTGTGCCCTTTGACCCTTTGAGCTTCTCCTGGACACAGTCCCTATGGTTTTTTTTTTGTTGTTGTTGTTGTTTGTTTGTTTGTTTTGTTTTTTTATGGGGACACCTGAGACAAAGCCAGTTTAGGTGGTGCATGCCTGTGGTCCCAGCCACTTCAGAGACTGAGGCCAGAGGATCACTTGAACCCAGGAATCTGAGGCCAGCCTGGGTAAGACAGCAACGGGGACCCAGTCAGGTGATGTTCACAGAACTTGTGGGGTTGGTTGACATCGGTGAACATCAGTGTAAGAGGTGTGGCCAGGAGAAACCAAGGCTGGGGCCTGGGACAAGCCCAGTGGGCGGGGCGAAGTGAGACATGAGTCTCCTCCAACCTCTCCAGCTCCAGCCACCAGAATTGTCTCCTCTGAGGCCCCAAGTCATCAGGACAGACGGTCCCTCTCAAGTCCTGTCCCCTATTCCCCGTTTTCCAGCCCTGTTGCCAAAAACATCAGACAAGAAGAGAATGCTGCCAGGCCCTAGGCGATCACCATGCAGGCAGGGTGCGAGCGAGCCATGGCCCGGCTCCCCCAGGGCCTGCCGGGAGTGCAGAATGGGGCTGGACATGCCAGTGTTTGAACAGAAACTTCCAAATCCTTGGCCAGGTATGGCACAAGAGTCCGCAGTGGCAGCACTCAGAGGCAGAAGGAACGGGGATTGTGGCTAGCCTGCTCTACACAGAGACGCAGTTGCGAAAACAAATGAGTCAGGCATGGTGGCTCAAGACTGTCATCCTGGCTGTTGAGATGCCAAGGGGGTGGGTTACAGAGTTCAAGGCCAGCCTGGACCCTGCACGCCAGGACCCTGCCTCTACACGGACTACAGACAGACAGGTGACAGACAACAGATGATAACTACATAGTTCACAGGTGATAGAATCCCAGAAGCTTGATAATATGATTCTCTCTCTCTCTCTCTCTCTCTCTCTCTCTCTCTCTCTCTCTCTCTCTCTCTGTGTGTGTGTGTGTGTGTGTGTGTGTGTGTGTGTGTGTAGCCCTGGCTGTCATGGAACCTGCTCTGTAGACCAGGCTGGCCTCAAACTCAGAGATCTGCCTGCCTCCGCCTCCCAAGTGCCAGGACTAAAGGTGTGCACCACCACTGCCCGTATCTCCTGGCTCTCCCAGTTTTTAAATGTCTGAGATTCTGTGCAACTCAAAGAGCATGTCCACAGCCACCGGAGCCTGGGGCCACCTCTACGGTTAAATACCTTGGCCTGCTCCCTGCCACTTGGCTATGGATGTTCCCGGTGTCCCAGAACAGCCGGGTCTGAGTGTGATCGGATCACTGTCCTGGGGCTGGGCAGTCTGAACCCAGACACTCTGGACTCCAGCTCTGGGGACGGTGCACGGCTGAGGTGACAAGACAAATCCTCCATCTAGAGCATCAGACAACCGTGACCCACTAACCCTTCTCCCTCAGGCAGACAGCCCAGGAGAGCCAGCAATGGGGCTTGGGGAGAAGAACCAGAGGGGCTTTCCAAAGCTGAGCAAGCGCCTTCCTGAATCTCTTCTCCGCCTCTTCTCTCCCCTCCCCCTTCTCTCCCCTCCCTCTTCTCCCCCCTCTTCTCCCCCTCCCTTTTCTCCCCCCTCTTCTCTCCCCTTCTCCCCACTCCCTTCTCCCCCTCCCTCTTCTCTCCCTTTCTCCCCCCTCCCTCTTCTCCCCCTTCTCTCCCCCCTCTTCTCCTCTCCCTCTTCTCCCCTCTCCCTCTTCTCTCCCTCTTCTCTCCCCCCTCTTCTCCCCTCCCTCTTCTCCCTCTTCCTCTTCTCTTCCCCCTCTTCTCCCCTGCCTCTTCTCCCTTCTCCCCTCCCTCCTCTCCCCTCCCCCTTCTCCCCCCTCTTCTCTCCCCCTCCCTCTTCTCCCCCCTTCTCTCCCCTCCCTCTTCTTCCTTCTCCTCCCTCTCTTCCTCTTCCCCTCCCCCTATTATTGTGCACATGACCACAAGTGCACAGGCCCCATGGTAGGCATGGAGGTCAGAGGTCAACATTCCAGAGTCCAACTTTTGTTTCTACCATGGAATTTGGGGATCAAACTCAGGTCCTCAAGGCTCGCATAGCAAGCACTTTCACCCCCTGACACATCTTACCACTTTTTTTCTTTTCTTCCCTTGACTTGTCTTTCAATTACATTTAAAATGTTCTAAAATTCATTTCTTTTTTTCTTTTTCTTTTTTTTTGGTTTTTCGAGACAGGGTTTCTCTGTGTAGCTCTGGCTATCCTAGAACTCAGTCGGTAGACCAGGCTGGCCTCGAACTTCAGAAATCCACCTGCCTCTGCCTCCCAAGTGCTGGGATTAAAGGCGTGCGCCACCACGCCCGGCCTAAAATTCATTTCTTATAAAAGTAATCAGGCTTACTGTCAGAAATTTGGGGATATATAAAAGGGCCTAGAGAACAACAAAATCACCTACCTTTTTTTTTTTTTTTTTTTTTTTTTTTTTTTGGTTTTTCGAGACAGGGTTTCTCTGTATAGCCCTGGCTGTCCTGGAACTCACTCTGTAGACCAGGCTGGCCTTGAACTCAGAGATCCGCCTGCCTCTGCCTCCCAAGTGCTGAGATTACAGGCGTGCGCCACCACCGCCTGGCCACCTACCATTTTTACTAGAAGAATTCTGAACATCTAATGGGAGGGAGGCCAGGGGAGCCCTCTGCCCCCGTAAGTTGCATTTATCCAGAGCCTGGCTGAGTGGCACCCCTCGGAGGTGACTTGGTGCTTGTCAGTGGCAGATTCAGAAAGCCATGCAGATAAGGCAGTCTGGAGGGAAGAGCATCCACGCCCAGGGGTGCTGGTGCTTGGGGAGGGGCCAGGGCCTCTGCCTGAGCTGGCCTGGGGCTCTGCCTCTGCTGGTGGACATGGCTTCAGGCGGCGGTTCAGGCCAGTGGCTCTCAGAGGTGCCGGGATTCAGCCTCCCCCTGAGCTTGTTCAGGATGCATTTTGGGGTCCGTCTCCTGAACCTTGTGTGACAGGGGATGGAACTTGGGATGGTTTCTGTGGGCTCTTTCAGGCTGGTCCCATGAACTCTACCCTTGAGTACCACCTATTTAAGTCAGCATGGATCCCATACAGGCTTTTGAGAGCAAAGCAAAGTCAACTCTGATTGAGACAAACCGATGGGGGTGGGGCTGCAGAGGGGAGTGGGAGAACTAAGATGTCTTAGTGCAGGTTTAGAGACCAACCATGGGTACACAGGTAAAGAGCCTGGACCAAACCTGGTACCCACGGGTGGAAGGAGGGAAGGGACTCCCACAGGTTCCTCTGCCATCTACACGTTTGCTGTGGCACACCTCCGTCTGCCCGGTCACAGGAAATCAACGTGAAAGGAGATTAAAAGTAACTCTAGGTTCCAGGTCAGACTCACCAAAGGCCCTGCTACCCTCAGCTCCGCGTCCCTGTCACTCCAGTGCATCCAGACCGCACCGCTAGGAAAGGGGGACAGACAGCTTCCAGAGGATGCTCTTCTTGACTTCTTGGACAGGGCATGGCTAAGCCTGGGATGCTTACAAGAAGTTCTATAGAGAGCAGCTCCAGGGTCTAGAGAGCCCAACCCAAGGAGGCCTGAGCTTGGACAGCAAGCCAGGGCAGAGGAGCTGAGCCGGGACAAAGCAGAATTGTTCAGAGCCAGTCCAAGAAGGAAGGAGGCAAGGAAAGTGTGGTGCCCTGGGGAGAATGAAGCTCGCTAGACTGTGTGTCCATCTGTGTCCTTCCTGGAGGAAGGAACGGGAAAAGCCCCCAGGAAACAATGGCTTCCCAGCCTGACTTGTTCCCAGAGCACCCAGCTGCTGAAGCAATCTTTGCGCCTGGCTAGAACAAGCAGACACTTGTGGGGGAAAGCTGACAAGAAACACAAGGTTTCAGCAGAGGGCAGACAGGCAGCTAGCTGGGAGACCTCATGGTGAATAGGCCCCTTCTGCTCCGTGCCTGGCCTGGAGGCAGTCTGCTTATACCCGTCTGAAACCCTGAAGTATGGCACTGTTACAAGATGCTTCCAATAGGACGGCACACACTTCAGGTCCCACGCTCTGGCGACTACCTGACCTGGGTCAGTGGGTGATGCTGACCTGCTTTGATCAGCTATTGCTGTGTGGCAAAAGGAGACTCCACCCGCCTAGCCTGGACTCCCAGCCAGAAGGAGGGAGGGAGGGGGCAGACATGGAAGGAGACAGAGGCATGATCTCTATGTTTCACTTTGGTTTACATAGCCAGTCCCATGGGTCGGTCAAGAGCTACATGGCGAGACTCTTTATCTAAAAACAAGAAGTAGGGTTTAGAGATCATCACCTCCTTTACCCCTCGTAGCTAAGTCCTTCGTTCTAAAATTCCAAATGCCCGATGTAGAATCGAGGGGGTGACACTTTGAGTCTTTGGGTTGGGAATGTCACTGGGGTGGGGCTATGCAGCAGACCTTATTGAAATGTAGGGTCAGATGAGTGTGAGGGCCTGGGCCGACGAGGCTGGGGGGGGCCGACAGCTGCTGAGCACGAGTCCGTGTCACACACAGAGCTGCCAGGCCTGCCTTACAGCCACTCCTTGCTGACGTCAGGTCAGACCTTGCAGGGAGGCCCTAGGAAGTCCAAGTGCTCTGAATTTTGTCACAGACTCAAGAAACAACACCGAGAGGAGCTCAGGGCGGGGCCAGAGGCAGAGCTGGGGCCGATGCAAACCATGTGGGGGGCATGGCCTGACCACAGGGCCCACCATGTGGGGGGCATGGCCTGACCATAGGGCTCTCGGTGGACCACACAGCAGGACAGGGCTACTGGACAGATGGGTTTTTTTAGCAAGTGCTTGAGGGCTGGGGATGGCTCAGTGGTTAAAGTAATTAAGGTACAAATGTTAGAACAAGAGCTGGCTCCTCAGAAGCCACATAAGGACCATGTGGACACCTTCAGTCTCTGCCCCTGAAGGCAAGCACAGGGAATGCCCCAGAGGAATCTGGCTAGCAATCATGGCCATAGCAAGTTATTGACTCTTCCTCAATAAGATGGAAGGATTGAGGATGACTCTGGGCCTCAGCTTCAGACTTTTAGGTGCACACACACAGACAGATACAGACACACATACACAGGGATTAATCAAAAACAGTGAGGAGAAAAACCAAGGAGCACTTACCACTGCCCGACAGCCGACAGCCAGGCACTTGCGGTCTAAGACCCTTAGCCATGAGTGAGCCCGGCTTCCATCCTTCCCCAGTTCATCCAGAAACGAGCTTAACCAGTCTACCCCGGGGCAGTCTGGGTTATGTCTCCCTTAGTTCCTGAATATAATGGACTTCAAATAATTTATTTGAGATGGGGTTTTACAATTCAGCTGGCCTCAGATTCGCTGGCTGGACCTGCCATCCTCGTGGGCTGGGTCACGGGCATGTGACTTTCACAGGTCGCCATCAGACAGCAGCTGTTCAGGGTGGCATGGGGCAAGGGAATGACAGGGTGAGGGGCGGCCCCTCCCCACAGGTCTGAGCAAGAGCAACTCTCCTTTCTCACTTTTAGGATCTCTTGGAAGGACTGCCGGGGGAGGAGGGGCATGGAACAGTCATTTGGAGGATGCCAACCAAGAGGGTTCCCGACCAGTCACAGCACACTCAGCCCATCTTTCCTGTAGATAGTAAACCCTTTAGAATAGCAACATTGCTTTATGACATGTAATAAACCAGAAATCTTAGGACGTCGGGCCACTTTAGGACAGGCAGACAACTGGTGATTACCACAGTGAGGATTATGCCAGTGAGAGCTCCACGGGCCTCTGCCTCTTTCAGCAGACGCGAAGGCCAGCCAAGCCCAGGGGTTTTCCTGGGGAGCCCTGCTTATGGTGGGAAGTGTGGTGTGCCTACAGACCTTACCAACCAAGACTCAGATGCCTATCTGGACAGGCAACAAGAATAGACGGTGAGATGCCAAGAGCAGAATTCTCTAGAAACTTGAGCCAAGATCAACTGTCATAATGGCGAGATGGGAGAGCATGGGCCAGCAGAGGCCACTGATTCTCAGAAGAAAACAGACAAAGCTCTACAACTTTGGCGGTGGGGATATGGCAGAAGTGCTCACTTTGGAGGCTGATTAAGCATCCACAGCAGGGAAAAACTAATGGGGCATTGGTCACTAAGAAGCCAAAGTAGACTCTAGAAAGCGGGAGAGGGCAAGGTAATAGTGAAGAGAGCTTGCTCTCTGGATTCTCCTCCTCAAGCAATCATCCCTAGGTCCACTCCAGCTGGGGGCTTGGGACGGGAAGTTGTCCAGAAGAAAAGATGGCTTTGGCTTGGATGCCGGAGAACGGGAGTAGGGAAGGAGGATGAGGGTGGACATGAAAGCACACCAGCTGGAGCTCCTGGATGTGCTGCTAACCCTGTGCCTGCTCCCTGCCCGGGGCCGTGATGCAGCCACCGTCCGACCAGGGGCTGAGATGAGCTGAAAACCAAGTGGCCGCCACCGCAGTCCCAGCAGAAGCATCTACCTCGCTGTGTCCTCCAGTATGTTAGAAAGGCAGGAAACTAGTTTTATCAGTAAGAAAATGTTTATTCTTTTGAACCCCACAGGGGAAAAAAAAGAATGCAGCCAAGACCAAGTTTAACGAAACAGTGTCCCAAAGGCAGCAGAATGGGGGAAACCTCATCAACAGAGTGACAATTTTCCATGTTTTAGCACAAAGATGGGAAAAAAACTATGACAATTCCGAGTAACACTTTCATGGTGACGTTTACACAAGATGATTCAAAAATGCAAATGGCAGCAACATGCACACCTGGCTAAAGCTAGACGCTTGCTTTACTCCAAAATAAGATCTGTGACTAAAAGGATGATTCTCTGTAATACTTCTAATTTACTGACTGGTTTTCCTACCTAATTTTGCTTTAAATGAGATATACATGCCAATCAACAGGAAAATTTAGAGCCATGTCCTTCCAGAACACACAGCATGGAAGCAAAGCCAGTCGATTTGGTTTCTTAATTTCCCCAGCTTTCAAAATGCAATTCCGCTTTGCCCTCCTCTCCCCTGCCCTCCCGCTCTCTAATTCTTAACATACTTTCCAAGGACTGCGTAGACACTTTCTACCACTTTCTACACAGGTGAGCCAGTATCTGTGTGTAGAGTTTAAGTCTTCAAAACAAAAAAACAACAACCACTCCTCCTTGGCACAAGAGCTGAGGAACTGTCAGACATCTGTAAACCAACAAACAGGAGATGAGGTGGGTGAAGAAAGCAGCAATGACGTGTGGGAGCCGCTCCTAGACCATGGCTTCCATCAGCCGTCGTTTCCCAGCATCCTCACACCCAGCGGCTGCCTCCCTAAGGTGAAGGAAAAAACCCCAAGTGGTGGCGTGGTGACCAGCAGCCCAACCACCTACCAGCTGTAGGACAGAATCAGCAGTGAACTCGACAAACAGAAGACAGATGACTGGGGAGGGGGGGAAGGGGACAGATAGTTGAAAATGATCAAGTTTCCTCTTGAAAGGTCTTTTCTCACAGTAATGCAAAGACTGCTGGGACGTGCTCTAGAGCTAACAGCGATGGAAATGTCAATACACCAAACATACGGGCACAGGGCACACGCTTGCCAGTCAGCCTCACCCTTAAGTCTCTCTCAGCTTAAGTGACACTCTCTCAATCTGTCTGGTCCTGGGAGGGGCGATCACTCTTTTCTCTGTAATGGAAATAATCATCTTTAATGCAGCTATGGAATCAGAGCAGTGTCGGGCTGTTTAGCCTCTCACGCTAGAAACTAAGCTTTTGTTGTCATCCGTGAATACAATGTGCAATTTTCTTGCTTATTTAAGAACAAAATAGAGTTGAAAAGCAAAAAAAACTGCTTTTTTTTTTCCTTCAAGAGGAAACTATGTAAAAATACATAAAAAGGCAAAATTGGCTACTTGAAATCCAAGAATGGTTTTAATGTGTTGGCCAAGAAAAATAAACTGCAAAGTCCTGTGAGGTCTTCTAAAAACTTCCAAGAACAACTGATGGGCGGTTCTAATCAGACTTGGATGTTATTTCCCCCCTTTAAAAAAGACAACATATACAGTCCCACAAAACACAATTATCAACTTTTTTATCTTGACTGCCAGAGATGCTGCTTTTCGAAGCCTTCTGGTTCCAAATGTTGGGCAAACACACAGTTGGCCTTCATTTCTTCAGGGGCTGGTAGACAGAGGCATTAGGATCAAGTCCAGAGGGGCTGGTCTCCACAAACTTGGAAGAGTAGTGGGGGGACACGGGGCTCAGGGGACTGGTGGCGGCACTGTATGTTATGCTGGGCATGACGGCCATGACTTCAGCTATCTTCTGTTTTAGGTCCTTGATTTCCTGGTCTTTCTGAAGGATTTGCCCTGCAAGATCAAAGACCCAGCATTAGTAAGGAGGGAGAGTTCCCAGACCGCCCAGGCCAGCCCTGGCTCAGCATAGGGAAGAGCAGGCAAACTCCGTGCTAAGTACCCAACATCAGGGCACTTTTAGGCACTGTGGCCCATCTGCTATTCTTTGTCGTCATTCTTCCTTTCTAACTCTGGAAAATGCTGACCTGCTCTAGGCTTGCGGGGGTACAGGAAAGTGGCAGTGACTCAGCAGCCTGGGGTGGGTGGGTGGGGTTTTACGGCTCTACCTCCTGGGCTGGGTTCCCTTCTGGAAGACTGGGCTCTGCGTGTTAAGCCTAGGAACACAGAACCAGGACCTACAATCGGTCACAGCAGGTTCTCCAACAGAAACAGATGATGTTCTGGGACTGGTGCCCAGCTTGCTGGCACAATGCCCCCTGACCTCTGCCCAGAACTCAATGACTGCTTCAGCCAACTCAGCCCTTCATGCCCGTCTCCCTGTCTGAAGCTGACGTTTCCTGATCGGTCTCAATGTGCAAGTCCTATATTCTCAACACACCCCAAGTTTTCCCTTTCGTTCCCTATCTTTATAATTATGACAGCCAACTAAGATCCAGTGTGGTACAGCAGCTCTCAGCGCTGGGACACCAACCCTCCTCTCCCTCACAAGCAGAAGAGGTGAGTATCACCACGCTTTCCGATGAAAGGCTGGGGTACAGGAAGCCGTGCCACCGCACCTACATTCCCCTCCCCACAGCACTCCTCCACTTGGTTGGACGATGGACCCACCATCCACTGCTGGGTCACAGGCTCTTTGAGGGCAGACCATGCTCTTAACTTCCCACTGCTAAATCCCTGCATGCAGCCCAGGGAAAAGCAAGGCTTCAGAGATCATGCATCTTGTTCAGCCCATCTGTTATTAAGACACAGAGCAAGACTGAAGCCAGGACCACCCTGTTCCAATCCATTAAGTCTCCCCCATGCTCTATGCCTCCTTGACCTCCAAGGGAAAGGGAGAGGCTGTGTGCGAACTGTTCTCACTGTGTAGACAAGGGCTGGATGGCATGTCTCAGAAGGGTGTAGTGGAGATGAAGACTCATTTTGTAATCAGGATGAATAACAGCATAGGAAGGAACAGGTGTGGATTTAAATTATGAAGTCGGACCGGATCTGGAGGGAGACACTGAAAAAGCAGGAGGCACGAGCAGGAGGAAGAACTGCGCTCTCACTTCCTTAGGGCCCCTAAGTTTCAGGTAAGCACCAGACAGCCACGTTCTCTTTGAACACAATGTGCTTTGGATGAATTAAATACTTAGTGGCACCTGATATATGAGCCACTGTGTTTCCCCCCGTCAGCCTTCAGTTTGATTTCTTTAATTAGTAACAGGAAAACACCCCAAGAGTTTCGGCATGGACCTGTCTGTCTTCAAGTATTTGTGGGCTAAGAGCGGAGTACAGCCATGCCAGAAAGCCCAACACCCTGCCCCAGAGAGCAGGTGCTGCTCCCTGCTGGGAGTGACAGACCCCAGCAGGAGGGCTAGCCAAGCTGAGGTGTCATTCCTCAGTGCTAAGCCAGGCCCGAAAAGGGGCCAGCGGGAGGTGAGGTGCTCAACTTCAGGGAGGATCCCTGGAAACCTTTTCAAGCACCTGACCCCAAGCCCACAGACAAGGTAGCCTCTGTTCAGTCACCTGGGCCACCCCAAGCCTCTTAGGTGGCTTTCACCAACTCCTTAGCTTCTCTATTTTCTAAATGTCTCTAAGCAAGGCTGAAGTTCCCAGTGACGGATGGCTGGGCCTCACCTGGGTATCGAGGAGCACCCACCAATCAGTGCCCTGGACCAAAGGCCTCCCTCCTCCTTCCTCACACATGGCACAGGCCTTGGTTCCAGTACCCCATCTGATCTCCATACCTCGCCCTCCCCTCACCCTGCATTTCCTTTTAGACAGGAGACAACACCACTTTCTGAACTGGCCTCTCTGCCTCTGCTCCTTCCTCCTTGTCTCTCAGGCTGCCACTGAAGAGCCACTCTCCCTGGAAGCCGTGGGGACCACGCTCTTCAGTACACTACATTCACAGTCCTTTCTAACTTCACCCCCCTTTTTTCCCACGGACTCCAGGCCTGGGGCCTGGACAGCCCGGTGCTCTGTGCTCTCTCCCCCAGCCTGGACTGCTCCCTCATGAACTGTGTTCCTCCTCACATGCTCTGCTCCCAGGTGTCACCCCACAGGCTACTCACTCCCGCCTGCGCCATGTGTTCTCTAGTCTCCCTCCTCTGCCACCCTTTCGCCCTGGCCGGCCCTAGTGCAGTCATTCTCAAAGTACAGCCAGCCTCCATAGGGTCCACAGCACCTAGAACACAGCCAGCCTCCATAGGGTCCACAGCACCTAGAACACAGCCAGCCTCTATAGGGTCCACAGCACCTACAGCATAAGAGTGCCGCTGCCTTCTGTAGTGAGCACAATGGGCCAGCCTTTGGTGAGCCAGAGTGCAGCAGGAATCTCACAAGACGAATGGCAACACAAAGGAGAATGCAAATGTTTTGCATACTAAAGTAAATAAATATGATAAATGTAAGACAATGACGCTTTTCTCGTTACTTGAAAAGTTATTTTTATAAGATGGCATTAGGTAGTATATAATATTTTACCTCACTTTAAATGGATTACCATGTTTCATTTACAGTTAGGTAGACAGAGCTATATAATCTATGTGAAATAAGTTCTCCCAGCGTGCTCAGTAATCACGCATCTGGGTTGCAATACCCCAGTAGACTCTCGGCTTTCCAGGATGGCAGTCTCCAGAGCTTGGCTGCTCACGAACCCTTCCCGTGCACCAGGCTAACCAGGGCAAAGGTTTCCTCCATGTCCTAGTCATTTAAGTGACTAAGCAGTTTTGTGGACAAAAATCCAATTTTGTTTTCATCAGGTCATGCTACCTACCCTCTGTGAGGAATTTCTCACAGCCCTCCGCATCAGCATCAAGGCTAAGCTTTCGCACTGGATCCCACTACAGAGCCTGACCGCTGCTTTCCCGACTCCCCTGGGCCAGCAGCCCCGGGAGCTCGGTCCACGTCCACGTCCACAGGCTTTGCCTTCACTCGTGGCTCCTGGCTCAGTCTCTGGTCAAGCGCTTCCTATTCAAGAACAAGTCTTCCCTTCCCGTCTCCTCCCCAATCTGCCCACTGCTCTTTCCTGTCTTACAAATAACACAATGGCTTGCTCACTTTTTGTCCCTGCCAGGTAGTCCTCTAGTTAGAGACATTAGCAGGTCCCCGCAATTCTCTGCCTCTTCTCTGCCTCTTCTCTAGACTTCTGCTGCGCTGCCCAACCCACTCCTAGCCTGCTGCAGCTTGGAGGGCCCTGTGCCTTCTGCAAGAAAGCTTCGACTCTCGTGCTCCTACTCCTCATTGCTCAAACACCAGCTCCTGTGATGTGACCCAGCTTCCTAGCCTGCTCTAGACCGAGCCTCTCTCCCTCCACACAGGCTGCACACACACGGTACAAAAGCGGGTCTAGACTTCACCACTGTGCAGCCTCTCGTCGCTAAGTCCAGCATTTGATAAGCTCAGGCATCAACTGATTTAACTCCGAATCTCAACACTACTCAGGCACCACACACGTAAGAAGAACTCTGTGGAGGTCTGCTCTGTGCATCCCTGTGACCTCTCGGTCGTGCCATCCCACGTGGGCCGTGCCTTCCTACCCTGGGCAATCTCGAGCTGCCGCTTTGCATCACCAAGTGCAGAGAACAGGTCCAGCTTGATCCTCGTCTCTGCGCTGAGGCTGTTCTCTAGGTGTTGTGTTTTGTCTTGCATGGCAGAGAGTGCTGACATCAACACCTCGGTGTCCTTCTCATTCTCTTTGTACTTCCGAAGCTCCTGTCAACAGCATTGAGATAGCGATGTTATGGGGCAGTTTTGGCATCGATGTATATAAACTGGCTTGCACTCACAAAGAAAACTCCAGTCCTATTGACCTGGCCATTAGAACAGAGAATCCTGATACCTTGTGTGTTTACACTTCGTTCTTAGAGAATGTACATGCAATGCCCAGACAAGATTCAGATCCTCAAAGGTATCCAGGGGCTGTGTGGAGCACATGGCTGGCAAACAGCGGCACCTGCTTCCAGATCTCTCTTGCGAGACTTATTCAGAGCAGACACCGCTCTTCTGAGCTACTTGCAAACAGTGCCTTATGCTGTAGTCACATTTGTAAAAATGTGCCCTAAAAATGGCAAAAATGTTTGTTATTTTGATAAGGCAAACTGTAGGAAAGCCCATTTACAATAATTGTTAATACAGTAAGTATTGAACTTGTTTCTTTCTCTTTTGCCTTTTAAAACATGGTTTCACAACGTAAACAAGTCTGGCCTGCAACTCACTGTGGAGCTCCCGCAGGCCTCGAGTCCACAGAGATCTGCCTGCCTCTACCTTCAAGAGCTGAGGTGAAAGGCATATGCAACCATGCCTGGTGTACATTTTTTTTTATAGACAGAAAACAAAACTTATTTCTGAGAATTAAAAAATACAGAAAAGGCCGGGCGGTGGTGGCGCACGCCTGTAATCCCAGCACTCTGGGAGGCAGAGGCAGGCGGATTTCTGAGTTCGAGGCCAGCCTGGTTTACAGAGTGAGTTCCAGGACAGCCAGGGCTACACAGAGAAACCCTGTCCCGGAAAAAAACAAACAAACAAAAAAAACCCCAAACAAACAAACAAACAAAAAAACAAACCCAGAAAAACTGAAAGTTGCCCTTAATCTGTTAACACAGATGAAAACTAAAACTTAGATCATTTAAACTATCTAGGTTTCCAAGTGCTAGGTTACAGGCGGGTGCCACCACACCAGGCTGGAAACAGACCTTTTGATGGACAGATGATATTCCAGTGCATATTCCTGTGCATATTGGACCTTAAGTAAATATCCGCCCCATTATACAGACTGTTTCCAGCTGGTGGTGGCAGCGGCTGCAGCGCATGCCTCTAGTCCGAGAACTGGGGAGGCAGAGGCAGGTGGATCTCTCTGAGTTGAGGCCAGCCTGGTATACAGAGTGAGTCCTAGGACAGCCAGGGCTACACAGAGAAACCTGCTTCTTAAAAAACAAAAAACAACAGACTGTTTTCTCCTTCTTTACTTTATGTCCCTAGACCACTATACTGAACATGGTGACAATCAGCTGCTGCTGAGGTCTTGTCTCTTGGCTTGCTTCCTAAAGAGGAGCGCTCCAGAAGCGCGCCATCTTTGCTTTGAAGCTGTACTCCCAGCAATGTGAGGACTATTTTGTAGCATTCCCACTAAGATTCTTTTAAGTCTTATGGCAGGGCATGGTGGTCTGTCTACCCTGCAATCTCAGCATGTGGCAGGCAAAGGCAAGGACTGCCAGGAGCTGGCGGCCAGCTAGGTCATATGACAAGACCCGTGTCAAAACAAAAATTCTCTGCCGATTTCAAAGGAGAAATGATTGCTAATTTTTATATCTATGTCATTTCTTCGCAATAAGAGTACACTTAAATACACTAATTTTAATTTTTCAAGTATTTGAGGGGGCTGGAGAGATAGCTCAGGGGTTAAGAGCAACCCATGGTGGCTCACAACCATCCTGTAATGGGATCCCATGCCCTCTTCTGGTGTGTCTGAAGACAGCAACAGTGTGCTCACATAAATTTAAAAAAAAAGTATTCAATTTTATTTAAATGTATGTGCATGGGCACACACACCATATGCTTGCAGGAGCATGTGGAGGTGAGAAGAGAGGTCAAATTGTCTAGAACTAGAGTTACAGGCAGGTATGAGATACCATATGGGTGCTGAAAATAAAACCTGGGTATTCCAAAACCAGCAGTAAGTGCTCTTACCCACTGAGCCATCTCTCTAGGCACTATTCTGCTGGTGTGTGCTATTATGAATCTGGGGGTCAGAGGATACAAAAGTTGGTTCTCTTAATTACAGGGTGGGTAACTGAGGTCATCAGGCTTGTCAGCATCCCTCCCTGATGAGCCACCTTGTCGCTGGTCCTGAAGACTCATTTTTATTTTTTTTTGTTAAAGATTTATTTTATTTCTAGGAGTACACTGTAGCTGTCTTCAGACACACCAGAAGAGAGCATCGGATGCCATTACAGATGGTTGTGAGCCACCATGTGGTTGCTGGGAATTGAACTCAGGACCTATAGAAGAGCAGTCAAGTGCTTTTAACCACTGAGCCATCTCTCCAGCCCCCTGAAGACCCACTTTTAGCACTTGTTTCTCTTCTATAAATGATCTGTTAGTATACTTTATCTCTGTGTATATGTTAGTAACTTTTACCAGCTATTTATATCCTAAAAGCGCTATTTCTGATATTCATTGATATCTGTATTTTTTGTTTGTTTTAGACAGGGCCTCACTCTGTAGTCCTGGCTGTCCTGGAACTTACCGAGATCCCCCTGCCTCTGCCTCCCAGTGCTGGGATACAAGGTGTGCACCACCACACTCAGTGAGTATGTGTCTGTCTGTCTGTCTCTCTCTCTCTTTTTAATTTTATATCTCTATTTTATTGTGTAAATGTTTTACCTGCATGTGTGTTATCTGTTTACCACGTGTGAGCCTGGTCCCTATGGGGTTAGAAGAGGGGCCCAAGGCTCTAGAACAGGAGGCATCTGTGGGCCACTGTGCGGGTGCTGAGAATTGAACCCAGGGCCTTGCCAGAGCAGTCAGTGCTCTTGTTGTCTGCTGAGCTGTCTCTGCAGCCCAGCGGCCCCCACCCCAAGTATCTCTACCTTATTCACTTTTTAGTTGTTATCTGTGACTTTGTGTACTGATTTATGCTTAGAAAGTCTTCTTGTATCTCAAGATCAAATAAAGAGACTTTATTCCTCCTATCCTTTCTTTTTCTCCATTTCCATCCCATGTTAGTAAAACTCTACTTTCATTTCCATCTATCCAGCTATTCCAGGTCCTTTGACAGGCTCGCCTGTCCCTTTCCTGCTGATTTCTGAAATCACCTTTACATCAACACTTGCAGCTTGAGTTAGAACCTGGCTGTATCAAACAGGACAAGATTAAGTCCCCTTCCCTTGGTGTAAAGGTGCTGTTCCACACTGGAGCATGGCCCTGGCCCGCGCAGGTGCCCGTGTGTGTGGTGGACAGCCTGCCCCCTCCTCACCTGCACCTTCAGCTCCAGCTCCCTGATCTGCTCCTCCTTCACCTTCATGTCCACTGTGAGCTTCTTGCCCTCAGCTTCTAGCTCTCTGATCCGACTCCGTAAGGTTTCGGTGCACTCTCCCCTTTTGAAAAAAGTCAGGAAATAAGGTTTATAGTTCTCCTTCTATCACAGGAGATTGGTTTGAAGACCACTGTGGAAACAGAATCTGCATATGCTCAAATTCCTCAGATAGAAGAACAGCTTTTGCATAGACTTTACATAGAGCCATCCCTAAATTACTCTCAGGCAGGAAGGGAAGTTGTGCCATGCTGTGTGTAGCTTAGGGACTGACGACAAGAAACTGTCTGTGAATGCTCAGCCGTTGTAATTTAGGTTTTCAAATGTTTTTTCTTTTCCTTTTTAGTTTTCAAGACAGGGTTTCTGTAGCCCTGGCTATCCTCAACTCAGAGATCTGCCTGCCTCTGACCCCCAAGCGCTGGGATTAAAGGAGTGTACTACCACCATCCAGCTGCTGCTTCTTTTTTTGTTTTTTAGTTTTTCAAGACAGGGTTTCTCTGTGTAGCCCTGGCTGTCCTGGAACTCTGTAGACCAGGCTGGCCTCGAACTCAGAAATCCACCTGCTTCTGTCTCCCAAATGCTGGGATTAAAGGTGTATGCCACCACTGCCTGGCCGAGACAGATTTTTAATATGTAGCTCAGGCTGGCCTTTGATCTTACAATCCTCCTGTTTCAGTCTCTTATTACAGTCATACCTTACCACATCCAGCTTTCAAATATTTTCTGTAGTTGGTTCTATCTGCACAGCTGATGCACAGGCCGAGTGTGCATGCTGCAGGGTGGACACATTCTTCTTATATTCTAGGGTATGCCTGATTTTAACATTTGTCTCAATGTGCTTCTCACTAATCCTTGAAAATTTCAACAATGATCTCAAATTGTTTGTTTTCAGACAAAGTCTCTTTTTATGTAACCCTAGGTGACCTCGAATTCTCTGTTCAGATCAGGCTGGTCTTAAAGTTACAGAGATCTGCCTGCATCTGCCACCTGAGTGCTGGGATTAAGAGCATGGCCACCATGCCCAGATGTTTTTGAATTTGTATTTTGTCTGTGTACTATGGAGGTTAGTGGTCAATCTCAGGTGGTCTCTTCAAAAGCCACCCACCTTGGCATCTCTGGGAAGCTGGTGAGTCCCAAGAACCTGCTAGTTCTGAACTCCCTGGGGCTAGGATTACAAATGTGCTCTACCACACCTGTTTTTTTTTTTTTTTTTTTTTTTTTTTTTTTAAACTTGGGTGCTGGGCACCACTAGGTCTAGTTTTTTTTTTTTTTTACATGGGGACTCAACTCAGGTCCTTATATTCACACATCAAGCACTGTGCCAACCGAGGTATCTCTTCAGTTCTCTAAAATAATCAGGGGTTGGGGCTGGAGAGATGGCTCAGCTGAAGAGAGACTGCTCTTCCAAAGGTCCTGAGTTCAAATCCCAGCAACCACATGGTGGCTTACAACCACCTATAATAGGATCTGATGGCCTCTTCTGGTGTGTCTGAAGACAGATACAGTGTATTCATATACATAAAATAAACAAATCTTTAAAAACATACTAATAATCTGGGGTTGAGGCAATGGCTCAGCAGTAAGAGTACTTGGTTCCCAGCACCCACATGAAAGCTTTCACCATCCATCACTCCAGTCCCAGGAACTCTAATGCCTTCTCGCTTCCATGGCTACTGCATACATGGGGCACAGAGACATAATATGCAGTTATGATCATATAACTAAACAAATTAATCTAAAATAATAAAGACCCTTAAGACCATCCCCATCTGTGCTGAAAGCACTGATAGCTTTGTGAGGACTGCAGAGGGAGATCTCAAAGCACTTAGTGGCTACACAAAAGTGAGAGGACGCTCAGGTGTACAGTGGAGTACGGTGATCCCTTCTGCTCTACGGGGAGGTCACCGAGGATGAATGTTGGAGGGCAGTGTCAGATGGCTCAGGCAGAGCTGCAACAACTAATGGACAACCCAGAAAAGCAAACCACCCACACAGTCTGTTCTGTCCCATCCCACCCAAGCATCAAATCCCCACTTCTATCTTGGGACAAGGAAAGCCAACCATGACAAACACTCTAGTGACATGGACATACCTAGATGCAGCAGCAAAGGCAACAGCCCGTGCAGCTGTGGCTTCTTCTAACTTCTTCCTTTTTTTCTCCTCCATTAGCTGCTTTTCTACAAAGCTTCGGGCTTCCTGCTCGGCTTTGAGCTTCTTCTCTAGCTGGCTGATATTCTGCTTGTCTTTTTGTTTCATTTGCACAGCATTATGTAACCTATAGGAGACAGTTGTGACAAAGACCCTTCTTATTAGACAGTCACTGTAAGCCTTGAGAAACACAGCCTCCATGCGGCCCTTCTGTTAGGCAGGTGTAAATGGGAGGTGCAAACAGCCAAGTACTGACTTCTGCTGGGCCAGAGAAAACACATGGTCATTACTAATTACTACTTAATAGTTCCTAAATACTAATAAGCCACCCGCTTTATGTAACTCAGAGTCAGTACTGCCCTCTATTCTGTTAAGTGATCTAGAGCAGGCAGGCAGTAGACATGGGTCAGAAAGGTAAGGGAGGTGTAGAAGGTGACTACAGAGTTAATTCACTGGGGGAAGGGGGGCGCAGTGGACCAATCCTGTTGAATCTAAAATTCGTGGGAGGGGAAGGTCTGTGTTCCTCTTGTTTTCAGTTGTTTTCTTAGGCAAGGTCTCAACACGTAGCCTAGGGTGTCCTTGAACTTGTGGCAATTCCCTTGGCTTAGCCTGTGCCCCACTGGTCTTCAGAATGACAGCCATGCTGCATCCTTTCTCTATAGCTTCACACAGCAACGTGAAGGGAAGGGAGGGAGCCAGCCATCGCTGTTCCCCAGAGGCCAACGCTAACCTTACAAGCTGCTCAGAATGCTGGCCAGGGCACTTGCACGCTGGACTCTAGCAGGCAGTTATTCCTGGAACTATACATAAGAATCTTCTTTGTGAGAAAGCCTGTGAGAGGCATCACTGCCACAGACATACACTGCTTAGAGACTAAAATGACAACCTTACCTCAGTCAGCAACTAACTCCAGAATGAATTAAAAGAAAGTTTAAAAGAATCCACACTGAAGAGCCAGCTTTGGCTTGTCTCTTCACACAAAACCAAAGTTCAATGTTACTTTGTAGTTTTGAGATTCAAAGTAAATATGGCCTAATCCTCAGGAAAAGATTACGGTTTTCAAAGAGTAGTAAAACTCCTTATCAGTGTTACTTATCACAAAAGCTTAGTAACTAACATTATAGTTCGACTACATTACTAAAGCAGAGGTAATGTTATGAAACTTGTTGGAAGGAAGCAAGTGCAGATTTGATGAGAACAGAGTCAGTATCAATGAACAGGAGGCCGGGCTGTGTCTGCGGTCAGCCCGACACTGTCCCCGTTCCCAGGAGGCCCTGCTGACAGCCCTAAGGCACACATACTTGTTCTGCAGCAGCTCGTTCTCCTGCCGGAGCTGGCCCATTTCTGAGCGGATGCCTCGCTCTGTGCTGGAGAGGGAGCTGATCTGACTGCGCAGCTCTTGCTCCACTTGCCGGCTGGCTTGCAGGTCAGCCTTTAGCTTTTTAATGTCTTGTTCCAGCCTAGGAAAGAGAAAAAGGTAGCATTTTCACCTGGGAGCGGCCTTAGGGCTTGGCAACGGTCCCCACTGGACAACCTGTGATACGTATATGGCATGACTGCCTTCACAGGGGGGCTAACTTTTGATTGTCCCCAATGTCTGCCTGAGTGGGAGAGAAAAGCAGAAGACCTAAACACTAAAGCTTCCTCTCCACTGTTGACTTCCTCAGGAAGTAAAGTCTGCCAAAGCAACAACTCAGGACGCAGCCAGTGACTTTTCTTTTTAACCCTCTTCTAGATCAGACTGCACTGTGCCCCATCAAGGGCTGCAGGACCTCCGTCCATTTCCAGACCCTGCGCATCCTTGCTGAGGGGCATGCACACTGTTGGTATGGCAGAGGAGCGCATCAAGGCTCAAGAAAAGGGACATTAAGAAAACTATGAAGCCGGGCGGTGGTGGCGCACGCCTTTAATCCCAGCACTTGGGAAGCAGAGGCAGGCGGATTTCTGAGTTCGGGACCAGCCTGGTCTACAGAGTGAGTTCCAGGACTGCTTGCTTGCTTCTTCTAGCCCATAATAACGCCAGTTTAAGTGATGAGCACTAAGGGATCTAAATATAAATAAGCAGTAAAAGGAACAAAATCAAATCTCTTCCTCACAGGAAGGATAATTTTAATAGGGGCCAAAGACTGGATGACTAAAATAACTAGATAGTAACACAAGAAAGGCTACGATTAAACACATACTAGGAAGAATAGCAATAACCACTCCTCAGTGATAGGCACTGCTCTACAGGTTAAAGCAATGTGAACTAATTTAATCAGCAAAACTAAGGGCCAATTGCAGTGATTATTTCTACTTTTCCCAGATGAAGAAATAAGGGCAAGCAAACCCTGCAGCCCTCAATCCGCAGGCGGGATCCCGGGACCCGCTCCTCCTCCTCAGCCCACCAGGCACAGCAGCCTGGGGAAGGCTATGCAGAGGACGGCAAGCAGGGAAGGAGGAGCGTTCCAAATGGAGCTTGGCACACTTAACACCTCAGAGGCATGAGCAGCCACGGTACTTGGGCAAGTCTTCAGCTGGGTGCCTGAGAAAGACTATACTAGGATCAGTAGGAGAGGATGAGCTGAACCTCGACAGCACAGCTCAAGATCAGGCCTAGGATGGACACTACAAGTGAAGCTCTGAGAAGACAGTTTTTCTACCAGACTCAAATGGCCAGATGAGCGAACACCAGTTTGCTTGAGTTCTGTGTGCAGAACCCCCTTCCCTCCCTAGGTGTTAAGGACAACCCAGGGCTTGCTCATTCTAAGCCACACTTAACCGCTCAACTAGCACCCCAGCCCGAGAAAACTCTCCAGGGCCTCTAGTCCAGCACACTGGCGGAAGCAGGACTTCTGGAGCACAATGGGATCTCTCTCTGGAACTGTCAGATGCACAGACTGAAGCGCATACACTTCTCATTAGATACAGAGGCCTCAGGGCCCACTACAGAGACCAATACTCATTCAGTAATGGGCCCTGGCCTCTTAGAGAAAGCCGAATGTTTTCCTCCCCTAACTACCATTAGACAACTTTAAGACGAGCCTTGAGCCCCGGTCCTGCTGACGCGCTGTCACCAGTGTTCCCTTCCATGTGAGAGCACTGCCTAGAGACTGAGTCCTAGTAGGACTGCTTGGTTTCCTGCCAGGGCTCACTCCCTAGGGAAGGGACATAGGTTCATAAAACACACACTGTCCCTATCAGCAGGGTCATTTCAGTCCAGTGTACGCAAAGATAGATCAGCATTTAGATCATAGCTATGCTGTCCTTCGTTCCCCTGAAGTAACCCAAGGGCTACACTCCAAACAGGTTGCATAGGGTTCATCCCATTAAGAAGTACATGCTCGCCGGGCGGTGGTGGCGCACGCCTTTAATCCCAGCACTCGGGAGGCAGAGGCAGGTGGATTTCTGAGTTCAAGGCCAGCCTGGTCTACACAGTGAGTTCCAGGACAGCCAAGGCTACACAGAGAAACCCTGTATCGAAAAACAAAAAACAAAAACAACAACAACAACAAAAAAATACATGCTCATGCTCCTATCTCTTGTGATCCCAGCCTCACAGTGGAAGAATCTCATGTTTAGTGAAAGGGCAGGCCCCTCCGTGACGACAGAGGCGTGTGGTCTGGAGAAGGCTCTGTCTTCAGGGTCCTCAGCAGCTCTAGGGCCAACTCTGCACACCGCCTTGCATTTCCTCGTCTGCAACTGACCATCTCTAAGGTTCTTCCCACTTGCTCTAGGTCTTCGAGGCCTGACACACCTACACATGGCTGCTGATTTGTTCTGACCAGCAGCTTAATTAAGTTGTACCAGATACACATAGGAGTCTGGTTCCACAGCACAGCTGACTGCCTCCAAAGACAGAAAAGCCCCTTCTTTCAGATGCTACATTTCACTAAGTTCAGAGTTATCACTTTCTTTCATTTTAAAAGTTTTCTGTTTTGCTTTTGGTTCTGGTGGTGGTGGTGGTTGTAGTTTTGGTTTTTGGAGACTTGGTTTCTCTGTATAGCCCTGGCTGTTCTGTAACTCCCTCTGTAGAGAAGGCTGGCTTAGAACTCAAGAGATCTGCCTGCCTCTTGTCTCCTCAGTACTGGGATTAAAGGCATACACCACCACTGCCTGGCTTCCAGTCTTTCATTTTAAGTGACATATTTCTCTGATACAATGACCATATTAGCTGGGCCTTCAGTGTATGCATTGGATCCCAGCGGTCAGGAGACACCGTTAGGGGGACTCCTGAGTCTCAGGCCAGTCTGCTTTACAAAGTGAGTCCAGGACATCCAGAACTCTGTTACGCAGAGAAACCCTGTTTCAAAAAAACAATATTTCCTCTGAGTAAAGTTTTAGAATTTCTTGAAATTTTCAATAATCTAAAGAGTTTTGAGAGCAAAAAGATACAAACATAATTTTTTGTAAAACAGAACACAATGCTTTAAAAAATGTGTTTCCACTTATCTGTTTACTGTGTACGTTTACATATGTGCGCACACGTGCAGGTCAGAGGACAAGCTTAGAGCATGCTCTCCTTCCACAGTGAGTGGGATCCACTACTTCAAGTCATTAGGTTTGGCATCAAGTGCCTTCTCCCTCTGAGCCATCTCCCTGGTCTCCCACAATGTTTTTTAGAAGTGGAATTCTACGTGAATATTGTCAAAGTCAAACCAGCAGTACTATAGAACAAAAAAGAAGGAAGTTACAAAAATGTTTCCTTTGTTTTTTTAAAAAAGTACACTTCTTCAAAAGTATACATCTAAGATCTATATACTCTAGTGCTTCATGCTCGAAAGTATAAACCCAAGATCTGTATACTCTAGTGCGGATATGTCATACTGCAGTAGGAAACTGCCTGAATCTAAGAGCTTCCTGCACACTAGACTCTCTCACTGAACTACACCGGTTTCTACCTCCAGAGAAATGGTTTGGAAAATACAAAACAATTTACTGTCTCATAAAAAATAGGACTAAAATGCTTCAGACTTTTCCTAACTACTGTCATCAGCTCTGCCAAGTCTTAACTCCTGCTTTGCAAACATAACAGTTAAGGTCAGCGTCCCTGCCTGAGAAACCCTGCGCTCCAGGACCACTACTCGGTGACGCTAGCTGAGTGTGCTAGGAGAAATTCTCAGCAACCTCAGAGAGTCATCTAAGCATTTCAAATACTGATGAAAGAAACGCCTACTAGGGAAAGACTGTCTAAGATGTGCAGCAAAGCCTTGACTTAAAAGCACAAGTCAAAAGCCGGGCGTTGGTGGCGCACGCCTGTAATCCCAGCACTCTGGGAGGCAGAGGCAGGTGGATTTCTGAGTTCGAGGCCAGCCTGGTCTACAGAGTGAGTTCCAGGACAGCCAGGGCTACACAGAGAAACCCTGTCTCGAAAAACCAAAAAAAAAAAAAAAAAAAAAAAAAAAGCAAAGCACAAGTCAAAATGCAGTGAGTAATCTCCATGGGCCACTACAGAAGACTTTAGCTTTGAAGGCCTACTACACAGTTCAAATCTTTCCTGAAATAGGTGGTAAAATGATTTATAATCTTTCACTGGGTTTAACTTTTTACTATAAGAATGAAATCCACTCATCATTAAAAAAAATCTTATAAAACATTTCAAAATGTAAACAACTCACATGCCTCTCATTTAGGCCGAGTCAAGTCACACTCAGCTTGCATCTGACAGACTTCTTTCCACTTCCCATACGTGTGACTCCGCTCATCATGAAGAGGGGTAACACATATACAGCCTGCATATCAGATGCACCTTCACCTACTCATTTTCCTTAAACTACTACACAGTACTCCACTGTATGGTGCTAGCAAGATGGCTCAGTGGATGAAGGCACTTTCTATAACCCACACCACGAAAGGAGAACCAGCTTCCAGAAGCTGTCCTCTACCTCCACACCATATCATATGCACATTCCCTCACATACATACGATAAATGCAAAGGAAAAATCTTACTGTAAAATTTACTGACAGAGCCTCTCCTCCCCTTCTTTTTAGACAGGGTCTCATTATGTAATCCTGGTGGCACTTGGACTCACAGAGACCTGCCTGCCTCTGTCTCCATGCTGGGATTAATGACCTATATCACTATGCTTGGCAACTCTGTTTTCTAATATTGTAAGACATGGCTCAATTGTTGTACTGCTTAATAGAATTATAGATGCTTGGAATTTTAGAACTATGTAAATTAGTAAGCTGAACTGAATCAAGACAGTCAAGTGCTAGGGACAGTTATTAAGCAGATATAACTACTTGTCTTAATGGTACACTTAACCTCCTTGGTGCTGAAGGTCAATACTTCCCTAGGTAAAATACACATGTGTAAATTATTAATATGAAGAAGTTCTGAGTAAATAGTATTAAGAGGTTAATGCAACATCTTCAAATGTATTTATTCGTAAGACTCTATTCTATTCAACTGTCAATAGCTACCTAAACTAGAAGCAAGTCATAGAGAGAAAACAATACAAATACAGGTAATAGTTTACAACCCTCACAAATAATTCTAGTAATGATGAAATGGTGGAGGACAGCACTTCTTACCATCACGGACTCTCTCTCAGAGCTAAGCCTGCTCTGCCCTACCAAGTCTTCAGAGGGATGAAGGAACTCTTCTTACAAGTGCTTCAATCTCATCAAGCTTAGAGAGGAAGCAAATATACTTCCTGTTTGCCCAGCTCCTATGTGCTGGTCAGTGGAATCACCACTGGTTAGACAGGGCTGGCAGTAAATTCTGTGTACTTCTGTCTAGTTGTACCCAGTTACAGGTCATAACAACCTGCCAGCCACCCCAAAGCTCTGAAGCAGTCACCCAGCTCCTCAAAGCTTCCTACAGAAGCACTCCCACAGGTCCCCAGGTCAGGTCAGAGCACTTAGAAAGTGGATTTGCCAAGATAATGGCCCCCTGGTGGACTCTAATCCTATCTCTTCCCTAATCTCATTTATTTCCAAATCCTATCTAGGAAGCCAAGCTCTCACATAGAGGATAACTGTTTAAATTCAAGAGGAAAAGATTTACATTTTAATAAGGGGATCTCCAAACTGACAGAAGGAACAAAGAGCAGGTGAGATAAGAAAAATACCCCCAAGGTCTCAAGTGACAGACAGCACTTGGAAAGGATATCTGAATGTAGGGAGACCCAGAATCTAAATTTTTGCATTTCTCTGGTGATTGCCTGAATTATGGACCACCAAGGCAAAGACTTCTCAGAAATGTAAAGGTTTAATGGTGCCATCAATCACCTCAAGCTTTTACAAGCCTGCCTGTGAGCAGAGGGGACGTTTGAGGCACGGGATAGTGAGTTTTGACAAGATGAAGATCTGTGAGGAACAAGCTGATCTTTCTTAAATAAGAATCCACCAAGGGAAAAGCCAGCTGCAGAGTCACTTTAGGAGTCCTGCATCCTCATTTCTCTGTGGGCTGCTGGCTGGACCCCTGGACTTGAGGGTCAGGACCTTTGGCTCTGGAACTTTCCTCTATGTTTCTAAACTATAGTCTGCTTCTAGTGGCAAAGGAAAGGGGAGTCTGAAAACAACGACTAAGTTACACAGACATGCTACTAAGGCAGGTTTCCTAATGAACCCTGCTACTGATCTGTTTCCTGACACCTGCCTGTAACTGTGCTGTGGGAACAGAGAATCCTACAGTCAAGGACACTCTAGTACTGGCAACAAACACACCCACAACTAGCGGCCTTAGATTCAGCTTTAAGAGATGATAGGGACTGGAGAGATGGCTCAGCGGGTAAGAACACTAACTGTTCTTCCAAAGGTCCTGAGTTCAAATCCCAGCAACCACATGGTAGCTCACAACCATCTGTAATGATATCTGACCACCTCTTCTGGTGTATCTGAAGACAGCAACAGTGTACGCATATATAAATAAATAAATAAATAAATAAATAAATAGATAAATCTTTAAAAAAAAGAGAGAGATGATAAATGTGTGTGCTTATGAAAAAAGCCAATAAAGAGCCCCATCAAGGTAAGTATCTGGGCTGGAGAGATGGCTCAGCAATTAAGAGCACTGACTGCTCTTTCGAAGGTCCTGAGTTCAAATCCCAGCAACCATATGGTGGCTCACAACCATCTGTAATGAAATCTGACGCCCTCTTCTGGAGTGTCTGGAGACAGCTACAGTGTACTTACATACAATAAATGAATAAATTAAAAAAAAAAAAAAAGGTAAGGGCTGGAGAGTTAAGAGCCCTAACTGCTCTTTCAGGGGTCCTGAGTTCAATTCCCAGCAACCACATGGTAGCTCACAACCATCTGTAATGGGATCTGATGCCCTCTGCAGGGTATCTGGAGACAGTTACAGTGTACTCACATACATAAAATAAATAAATCTTTAAAAAAAAAAAAGCTAAGTATCGAATTCCATGAGTAGGCCCAGACAGGACTTGTTTTAGGTAAATCAAAGACCTAACCCCAGAAGAAATGATAACCCTCCATACGAACTTCTACCCCCTGTCAGGTCTCCCACACTGACAGACACAGGCAGCATGGGTCAGTCAGGGTGAAGTGTATGCCATGCACCTGACGGATAGTACACCTCTCCTTATGTGAGACCTACACTGTCTGAAAGCTGTTCCAACACAGTCTATCAACCACAGCTCAGCAAAAACCAATGAGAAGCTTTTTTTGTGCCTCAGTGTAGGAAAATTGCTTACCAGACACAAATGTCCCAAATTAAACAACATCCTGATGACCTGATTATTAGGTGAAACTGTATTATAAAGTATCTTATATAACTGCTCCATCTTCTGTCAGACACTATGTAGTTGGTATAGGTATGGCCCCCACAGACTCATGTGTTTAACTACCTGGCCTTAGAGAGTGACACTATTAGAAGGTGTGGCCTTGATGGAGTAGATGTGGCTTTGCTGAAGGAAGTATACTGCTATGGAGGTGGGCTTTGAAGTATTATAGTCAAGCTATACCCAGTGTGGCATTCTGTCTCCTTCTGATGCCTACAGATCAAGATACAGAACTCTCAGTCCCTCCAGCATCATGACTGCAAAGTGCCATGCTTCCAGCCATGACAATAATGAACTAAACCTTTGAAACATTAAGTCAGTCCCAATTAAATGCTTTCCTGTATAAGAGTTGCCTTGATCATGGTGTCTGCGCAGCAATAAAACCTGAACTAAGACAAACACAAAGGGGAAAACATTAATTTCCTTAAAGAATATAGAAGGACATCACACACTAAAATCTTGGCTTGTGATATTTTAATTTATAATAAAGTTAATGAAAAATAAATATTAGAAAGAGAATATCCAGAGATAGAGAAAGTACTCCAGAGGCTTTTACAGAGCTGGTCATGTAGAGAAACATGGTGCTGACTTCCTAAGTTCTTCAAGAAGAAAACCATGCGTGTCCAAAATTAGCATCTTGTTGGTTATTGTGGTTCACACTTCTAATCCCAGCACTTGGGAAGGAGAGGTAGGTGGATCTCTAAGTCTGAGGCTAGTGTGGTCTACAGAATAAGTTCCAGGCCAGCCTGGGCTACACTGTAAGAGCCTGTCTCCAAAAATAAACAAAACAAAACAAAAAAAACCAACCACCACTATCAAACCACAACTCCCTCTCATGCATGCACGCACGCACAAATGCACTCACATCATAAATAAAGGTGATAAAACATGAGTTTATATGAAAAGTCTTTTAAAATGGGCTCACAAGATGACTCAATAGACAAAGGCGCTGCTGCCTAGGCTGATGACTTGAGTTTGATTCCTAGAACTCACACAAGCAGAGAACCAATTCATGCAAGTATCCTGATCTCAAATTGTACATGGGCATATATACATAATAAAAAGCTTTAAGTCTTTATAATGAAACATCTATTGATGCAGCAACTTGAGATGCACACAGAGATTTATATTAAACCATGCTTTCTGTGATGAGAAAAATAAAATCTGCTTTTTTGACAGGGTAAAGTGTCAGACCCTATCCCTCCCAGACATAGGTCACTTGTGTCCTGCTGGAGCTATCAGACATGGAAACAACCTGCTGACGTTCATTTCTGTCTAGTCTCTACTATGCTGCATGGCGCTCACGTCACAAAGTAGCCTGACTTAAATATAAATCACATTCCTATTACCATAATTATATTTTTATATAGTTTTAAAATTCCTTCAATGGTTAAAATAAGCGCAATCTGTCTTGTGAATTAACACAAACAAGACCAACCAAGTAAAACTAAAAAGGCCTAAAATATTACAGACAGAGCAGGAAATGAAAATAAATCAGGTCTGCCAAAGTATACTTGCTCAGACATAGTGCCAGACAAATATAAATTAAGTCTGTTTCCAAAGAGACAAATAAATAAAAACCACTAAACTTTTAAAAATAGACTTATGAATCTACTGCTTTTTTTTTTTTTTCACTTAGTACTTTCTAAATAATTTAGTAGTCACACTTTCTCCAACCCATTTAATCTAAACTGGCCAGAACCTCTAAGTGTCTGGCTTTTAGAGTCCTCATCCTAAGACCTCACACACTCTTATCTCTTTGCTAGGAAAGATGCCATTAAAAATAACCACTAATGCATCCCTCTGAAAACAGAGAGGCCTGTTCCAACAGGGTCAGCAGGTCAGTCTGCAGAGCACTTGGTGTGTAGGGAGTACACCCCTTCCCCAAGATCAGATTTTCTTCCGTTGACTATTCCTGATACTCAGGCAAAATGTATACAAATACAAACTTCATAAGCAAATGCACACTCTCCTTCCTGGGCTGGATAATGCTCTCCACCTAGGATGGGTGCTTCCTGGGACAGAAAGATGGAGCCTGAGTTTTTGCCAGGAGACACAGAGGCTGAGCCTGGACCTGGGCAGGTGGAAGGCCAGGCCCAGCAGGACAGAGAAAGAAGACAAGGCAGATTTTTCCCTCTTATTGCTGAGACATAGCCTGGGACAAAATCCCTTAGCTCTAGACATAACTGACAGTGGTGTGAATGGCTGGCTGGACAGCAGTCTCCTAGAGGATTCTGCCCTGGTCTTCTCCCTGCAACTTGGAGGTTCCTTTCACCTCCTACATCACCTTAGAAAATGTAGGGATAGATGCCCAACTATAAAACTTCCTAGAATTCAGAACAAAAGCAGAGAGCAGTACAGAATTTTTCTTTCCCTTTCTTTTTATTAGATAAAATTGCTATCAACTTCTCCCAAAGCAACAAGATTTTGTCCTAGGTCCTGTCATGGTTTCCTTTTTTTTTTTTTTTTTTTTTTTTTGTTGATTTTTCGAGACAGGGTTTCTCTGTGTAGTCCTGGCTGTCCTGGAACTCACTCTGAAGACCAGGCTAGCCTTGAACTCAGAAATCCGCCTGCCTCTGCCTCCAAAGTGCTGGGCTTAAAGGCGTGCGCCACCACTGCCTGGCCTGTCAAGGTTTCCTAACCCCAGAGACCTTGAGGAGCTCGATGTGGCTCGGTTACTGCCTGGCTTGAAGAACACCTTGGGTTCCTTAAAATATGCAGAACTGGGTATGGCAGCACACACCTGTGATTACAGCACCCACTCTGAGGCCTCTGAGGAGTTCAATATCATCCCAGTTACTGCCTGAGCTACAAAAAAACTGACTAAAATGTTGGAAGCAGAGCCTTGAGTTGCATTATGATCAATTAGGAGCCTCAAAGGAAACCTCTATCCCCACCTACCTTTCAGTTATTATGCTGGGCATTAGGATGCTGTAAGGCAAGGATCCTCGACCTGTGGGTAGTGACCCCTCTGGGAAGCAAAGGACCCTGTCACAGGGCCCCCAAGACCATAGGAAAAGACAGACATTTACAAGATGATTCATAACAATAGCAAAATTACAACTATGGAGTAGCAACAACAAAAAAAAATCATGGTTGGGGTCCCAACGTGAGGACCTGTATTAAAAGGTCCCAGCACTAGGAAGGTTGAGAAGCACTGCTGTAAAGAGGAAGCAATACAGAAAGTCACAATGCAGAAGAGTCCCTACAAACTATATGCCTCAGGTCATGTGTAAGGATTTTCTATGTACCTGAGAGCACACCGGACTTCAAGCTTTAGTTGCCTTTCCTCCCCAACCACTGCTTCCATAGCACTCTGTAGGACCTGAGACTTTCCTTGGGGGAAGAGTGTTGTGGTCAATAAAAGGTCCCTCCCCTGAGAAGGCATGTGACACTCGATCAACTGCTTGTTTGGCTTCATCCGTGCCTAGTTTCCAAGACAGAAACAGCTCCTGACTGAGTGCCAGCTGGCTTCCTCCTTCAAGCAGTCTGTAGCTCTGGTTCTACTCTTGCTTTGTTCCTAAACCTATAGGTGGAATTCAGAACCTTCTGCATTTCTCTGTTGCATCCTGGACCTGGACCTTTCTTCTTTACTCCTAGTGCTAGGAGTCAGCCTCATCTACTGTCACCTACATCTGGGCTGGCTACCTAAAAGGAGTAATAAAGAGTTACAAACGGGCTGGAGATGGCTCAGTGGTGAAGAGCACTGACTGCTCTTCCAGAGGTCCCGAGTTCAATTCCCAGCAACCATGCCGTGGCTCACAACCATCTGTAATGGGATCCCATGTCCTCTTCCGGTGTGTCTGAAGATATCTACAGTATACTCATATGCATAAAATAAATAAATCTAAAAAAAAAGTTAAAAAGAAGTCAGGTCTTTTTGTTCTTCCAGGAAAGAGTACAAGCCTCCAATTTTTGCTCCTTTGAAAACTTCCCAAGGAACACAAACTGGCTTCTTGGATTTTTTTTCACTACATTTTTTTTCATAGCTACTCAAACAGAACTATACTGAATCCACTATCAGTATTTAAAACAATGCATCTTTTCCTTCTAAAGAATATGTGTATTTTTATTATTATTATCACCAATTTATTTGTTTGTTTTGTGAGACAGGATTTCTCTGGGTAGCCCTGATGTCCTGCAGCTGGCCCTGTAGACCAGGCTGGCCTTTAATTCAGAGATCTGATTGCTTCTGCCTCTTGAGTGTGTCACCCCTGCCTCCTGTGTTTATTTTTAGGCTGATTATGATTATTCCTTTGTACACTCTCACCAAATGTGACAGAACACAACATAGCATTGTGTGTGGATGTCAGAGAGGACTTGGTGAAGTCTTTCCTCTCCTTCCATCATGGGGGTCCACTTGCTGAGCTATTTTGCCAGCTGTATTTTGCATAACTTATTTAGTCTTTCTGTATGCATGTGTGAATGATATCTCTGTGTGCACATGCGCCATGCTCTTAGGCAGCATAACACACACCTGTGGCCTTGGCTCTCTACCCACCTTTGTTTGGGTTCTAGGGCTCAAACCTGGGCCACAGGCGTGAGTGCTTTGCTCACTGAGCCCTCTCTTCAGCCTAGGATATGTTAAGTTGTGTGTAGACATCTCACAAATGTGAGGAAATTCAAAACAGCAAGTTCAATAAACTGTTCCAAAGAACAAGACCACACATACTGAGGAATCCTCTAGAAGTCAGAGATCACATGCCACTCAGGAAGCTTGGTACCTAGAAGATGAGGCTAAAAAAGTCTATGGAGTACAGTCAAACCACACTGAGTGATCTTCTACTAGCAAGTACTAATCAGAAAGGAAAGCTAGTTTTTTTTAATTTTTTTTATTTTAAGGATTTTGACATCTTATCCCTCTATTTTATTATTTATGTATAGGTAGTATGTATGTATGTATGTATGTATGTATGTGTGTATGTGTGTATGTGTGTATGTATGTATGTGTACCATGTCTGCACCTGGTGCCCATGGGGGTCAGAGAAGTGTGTAGGACCCCAGAAACTGTAGTTACAGATGGTTATAAGTACTGAGAACCAAAACTGGGTCCTCTGAACAAGCACCACGAGCTCCTACTGGTTGAGACATCTCTTTAGCCCCAGTCCCCTGTTTTAAAAGAAACTGAGTTGTTTTAAGGTTCCCGTGGACTACAACTAAGGACTTACAATTATAAATATACATATAAGGATTTATGCAATAAATACAAAGTTCCTCTGGACTACAAAGAAGGACAATGCTTGTAAGTCATTCTATCTCCTTGCTAGTGAACCCCAGGCACCAGGGAGCTATAACATACCAAGTCTTTTTAATAACTGTGCTGTCCCAACTCACAAGCTCTGAAAATGTGTCCCACAGTCCCCGAGGTTTTCATCAGAACTGGTTCTTGAATCTGAGTGTAAGTTACACACTCTGTTATGGTTTGTATATGCTCGGTTCAGGGAGTGGCACTACTAGAAGGTGTGGCCCTTTCAGAGTATGTGTGGCCTTGTTGGAGTAGGTATGTCACTATGGCTGTGGGACCCTCATCCTAGCTGCCTGGAAGCCAGTATTCTGCTAGCATCCTTCAGAGGAAGATTTAGAACTCTCAACTCCTCCTGCACCATCCCTGCCTGGATGCTGCCATGTTCCTGCCTTGATGAAAATGGACTGAACCTCTGAATCTGTAAACCAGCCCCAATTAAATGTTATTCTTATAAGAGTTGCTTTAGTCATGGTATCTGTTCACAGCAGTAAAACCCTAACTAAGACACCCTCCTTAGTGTAAATAAACTAATGGAAATGTCTTGAGTGCTTCTCTGAACTCCTTTCCCTCTGAGGCACAGCATTTGTTGTTTAAAGATTTGAGGAAAATCCTGAGACCTGTTTTCTACATTCCTCCATCCTAGGATCTCAGGTCAACAAATAAACAGAATTAATTACAGGAGAAACTGAGTTTTAAATTATTGGTTTTTTTGTTTGTTTGTTTGTTTTGTTTTGTTTTGTTTTTCAAGACAGGGTTTCTCTGTACAGTCCTGGCTGTCCTGGAACTTACTCTGTAGACCAGGCTGGCCTTGAACTCAGAAATACACCTGCCTCTGCCTCCCAAGTGCTGGGATTACAGGGGTGAGCCACCACGCCCGGCTATTGTATTTTGCTGTAGCTAAAAGAGCCCCCCAAATTTAGAAAGGAAGGGCTGGAGAGATGGCTCAGTGGTCAAGAGCATTAGCTGCTCTTCCAGAGGACATGGGTCCAATTCCCAGTAACCACATGGCAGTTCATAAGTGCCTTTAATTCCAGTTTCAGAGGATCTGACAACTTCACACGAACCTATATGCATGCAAAACGTCAATGCACGTGAAATAAAAATAAATATTTTTTCACTTAGGAATAAAGGAGGTAGTTAGGATGTTAGTATGACCCAGTTTTCCTTTTCCCCCACTTTTAAAGGCTTTCTTTCTCCTTCTAAAGCTTCACAGTCCCCAGGACCTGCGCTCTCAGCAGTGCCCACACTCAGTGCAGCAGTCTCCCACACAGGAGGAGGAGCAAGTGAAGATGACCTCTCCTCCTTTTTGCTGCTCCTCCTCCTTTGCTGCTGTTTGCTAGGCCTGTTCAACACTGAAGGTCAGACCCCATGCTGGGGGCTCTGGCTCGGGGACTAATTCCTAAGCTAGCTCTCACTAGAGCTGACTTTCAGGGACCACAGAAGCTTGAGGGCACAAGCAGTTGGCCCCTTCGACTAACAGTCTGAGGATGGAGCACCCTGTGTTTTGTAAAGAGTAAGACATTTTAAGCCAGGCATGGTGGCGCACGCCTGTAATCCCAGCACCTGGGAGGCAGAGGCAGGTGGATTTCTGAGTTCGAGGCCAGCCTGGTCTACAGAGTGAGTTCCAGGACAGCCAGGACTACACTGAGAAACCCTGTCTCGAAAAACCAAAAAAAAAAAAAAAAAAAAAAAAGAGTAAGTAAGACATTTTAAGACATTTGATACTCAGATTTTAGCATTAAGACCAAAACAGTAATAAGGATACATGCTCCACTATGTTCATAACAGCCCTATTTATAATAGCCAGAATCTGGAAAGAACCCAGATGTCCCTCAACGGAGGAATGGATACAAAAAATGTGGTATATATATATAGACAGTGGAGTACTATTCAGCCTTAGAAACACATGAAATTCTTACACAAATGGATGGAGCAGGGGAACATCATCCTAAGTGAGGTAACCCAGTCTCAAAAGAACACTCATGGTATGCACTCACTGATAAGCAGATATTAGCCTAGAATCTTGGAATACCTAAGACACAATTAACAAACATATCAAATGATGTCCAAGAAGGAGGAAGGAGTGGCCCCTGGTTCTGGAAAGGCTCAGTGCAGCAGTGTAGGGGAATACCAGAACAGGGAAGTGGGAAGGGGTGGATGGGGAAACAGGGGAAGGGAAGGGGGCTTATGGGACTTTCAGGGAGGGGGAACCCAGGAAAGGGGAAATCATTTGAAATGTAAATAAAGATTATATCGAATAAAAAATACAAAAAATAAAAAAAAAAAAAAAAAAAAAAAAAGACCAAAACATCTAATTCTGGTGGCAGTTGTATTTGACTTTAAAAAATAGAAAACAAGATTAAGAAAAAATAAGCCAGGCACACCATTAATTAATCCAAGCACTCAGGAGGCAGAGGCCGATGGTCCTCTTGAGTCTGAGGCCAGCCTGGTCTACAAAGAGAGTTTCAGGACATGCAGGGCCACACAGAGACACCTGAGGGGAGTAGTGGGGGGATGGGGGGGAGGAAGAGGAGAAACAAAGCAGGCTGAGCAACATTTCAAGGGTCCACTCTGGCACCAGTCTCCACCTTCATCCCCAGGGCTCACATCATTGAGAAGGCCTGGGCAAGAGAGGCTAGTGTACACACCTCTTAGACAGTTTCTAAAAGTTAAAGTAACTATTCTAAATCCAATATGGTCATGCTATTCTGTCAACCACAGCATCTGGATATATATTTACTTATTTAATGGTTTTTTAAGACAGTTTCTCTGTGTTGCCCTGGCTGTCCTAGAACTCGCTCTGTAGATCAGGCTGGCCTCTAATTCAGTGCCCTCTGCCTCCTGAGTGCTGGGATTAAAGATGTGCTTCCCAGATAGAAATTTATTTCTTAATGACTCTTTATATCATCTATAATTCAATTACTTTAACAAGTTTATGTCAAATTAAACATAATAATTTTTAAAAAATGAGTCTTCCTAGTCAGTTCCTAGTTCGTACACTTAATCTCAGCACTCGGGAGGCGAAAGCAAGTGGGTCTGAGTTCAAGGTTGGCGTAGTCTACATATGGAGTTCTAGGACAGCCAGGGCAATTGAGAGAAACTTGCTCTTAAAAGAAAACAAAAAAGCCAGACAGTGGTGGCACACGCCTTTAGTGCTTGGGAGGCAGAGGCAGGCGGATTTCTGAGTTTGAGGCCAGCCTGGTCTACAAAGTAAGTTCCAGGACAGCCAGGACTACACAGAGAAACCCTGTCTCGGGAGAAAAAAACAAAACAAAACAGAAAAAGCTTCCATTTTTGGTGCATGAAAGACAGTGGGACAGAAAAAGACTTAAAGGAGACTTTTGTTTCAGCCTTTCTACAGAATATGGAGCAGTTTACATTTTGTTTTGAGGCCTCTCCCTTAACCATGGAACTTAAAACGAGTAACAATCACCAACAAGGACTCTTCAGTCTTGGGCTGTACTGAGAAGAAACTTGCCAACTGATCCAGGACAACAACAGTTCTGGTGTCCACACACCCTGACCTGACTGACATCTCAACTCTCAGGGACCTGACAACCAGAGACCTACAAAGGAATTTTTCTTCACCAGGAAAATGAGGTAAGAATAAGTGGAGGAAGTGATTTTGATGTATTTTAAGAGCATAAAAGCTACATGTTCTAAAGTAACAAGGCCAGAAGGAAGCTCAGCTACATTAAAACTACATTTATGGGGCTACAAATACAACTCACAGATAGAAAGAACACAGATAGACCCCTTGCCTAGCATAAGCAAGGGCCTGCATCTGATCCCAGCATGGGGGTTTAGTGGGAGATGTGTTCTCAAGGAAGGCTGACAAGATGGCTAAGCGTGCTCCCTGCTCTCTTTCGGAGGAGCCAAGTCCAGTTCCCAGGTCAGGCAGCTCACCACTACCAGTAACTCTAATGCCGATGTTCCAATACCCAGATGTGACATAGACACACACAATTAAAACAAACCAATAAAAATCCAAAACCAAACCACAAAAAAACAAACAAACAAAAAAAAAAAACGAAACAAAAACAAACAAAAGACTGCTGAAAAGTATAAAACCACAAAGCAGGCGTGATGCCGCACGCCTTTACCACCAGTGTTTGGGAGGTTGGAACTCATCACTGCGTTTGAGGCCAGCCTGGTCTACAAAGGGACTTCCAGGCCAGCCAGGGGCTCCCCAGTAAGATCCTGCTTAACACACACACACACACACACACACACACACACACACACACACACACTGGCACCTACATGGTGGCTTATAACCATCCCCCACTCCAGTTCCAGGTGACCCATGCCCTCTGGCTCTGACCACAGACACTAGCCATGCTCTTGGTGCACGGGCATAAAACATACAGGCACAACATTCTTACACATAAAATAATCTGAAAAAAAGAAAGAAATACTGGAGAAATACTTCATCAAAGAAAAATATTTCAAAAAAGATGTCTAATAAAAATTTATTATCCAGCTCAGTATGGCAGCATATCCCAGCAATTTTAGTATTCTGAAGCTAAAGAGGGTTTCATATTAAAGGAGACCCTGTCTCAAATGAAAAGATCCAAATATACAAAAAATACTTAAAACTCAACAGTAAGAAAACAATCTGATTAAAAACTGGGACTAATAAAAACAAACAAACAAACAAAAACCCACCTCTCAAAGAAGATAATATGAAGTGCAAGTGAGTTAGAGGACACTTTTCCTTCACATGGCCCCTGGCCACTGTGACTTCATTTCTATAGCAAAACCTGGAAGCAATGAGCTATGCTATAGTAGACAAAGGACCACAGGAAACTGGTACATCTACCCAGACAGTCAGCCTTAAAAAGAAATGTTACCAAGACAGAAAGAATGGAGACCCATTGACTAAATGAATCGCTGTGACATGCTGCAAGGCGGGCTGGTAAGAACGGTGCAGCCTCACAGGGCCGGCCTGACAGCAAGTGAGAAGGTGGAGGGCTTAAGACAAGCTGCTTGTGTGCTGCTCCAGTGGCAGGGGGCGCTGTTATAAATCCGTCTGAGCCTACAGAACTCAGCCACCAAGAGTGAACACGTGTCAGTCCTAAGAACCAGGCTATAGCAGTGTCAGTACAAGTTGTCATCTCTAACACAGGGCACCATATGTGAGGAACTCTCAGTAGCTCCTGCTCCATTTTTCTATGAACTTAAAAACTGTTCTAAAATAGTTTTCTTTTTTTTAAGTTTCACAAATACTGACCACAATTAACAATTAGAATTAGCTAATAAGAAAACACAGTAAGACTGTCAGGATTTGTGTCATGGCAGTGGGGTAATTTCCTTCTTTTTATTTCTTATGTTTGGGAGAGTGGATGGGTTTCAATGCAGGCTTTCTCTATATAGCTCTTGCTGTCCTGGTACTCACAGAGGTCTGCCTAACTCCGCCTTCTAAGTGCTGGCATTAGGCATTAAGGGTGTGCACCACCACCACCCAGCTTCTTTTTAGTTTTTAAAAAATGTTTTTCTTATTGGGAGGGAGGGAAGGAGAGGGACGGAGGGAGAGAGAGACAGAGAAAGAGAGAGAGAGAGAACCCACTACCCACCCACTGGATCCCAGGAGCTGGAATTAGTTAAAAGCTGCACACTGGAAACTGAACTCTGGTCCTCTAAAAAAGGGAATAAAAGCTCTAACTATTGAACCACCAGCCCAGGGGCTTTTATTAAGTTTTCACAGGAATTCTTCAGCAGCACAGAAAGACTAACATGCCTTTGCACTAGGCACTGAGAAGTAACAAGCTCCTCTCTGATTTACCTTCTTCCTTTCCAGCACAGCACTTGGCTGACATAAATGACCTTACTGCTTTCTGGTTTAAGTAGAATTTTTGCAACATTAGGAAGAAAAATCTTTGTGGCTACTACATTTTAAGTCTGTGTTTAAATACCAAGCTAAGAATTCACAAAATCACCGGGAATGGCGCATGACTTTAGTCCCACCATTCAGGAGGCAGACACAATTGATCTCTGAGTTCTCAGCCAGATTGATCTACATAGCAAGTTCCAAGACAGCCTGAACTATATAAAGACCGTGTTTAAAAAACAAAAACATATATACAAAAAGAACAAAACAAAAGAAGAATTCACAGAATCAAGTTGGAACAGAGTCCTATAGTAAGATAACGTATTTCTCAAACCAAAAGAGGACGTTGGACTAGCCTTGGCAAACCCCCAAGTTTTCTGGGAAACGCCTATAGGTAGCATGCCCCATTCCCAAGGTCCAGCCTCCCTCACTTAGCCGTCTCCCCAGGGTGGTTTCCTGCATCTCATTCACTCAGCCCCTTGCTCCCAGGTTACTCTTAGCTAACACATATTCATTCACTACGAACCTTCTTTTTGTAAAGAGACAAAGATGAAGACATTCTGAATTTCACAATCTATTAAAAGGAAAGAACAAGCAAGTGCTGAACAAAGCAGGCCAACACATTTTCTCAATAGGGCCAAAAGGTGAGTATTTGTAGCTACAGAGTCTGTCACAGCTACTCAACTCCACCACAAAAGCAGCCACTGGAATTGTGTAAACAAGCGAGCTATGCTCCAACAAAATGCGTAAGTGGAAGAGCAGTGCAAGGCTGGAGAGGACTCTGTGAGCAGAGCGCGCGCGCGCGCGCGCACACACACACACACACACCCCCCCCAGGAGTGGGGCTTACAACTGTCCGACTCTAGTTCCAAGGAATCCAATGCTCTGCTCACGCTTCTCCCCAAACTGTACTCACATACAGAAAACAACACATGGGCAAAGCGTGCATGCACACTCGCACAGACACACAAATAAAAACTATCTTGGCATGGTGACACACCAATTTAATCTCAGAACGTGGGAAGCAGAGGGAGGTTGGTTGATGTGTATGAATTTGAGGCTAGCAGGATCTACACCCTGAGTTCCTGGCCAATTAGGATGACAAAGTGAGACCTTTTCTTTAATAAATAAACAATATGTAACATTTTAAAAATTAAGTATCAGGCCGAGCAGTGGTGGTGAACACCTTTAACCCCAGCACTTGGGGCAGACAGGTAATTTCTAGGAGTTCAAGGTTAGTCTTTCTACAGAGTTGTGGGTACCAAGGCTACAGAGAGAAACCCAGTCTCAAATAAATTAAGTAAATTAAAAATAAAAATAAAACCTTAAATAAACAAACAACAACAACAACAACACTGGCAGTGGCCTGCCTGCTGACTAGGGAATACAGCATCCTCGGGCACACCCATAGAACTGGTGGAACTTAAGAAAAGACCCACGGGCATGCTGGCCCTGCACAGTGCTAGCAAGTCTTATCTCAACAACCACCTCAAGAAGTCCCTTTGAAAGTTCTTAACTGCTAGTCAATATAGACATTCAGAAGAATTCATTCTTCAAAAATTGATCAGTTTTTTGCACAAATATTTGAAAATGATATGGAAAGCATCCCTGTGGAGTTAGAGCCAAGTCAAAACCATGCACTACCACAGCATGCCTGAAGAAGGTACATGCTTACA
>OZ030009.1:21308271-21508271 GCA_964023405.1 Apodemus agrarius | reverse complement strand
GGGGAGGGGGGGTAACTATAGGTGAAGATACAGTCCACACTGGTGACAACAGGAAGCAGCATTCCCCAGGAGCAGGCAAGAGGCACAAATGCCACAGCCCTCGGTGATTGGCCATTTGAGTCCTCAATCCTCTCTACCAAAGGTAGAGCAGGTAGCAGGAGCCAACTAGCATCATAACTAGCTGGGTGCCTGAGAAGGCAGTTTCACCTCACTTGAACAGCACACAAACACAGGAAACCTGTTTTGGTACTAAAATCATGTAAAGATGTTAAATAACTTGCAGCAAAGGTTTCACCTGCTTCATTTAGTCAATTTTGGGGAATTCTACCTGAAATAAGATGCACAATAATTGGTCTTTCTACTCCGGACATCTGGAAGAACTTTCTTCTGACTGTTCGTTCATTTGGCAGGATAGTGGGAAGATGGAGACGCCTGGTGTCCAGGCTTGCTGGTGTGCTTCCAAAGTGGCAGAGGCCTGCTTCAGGAGCGAGAGATACTAGAGATCCCACTTCTCTTATCTGGCTATCACTCACAATATTAAAACCAATCAATACTCTGGTTCACATTTTTTGCAATGATAAAAACTTTTTCTCAGAGAATAAATTGTCCTTGGCCTTTAAAAAAGCCAAAGAAAAAAGAATATAAGAAACTTACTGAGCCTGTAATCCCAGTACTCTGGGAGGCAGAGGCAGGCACAGGATTTCTGAGTTCGAGGCCAGCCTGGTCTACAGAGTGAGTTCCAAGACAGCCAGGGCTATACAGAGAAACCCTGTCTCAAAGAAAAAAAAAAGAGCTCAGGGTCAAAGAACAACTTTCTTGCTCCTCCCCACATCTGTCAGTTTGATCATAGAGGAATTTGTACCAACAGGGCACAGACTCTTCTTGCTGTCCTTTTGTCAAAAAGAATATTTCAATAGACTAACATAAAGACGGGATGAACATAACATCTTTTAGGACCACCAAACAGGCGGCACATAAATCTGTCCCCTCTTACTGAGAATACAGAAAAGGTAAAGTCAATGCTTTTCTATGCTGACACAGGTGCCTACAAACCTGTGATCAGGAGCAACTCCAGCAGGCCCATGGAAGTGGTCCTTCCGGAGTCACCTCAAGAGAAAGGGAGTCTGCACACACTTACCTTACCAGCGCGTCTGGTTTGCTCAGCTGGTTGTTAGGAATACAGTTCTCCATTAAGTCCTTGTGTGCACTTGGGCCCTTGCTGGTGCACTTCTGCTTCTTCTCGTTTTTACTAGACGAGGAAGGAATGCTTCCATTTGTGGCGCTGTGACTGCGAGGCGACGAGTTCACAACTCCACTGGCGTTTTTGTAATTTTTTGAGGAAGCAGTGCATGAGTCCTCTTTTAAGAGATTTTCTGTACTTCCCACAAGATCATTGTTTAATCTTTTACTATTGATATGGTTTTCCATATACTCAATCTCTTGTATCTTAGAGTCTACAGGTTGTAAAATGTTGTTGTTATTTATTCCAAGGTTGTGTTTCTTGGCATCCTTGTCCTTTTCTTTCCCTTTTTCTCGATATTCTATCTCTGGCAACGTTGTGGAAAGTTTTTTGCTGGCTGGGATGCCTCCGTTGTGGTGTATAAGGATCGAGGAATCCATGTCCGGCAATCCTTTGGCTGCTACAGTACCAAAAACAAACCAACAAACAAACAAAAACCCATACTGGAATATTTAGCTTTTAAAAACAGAGACTAGATTGGCTTAGTAAAATGTATTAACTAGGCCTAGAAATTCACTACATTAATCACAGTAGAAACCTGGAAGCAGTAAGGACAATATATATTATATTAACTCCAAGAAGCAAGTTTAGACACATTTGGGAAAAAAAAAACACCATAATATGAACTTCAAACCATTAAAGAGGGCTGGAGAGATGGCTTAGCAGTTAAGAGCACTGACTGCTCTTCTGAAGGTACTGAGTTCAAATTCCAGCAACCACATGGTGACTCACAACCATCTGTAACGAGATCTGACGCCCTCTTCTGGGTGTCTGAAGACAACATCACTGTACTTAGATATAATAAATCTTTGGGCTGGAGCGAGTGGGGCCAAGCAGAGCATAAGAGGTCCTTATTCAATTCCCAGCAACCACATGATAGCTCACAACCATCTGTACAGCTACAGTGTACTCATATAAATAAATAAAATAAATAAATAAATCTTAAAAAAAAAAAAAAAACAAAACATTAAAGTCAGGCAGTGGTGGCGCACACCTGTAATCCCAGCACTTGGGAGGCAGAGGCAGGCGGATTTCTGAGTTCGAGGCCAGCATGGTCTACAGAGTGAGTTCCAGGACAGCCAGGACCACACAGAGAAACCCTGTCTCCAAAAAGCCAAAAAAAAAAAAAAAAAAAAAGGACCCATTTCTTATGAAAAAAAATGTATTATATTGGCTTATGCTAGGCACAGTGGTCCACCAATGGCTACCTTCCTAAGAAGCTCTATTTAGAAAGAGGCCTAAATTGGACCTGGGAGATGGCTCAGTATGTAAAAATGTTTGCCCCGCAAGCCTAGTGTCCAAGTTCAACCTAAGTAGGTATGAGAATGACTCCACAAACATTCTCTTACTTCTGTATGTGTGCTGTAGCATGCACACCAACTCACACACACACATACCTTCTCTCTCTCTCTCTCTCTCTCTCTCTCTCTCTCTTCTCAAAAGATGTCTAGATTAAACAAACAACTGATATTACTGAAAAAATTTCAAATGAAAGAAAATATGGACTTGTAGTTACAGGCATCTATCTTTTAGTGACTCCGGTGTTGAAGTAATATGTCTATATTATTGCCCAGGACACTTATAAGGAATTTTCAATAACAGTGTGGTATATTTCAATGTGCTGTAGTCCTCTTAAGAGCTTTTTTGTGGGGCTGGAGAGATGGCTCAGTGGTTAAGAGCACTGACTGTTCTTCCAGAGGTTCTGAGTTCAATTCCCAGCAACCACATGGTAGATTGTAACCATCTGTAATGTGCTCTGATGCCCTCTTCTGGTGTGTCTGAAGACAGCAACTGTGTACTCAAATAAGTAACTAAATCTTTTTTGAAAAGAGAGAGAGAGCTATTTTTTACTGCTTCCGATAAAAATAATTTTAATATAAATTAACTAAAAAGCATATTCTCAAACTTCTAACTCCCAAGCAAAGGAAATTAGTACTGGGGGGCTGGGGCTGGAGAGATGTCTCAGTGTTTTGGAGAACTATCTACTCTTCCAGAGGTCCTGAACTAAATTCCCAGTACCCACATGGTAGCTCACCATCCCTATAATGCACTCTGATGCCCTCTCTGTCATGCAGGTATACATGCAAATAGAGCACTCATATGGATAAGTAAATAAAGTCGTTTAAAAGGGGGGAAATTAAGCCGGGCGGTGGTGATGGACGCCTGTAATCCCAGCACTCTGGGAGGCAGAGGTAGGTGGATTTCTGAGTTCGAGGCCACCCTGGTCTACAGAGTGAGTTCCAGGACAGCCAGGGCTATATAGAGAAACCCTGTCTCGAAAAAAACAAATAAAAAAAAAAGGGGAATGGGGGGTGTGGGATTAGTATTACTTCCAGCTTACCTATCACTCTGGGCTGAATGTCCATTTGAGAACCACTGGACCATGTATATAAAACTTTCAAACAGAACCCACGTCTCACTCTGCCACAAGGCAGCATCACACGGCCACACCAACATCTTGCTTATACTTTGGTCTTGACTTGATTCAATTACAATGTCATGGTCAAGATGTATTTTATTAATAAGTATTTCTTAAAATTTGTAACAATATATTTACATTTTTAAAAATTAAAAATAATGAGTTAGGACTGGCCAGATGGCTCAACAATTAAAAAAAAAAAAAAGCATTTGTTGCTCTTACAAAGGACCTGAGTTCAGTTCCCAGTGCCACATAGTGGCTCAGAGCAACCTGCAACCCCAGTTCCAGGACTCTAGACTACCAATGTGGAATACATACAAACATACAGGACAAAAATCTGGACACATAAAATAAAAATATATGAAAACCAAGCACCTTATTTAGAAGCTGATGGCCCTCAGAGAGCACTATATGGTACACACACGTTCTGTATTTTACGGCCAAACAACAGCACCAGGAGGAATATCAGAAAAACTGAACATCTAAAATCTCAGTATAAGTCTTTTACTGAGCCAAACTGTGACAAGCCTCTTCGGGCCGAGCTTCAGAGTGGAGACATACCTTCCTCGGCCTCCTTCTCCTGCTTCTGCAACATCTGCTGCTCTGGCGGGAGGGCCTGCTGAAGAAGCTGCATGTAAAACTCGTTCTCCTTCTGAACTTCCTTCTGCTTCCTTAACCGCATTTTGTAGCTCACATAACTTTTGAAGCCAAAGCCCAAAGTCACCACAGGGTACCCAATACTAGAAGAAAGACAATCCAGCCAATAATTGCAAATTTAAAAACCATGTGTAGCAAGCACATAGGCTACTGAGATGGAAAATTAGAAAACCAATTCTAGTTGTTGACGATAAACTCATGCAAACAGAACAAGCCCTGCGGACGGGTCTGCTGGACCATAGAAAAACACTTCCCAGAACACCACAAGGACACTTTAACTCTGGGAGTCACCAGAGGGATTGAGAAATACAGCAAGTAATGTTTTTGAAGAAGCAATGGGCCTTATGCATTACATTTAGGCCTCTTTATGTTTTTAAGGATTAAAGGGATCTGGACATGACAGAGCCATTGCTCACAAGAACTCACAGAAGCTATGGCTGTACATCAAGTCAAAGTCCCAGCACAGACCAGGGGAGGGCTCACCAAGTCCACACAGACCAGGGGAGGGCTCACCCAGTCCCACCTCTAGCTGGTAAAGACACCCATGTTCCAGCAAACCACCCTACACCATGTACATACTGGCAGCATTAAGTGGCTTCAGTGGGATTTCAAAAAAAGAATACTCATGGGCTGGAGAGATGGCTCAGTGGTTAAGAGCACTGGCTGCTTTTCCCGAGGTCCTGAGTTCAATTCCCAGCAACCACATGGTGGCTCACAACCACCTGTAATGAGATCTGATGTCCTCTTCTGATCTACAAACATACATGCAGGCAGAACACTATATACATAATAAATATATAAATCTTTTTTAAAAAAAGGATTAAACAACAATCAGGGATGATCTGGGCTGTGCTTCTAGGTTAAAGCAAGTCCCTACAACTCTAAGACAGAAGGTAAAAATAGCTCCAGCTAATTAGATTGCCTAATGCTTTTCCAAATCTTCTACAAATATTGTCAAACCCGTATTAAGGCCCATAAATGCTAAAATGTATAATTTTTGATTAGTCTAAATGTGGTTTCACCTACAGACTTAAAGTGACAAGTTTCATTTAACTCATTTGTTTGTAAAAACTAAAAATACTGGAAATATAATGCCTATTTATTTGGAGGCTTGTACTTCTCAAAACTGATGTAAACAGCCAGGCCTGGTGGCGCACACCTGTAATCCCAGCACTTGGGAGGCAGAGGCAGGTGGATTTCTGAGTTCGAGGCCAGCCTGGTCTACAGAGTGAGTTCCAGGACAGCCAGGACCTCACAGAGAAACCCTGTCTCGAAAAACCAAAAACAAAAACAAAAACAAAACCTGATGTAAACAGAATTCAAGCTTATTTTTTAATATTTTTTAGTTAAGATTTAATGAAAAAATACCTCAATAGTGACTTATATTTCGTAAGAAGATGTGTTCCTTTTAGAAATGTCAGTAGTCTTGTGACTTCTATAAAGACTATGTAAGCTTTCAAGAGTGGCCACCGCTCACTAAAATTTTCTGAATCATCATCAACATCATCTGTCTGAGTCTTACTGAGTTAAACACCTAACAGACACACTGCACCTCCTTCCCGGACCTCAGGAGAAAGGTGAGTAAGCCGAAACTTACAGACAGCGGCAGGCTCAGCCACACAGCTGTGGGACAGAGCAGGACTCCGTCTGATGAGGCTTGTTCAGCTGAATTTACCTGTCTACACGAAATGCAGACTAATAATAAAGTAATACTCACCAGTGAGCAGCAAATGGTCGACAAAGGTCTACATGAAAATTTTTCAGATCTTTAAATCTAATTGCTGCTTCAATATAAACAAAGAGTATCCAGAGGGACACTGTAGGCAAACACACTCCCCTTTCTGCAGGAAACAAGAGGAAGACACCCATCAATGGTACAGCAGCTGACAACAGAAGCACTGTCTGGGAGTCAGTCAAGGACAGCAACTTCATTAAGACTCTCAACTGAAGTAAAAAGCAATCTGCTCTGAACTCAAAGATTCGCTATGACAAACAAGCCAACAAAGTCACTGATAAAAACAAAAGGTAAACAACTGTCAGGAAACACGCATAATACATGTGAAACAAAAGATTCATAATCTTGACTAAAGACATCTTAAAACTCAATTAAAAAAAAAAAAAAAAAAGACAACCCAAGTGCCTGCAGTAGTCCCAGCACTGGGAAGACTGAGGCAGGGAGGTGGCTTGAGCTCAGACTTTGAGGGCAGCCTGGGCAAATAATAAGGTCCTGATTCAAGTAAAATCAATCAAAACTACAGAGGGTGTGGCCCATTGGCAGAGCACACGGCGTGTGCAAAGCCTGGCTTCAGTTTCAAAGTCCCTACCACGAACTAGAGGGAAAACTAAAGAAAGCCTGTGTGGGTTGGTGTACACCTTTAGTCCCAGTATTCAGTAGACAGAAATATATATATATATATATATATATATATATATATTACTTCAAGACCAGCCTGGTGTGCAGTTTCCAAGCCAACCAGGACCACACACGAAGACCCTATCTCAGAAAAAAAGGGGAGGGGAGGGGAGGGGAGGGGAGGGGAGAGGAGAGGAGAGGAGAGGAGAGGAGAGGAGGGGAGGGGAGGGGAGGGGAGGGGAGGGGAGAGGAGAGGAGAGGAGAGGAGAGGAGAGGAGAGGAGAGGAGAGGAGAGGAGAGGAGAGGAGAAAAAGGGGGCAAATGAAGGAAATTATAAGTCATAAATAAAAATGCTCAACTTTACCAAAATGTTATTAAGGGAACTAAAACCAAAACAATCAGATCCCCAATGTAATTCATTATTTAAAAAAAAAATTAAAGCCAGGCAGTGGTAACCCACACCTTTAATCCCAGCACTGGAGAGGCAGAGGCAGGCCAAGCCTGGTCATTGAGGCCAGCCTGGTCTACAGAGCTCAAGACAGCCAGGACTACAGAGGGAGATGCTGTCTGGAAAAAAAATTAAGACAGATAATAAATAATAGTGTAGGAATGGCATAGATAAAGTTATACTCTCAAACTAGACAACAGCATACTTTATGGCAACTCTTTTGGGAGACAGCTTGGCAGTACAAGTAACTTTAAATGCCTATACTTTTAACCCAGAATCTCATTTTTAGATCTTACCCTGAAGAAATACAAGAAAAAATACTCACTGTAAAACTACTTACAATAACAAAGATTAACTTAAATGATCACTATGAGGAAACTGTTTAATTATGATAAAGCTATACAATAAAAGGTAGAAAGTTTTCTAAAGAATGAAGATCTGGCCAGATGTGGTGGAACATGCTTTTGCTCCCGACACTTGGGTAGCAAAGGCAGGCAGGTCTCTGAGCTCCAGGCCAGCCAGAGTCTATACTGTTTTTCTAGTAAGAAGCACTTAAACCTTAATTTTCAGAGGTAGATGCTCATTTAAGCAAGCATGAAAATACCAGGAAGGTGAAAGCAGCTTGCAACAGAATAAATAAAATATTCTGTTTTATTTATTTAAAATACATTTTTTTTTTTTTTTTTTTGAGACAGGGTTTCTCTGTGTAGCCCTGGCTGTCCTGGAACTCACTCTGCCGACCAGGCTGGCCTCGAACTCAGAAATCCGCCTGCCTCTGCCTCCCAAGTGCTGGGATTAAAGGCATGCGCCACCACCGACCGGCTTAAAATACAGTTTTTTAAAAAAGAAAATCCACAGATTGAATCCGTCAGTGTTAGGAAAGACAATGGAGAATGTGTGAGCATGGAGGACAAGGCCCACATTCTCAGGCAGTGTGAAGTCAATGTCTAAGGAAAGCCTCAGGGCCCTGAAGCCTAGACCCTGAGCTAAGGCCTGTGAAGGCAGCTGGCAAGCTCTACTGCCTTACACATCGAGCATACCCAGATAGGTATTTTCACAATTACGAATCTTCAAACTAGTTTGAAAGTTTTTATTTCCAGCTGGCTGTGGTGGCACTTATCTGTAATCCAAGCACTAGGGAGGGAGAGGCAGACAGATCTGACTTCAAGGCTAGCTTGTTTCTACACAGAAAGTTCTAGGACAGCTAGAGATGCATGATGAAACCTCTCAAAACAACAGTGATTTTTTAAATATGTCCTACTTGGTACATTAATCAATTAGGTTAAAATAACTATAAAAATATTATTGAAAAATAGAAAAAAATTGAACAACACATGCTATGCCTCCATCTATGAAATGAATAACCACCCTGGAAACTTTTTAAGTAAGTGTGGAATGGTATTAGAGATTGTATCTTAAGAGCTACCTGGCTTTAACATCATGGGGAAAGGTTTATAAAAGTTGGGTGTGGCCGGGCGGTGGTGGCGCACGCCTGTAATCCCAGCACTCGGGAGGCAGAGGCAGGCAGATTTCTGAGTTTGAGGCCAGCCTGGTCTACATAGTGAGTTCCAGGACAGCCAGGGCTACACAGAGAAACCCTGTCTCGAAAAAACCAAAAAAATAAAAATAAAATAAAATGATAGTTGGGTGTGGTGGCATAAACCTACAATCCCAGCACCTGGAAGCAAGAGGATAAGAGTTCAAGACTCCGCATTCCTTTCAATAATGAACTGTTGTAAACATTCTTGTGTGGCACATGAATGTCTTCAAGAACTCCTCAACAGAAACCACTCCGGACCCCCCCCCCCTTTAAATTGGCATCTTTACAATAGAAGCTGCCAAGCAGAATGCCTAAAACTTAGGCTTTTAATTCAAATAAAAAAGAAAAGGAAAGGCATGTATGCAAGCATATAGAGCAAGGCAAGGCAGGGTATACCTATAATCCCAGAACTCAGGAGGGAAAAGCAGGAGTATGACTGAGTTTCAGGCTGGCCAGGCCTTCATAGTAAATTACAGGACAACCAGGATTATCCAGTAAGACCCTGCCTCAAATAACCAACTCTACAAACAAAGAACAAACAAAACCCCACAAACCAACAAACCATAACCAAAAACTAAGAAACATATTAAGATGTATTGGGGAAAGGAACTTTAAAATATCAATCTAATTCATTAACTTGCAGCTAAATTTCCTAACCAAGAAGTCATTAAGACTCACCTGTGTGCCATACGTACTGGACCCATACATATGTGCTAGCAGCGAAAAAAAGCCATTGTATGGGAATGAAGAGGAGACATATGATATTTGAAGTGAATGCTACACAAACAAAAAATACTGAGAAGGCCTAAAGACAGAAAGAAAAAAAAAAAGGCAAATTAAAAGCCACATTTCAGAATTTGTTATTTTCAAGTATACTATTAAAAGCTTTGTTGAACAAAATTGCTGAATACAAAGCAATTTAACAAGAGGAAATTTCAAACGCTCAGAATAGACCAGGGGGAAGCAGTGGTTATAAGCTTGCTTGAGCAGCACATATACTAAGAAGCAGTAGCTAATTCAACATTAAACAGTACTCTTGTTCATGGTTCTTAAGCCAAGGACATGAACTGGACCGACCCTGAGGTTGGACCACAGTGAACTCATTGGGATTCTATAGGCAGGTTTTACCTGAATAAACAAGAACGTTAACACTGAAAAGCCTCCTGCTTCCTCATAAACCATTCCTAAAGAGCTTCATTCTTAATGCTTGCTGGAATGCAGATGAACCAAAATATTGGCAAGAAATATGCTGGTGGTAATATTAATAATGCTGCCTTCCTCTGGACACCACTATTCATTACCAATAAGACATAAGCTTGAAGCCATCTTTTGGGAGCATGGATTTGCTCTGACCAAAGCGCCAGGCCTGGACTGGAGAGTTAGTTGTAAGGTGTAGCTATGGAACACAATAGAAATAACATGTAAGTCAAAAGAGAAAGCTCAGGCTGTGCCCAGGCTCTAACTGGATAATTTAAAACCTGTGGTCTAGAGACTCCTGAAGCAGCCCTAAGATCCTTCCAAACAGAGAGCTCCAACAACCAGAGCCACCCTTCTACTTTATTGTTTGGGTAAATACTTATCTTCAGTGATTTAACAAGTACGTTTTGCTTTGTTTTAATTTCTCTTTTGTTTTATCAGTTGTTATTGGTTTGATTGATCTTTATTGAGAACAGGGTCTCTGTAGCCCTAGATGGCCTGGCACTCACATGTAGACCAGGAGAGCAGGAACTCAGAGACCCTTCTACTCCTGACTCCAGGGTGCTGGGACTAGAGGTGTGCCTCACCACCCCTGGTTTATTTTGTAACTTACATTAATGGAAGCTCTTTGGAGTTCTTAAGAGTTTTTAATTACTTAAAAGGAGTCTTGAGACCAATGCTTTGATTCAATGAAAACTTCACTGCAGAGCACTCCAGGTAAGACTAGGCAACACTGAGTCCTCCATCGCTACCTCCCTCTTATAATCCTCTGTCCAATTCTTCCTCTCCACTCGAGTGAGAGAGGACAAAACAGAACCATTCATCAGTGGGCTCACAACAATCAAGTTTTAATCTACAGACCTAACTAACTCATCCCAAAACAGGCACTTCCATTGCTAACAGCTAGCTTATTCCTAATAAAATCCATTTAAAACAGGTCAGTATCAGCCACTTTAGATATTCTCTTAATTAGAAGGGTAATAAATCCCTCACAGTTGGAGAACATGCAATAGAAACATACCAGTCCCTGGTATCTGAAGGAATCATAGACGCTTCTGATGAAAAGCCAGAATGGCCACAGGTATTCAAATCGGAACTCCAGGACAAAGTCGGCCAGGAGGACAAGTGCCCACACTACCAGGAATTTCAGGTATAAAAATGTACTGCAAAATACAAAAACAAGGGATTCAAGGTCATGCATGAAGAATCCAAAATAGAAATGCACTGTTTCTATTTAAAATATGTAAAAATAACTTCATTTACCATAAGCCCAATAAGATAAAGCTCTGAAAGCTCCCTCTAGCCACCTGGATTGTAAAAAGGTTCCGACACTCGGAGCCTCACAACTGTCAAGACAAGGCGTGCTCCTTTTAAGATGGAAGAAAAACACTTGAATCTCACCACTATTTTTAAATATGTGCTAAGTGTCTGACTTTAAACACTGCAACCCTCTCAGAGTGACAGCCTTCAAGCTGTTCTTCCTTAGAAGGAAAGGTGATGGCTGAAGTGTGCTGTTTCCTCATCCTCCGGACCTGCTCAAGAGTTACAAATTCTTGCTATGCACCTCTGTGTGCTTCAAGGGTCTGTGCTTTTGTCTCTCCCTTGCTTCTCTATACAGCATTCATGTGCACTGACCAAACAAAATGTGACTTCCCAAAAATACGCCAGAGCTAACTCATGCGGCAGACACCAGTCACTCCCATAGACTGAGGGCACAAAAATGTCTTTCAAAGGAGAAGTCTTCAAACATCCAGAACTTGAGATGAAAATATGTTCCCTCCTATTCATGTTAAAGAGACACATGCTTTGAGAAGCCAGTGCATGCATATGTAACAAATGTGCTGAGCTTTTTTTTTTTTTTTTTTTTTTTTTTTTTTTTTGGTTTTTCAAGACAGGGTTTCTCTGTGTAGTCCTGGCTGTCCTGAAACTCACTCTGTAGACCAGGCTGGCCTCGAATTCAGAAATCCTCCTGCCTCTGCCTCCCAAGTGCTGAGATTACAGGCGTGTGCCACGCCCAGCCAAAAGTGCTGATCTTAATAAAACAGTTTAAAAAAAAATCTTTCATATATTTCCCAGTCATTAGTTGCATGAAGAGTTTACCTACTAATAAACCTCTATTTCTATATTCCTAATTCTGTCAATTCCAGAGCCAGGCAAATTCAGCTATTAAAAAAGATTTCTAGCCAGGAAGTGGTGGTGCATGTCTTTAATCCCAGCATTTGGGAGGCAGAGGCAGGCATATTTCTGAGTTTGATGCCAGCCTGGTCTACAGAACGAGTTCCAGGACAGCCAGGGCTACACAGAGAAATCCTGTCTTGAAAAACAAAAACACAAACATAAACAAAAGATTTCTAAACCAGGCATGGTGACAGACACTCACAATCCCAACACAAAGCTGGGCCAGAAAATCAAGAGTTTGAGGCCAGCCTGAGCTACACAGCAAGTTCCAACCAATCCTGGGCTAGAAAGGTCCTAAACTGAAAATTTAAACTTTAAAAACTGATCATACATGAGTACTTATGAAAATCAGCTGAATGAACTTTCCACATTGTGGAGGGATGATTCCAAGAGAAATGCACACTTGCCTCCAGACTCAGGGGGGACTCACAGACCACTCTGATACTAGGAGCCTGCTACAAACCAAAAGAAAATTAACAAAGGAAATAAAACCCAATTTTAGAGCTCTACACCAAGTAATACTACTCAGCATTCACAGGAAATAAGCCATTGAGGAGAAAGTGTAAAACTATCCTGAAAAGCTAGGTAGAAATACACATAAAACTTCAGAAAGTTGTTAACTGATCTAGAGAGCAAGAAAGCCCAGAAACAGTGAGACAATGAAAAAGAAGAGAGCCAGGCATGGTGGTATGCCCCTTTAATCTGGTGAATCTCTATCAGTTTGAGGCCAGTGTGGTCTATGTAGAGAGACCCTGTCTCAAAATTAAAAAAAAAAAAAAAAAAAAAAAAACAGCAGCAGTAGGAGGCTAGGAAGTAGCGAGTCAGACAAAAAGCCTAAGAACTTTGGCACCGGACAGGACATCTCACCAAGAGACCTCACATCTGACTTGGGTCAAAGGACTGCATCACGTCTGGCTGCAGTGGTGAAAGGCTGACTGGCATCTCCTGAGATTAACCAGTTCACCCAAGTCCTGGACAGTCAGACAAAATGGCCTCCCAGCTGCTTGAGCCATCCCACAATACAGACCACAAGACACTGCAGGACACCGCCAGCCTGTGCTAAGAAGAAAGCTGCTGGCAAGAGGAACCAACATCCCTGCTAAGAGAGCACCTGTCCTTTGAGTGGGGTCAATACTGTCACTGTCTTGGTAGAAAATTGGAATGCTTATTAGCTGGGAGTGAGTATACATTACAGACTCAGTGGAACCGGTGGTTTTCCTGTCTTGTGCACAAAGGTGAAGGTCCCTTGTTGCATTGGGGACAGGCAGAATGGGGTAGCTGGGCCACAGGAAGACACAGGTTAGGTCAAAGACAAAGACCCTGGCTGAGCTGGTGGAAGCTACCAGGGCCAATGAAAACAACAGACATGATGAGATCTGTTGCCATTGGGAAGGCAATGTCTTCAGATCCAACCTCTGTGGCTCACATTGCCAAACTGGAAAAAGTAAAGGACAAAGAACTGTCACTAAAATGGGTTAAGTGTACACAGCTGAGTTCCCTGTACATAAATGTAACTTAAACTGCCCTTCGGGGGCTGAAGAGATAGCTCAGTGATTAAGAGCACGTCTTTAGGGACTGGAGAGATGGCTCAGCAGTTAAGAGCACTGACTGCTCTTCCAAAGGTCCTGAGTTCAAATCCCAGTAACCATATGATGGCTCAACCATCCGTAATGAGATCTGACCCCCTCTTCTGGTGTGTCTGAAAACCGCTCAGTGTACTTACATATAATAAATAAATCTTTTTTTTTTTTTTTTAAAGAGCATTTCTTTATATAGAGGACCTGGGTGTGATTCCCACCACCCACATGGCATCTCACAACTGACCATAATTCCAATTCTAGGGGATCAAACATCCTCTTCTAGCCTCAGGCATGTACATGGTACAGACATACATGGAAGCAAAACACTCATACACACAATTGAATTATTAAAAGTATTTAGTTGGTCTCTTTTCAGGGGAGGAAGGAGTGATTCAAGACAAGGTTTACCTGTACAGCTCTGGCTATCCTGAAACTCACTATGTAGACCAGGCTAGTATTGAACTCAAGAGATCTGCCTGCCTTTGCCTCTCAAGTGCTGAGATTAAAGGCTTATACCACAATTGCTTGGCTTTAGATGTTCTCTAAATCAAAAAAAGCAAGCTTGTACCAGCAAATGGCACAGAAGTAAAAGAAGAAAAGCATAAAAACAGCTTACCCTGAAGACCTGAATTTCACAGTAGAGGGAGAATGTTGTTCTCTGATTACTGGCAGGGAATATCCACTGCTTGCCTGTCTGTGTGTGTGTGTGTGTGTGTGTGTGTGTGTTACACACACACACACACACACACACACACACACGTAGTAATAATAATAACTACTTTTTAAAAATATTTATTTTATATATGTGAGTACACTATTGCAGTCTTCAGACACACCAGAAGAGTGAATTGGATCCCATTACAGATAGCTGTGAGTCACCATGTGGTTGCTGGGAATTGAACTCAGGACCTTTGGAAGAGCAGTCAGTGCTCTTAACCACTGAGCCACCTCTCCAGCCCCCCATGATGATATTTTAAAAATATACTTTGCAGCTGGGCGGTGGTGGCGCATGCCTTTAATCCCAGCACTTGGGAGGAAGAGGCAGGCGGATTTCTGAGTTCAAGGTCAGCTTGGTCTACAGAGTGAGATCCAGTACAGCCAGGGCTACATAGAGAAACCCTGTCTTGGAAAAACAAAAACAAACAAACAAAATACACACACACACACACACACACACACACACACTTTGCAATGCAAACATTCCTTTGTTGATGTGATCACATTAACTATTTGAATAAATACATACCACAAAAACCAAACAAGGTATGTTTCCGTCCTGGTGCTGGGATTGACTTCAGAGTTGTATACACAGTAATTATGTGCTCTACCATGTAGTTAACAATACTCTTAGCACAAATAAAGATTTGTGATAATTAATTAAGAAACATTTCAGTTTAGATATAGAAAGGTTTACAGACTTGAGGACAAAAACAAAATTTGCCTGAGAATTCTCTGTGCTCTACAAAGCCACAGAGGTAGACACTACCAAGAACAGGCATTCCAGGCCACCAGTGATGTGATATTTATAATGACATGAAATTTGCCAACCATTGTTAATTTCTTTTATTTAAATTTTTGTGATAATTATTTTATGTGCACTACATGTATGCACGACACCCAAGGAGGTTAGAAGAGGGCGTCACCTCCTCTGAAACCTGAGTTTCTGGTGGCTGTGAGCAGACATGAGGGTGCTCAGAACTCAACTCCCTGCAAGAGCAGTAATTGCTCTTAATCACTGAGCCATATCTCCAGACACCTAGTGTTAACTTCTAACATTAATTCTTAGAACTTCAATGAGTTTGGTGCTAAGTTTCTAGGATGTCTGATGTAGAAATCAAGAAGCCCAAGTACACAAACACCCCCCCCCTCTGAAATCCCACCTTCAGTTTCATGGCACGACAACTTTGTTGGGCAGTAAGCTAGAGCCCACACTCTCTCTCCTTAATCTCACAACTGACTGTGGACAGCCATGAACGTTAAGTAGAAAAAAACTGAGTCCTTCAGAAACTTATAATTATAAATGACTTCGAATTTTTCCTATGGTCCAGAACTGTTTTCAGACACTAAAAAAGGAAAGCCAGTCTCTTGGCCATGTTTTAAGGCATTATAAACGGCATGGGGCTAGCTGGAGGGGTGGAGATAATAGCTCAGCGGTAAAGCATGTGGAAGACCTTGGGGCTTGGGGTCCCATCCCTAGCATCACACACACAAAAATAGGCATGAAAATATATTTCTATGTTATATAAATTGGTAAGCATACACTCGATAGCTTCCAGTTCCTTAAACATGCACCAGCCCTATGTGACCCAGAAACTCACTCCTAGGTGCCACAGACTCATGGGAATGCTGGGTTGGCCTACTCTCGCCTGCATACTTCCTTCTTGTTAAGCCATCTGTCAAATGAAACCTCAACTCCACACCTGAACAGTCTCTCTCTCTCTCTCTCCTCCCTCCCTCCCTCTCTCCCTCCTTCCACCCCTCCCCTCTGTTGTTTTTTTGAGACAGGTTTTCTTTGTGTCCTGGAGCTCACTCTGTAGACCAGACTGGCCTTGAAACAGAGATCTGCCTGCTTCTGCATTCCAAGTACTGAGATTAAAGGTATGTGTCACAATCTCCTGGCCTAAATTTTTACCTAAATTCTGGATCCTACCTCTTTGTCTTTCAATGTAGGAAACTTTGGGTTTTGGTTTTGGTTCTGTTTTTAATTTTGCTTTTAATTATGTGTACATACCTGTGTTTGAGTGCAAGTATGTACATGTGAATACAATGACTGAGAACGCCAGAAGACCATGTTGGAATCCCTGGAGCTAGAGGTACAGGCAACGGGGATCTGCCCAAAGTAGGTTCTGGGAACCAAATGGGTCTCTTGAAGAGCAATATATACTCTTTTGTTTTGTTTTGTTTTGTTTTTTTCTTCTCTCTCCGGCCCCGCTTGCTCCAGCCCCACTCAGTACACTCTTAAACACAGAGCCATCTCTCTATTCCTGTTTTGTTTGTTTGCTGAGACAAGAGTCCCATGTACTCATGTGTCCAAGGCTGGCCTCAAACTCACATCATAGCATAGGATGACCCTGAATTGTCATTCTCTGCCTCCAATTCCCAAGCACTAAAGTTGAGACCTAAGTCAGCCTGATGGAACTGAGCCACAGCCTGCCAGAATAACCCTTGGAGCTTCCCTGCCATCTGGCTGAATGAGTATGATCACTATCCCCAGGTGGAAAATAAGCAGCACTACCAAACGCTCTCAGGCCAAAAAGCACCCATGGCATGGCAGAATACCAAGTTAGCTGGCAGCACTGCTTCAATAACAGGAAAACTGTCCAGAGAACAGCAGCCTGAGTAATTTCTGATATCATAATCATTTAAAAGGCAGTAGAGAAATGATCTTTGATTACTATCTTTTTTTCTAATTTGGCAATTTCCGAATTAGAGGGGTGGGGGGTCCACTTTCAGAACTTTGATTTGATAGTCCTTGACAATCACTTTTTGCAGAGTCTCAGGTTTGAAGTAAAGACAGTTTTCCTTAGGTTCCCTTTTCAGGAAGGTCTCTTTTAAAATGTAGAGATGGGCTAATTAACAGAGCTGATTTTCGGAGCTGAAGAGATAGATGGCTCCGTGGTTAAGAGCACTGGCTGCTCTTCCAGAGGTCCTGAGTTCAATTCCCAGCAACCACATGGTGGCTCACAACCATCTGTAATGGGATCCAATGCCCTCTTCTGGTGTGTCTGAGGACAGCTACAGTGTACTTACATATAATAAATAAATCTTAAAATACAAACAAAAAACAAAGCAGATTTTCCCCTAGACCCAGTGTTAAATTCTACAAAGTGCTTCAGCCTTCTGAGCTGCCTTGCTCAGTTGCCCTCAGCCTCACTACATCACCCCTTATCCTTAAAAGACAGCAGAAAAGCGCACACTTATTAGTCCCTGTCCTTCGGGGTGCTGAAGGTCCTGAGATTTCTGTCAAATTAAAGGAGATGCAATCCAAAGGGCATTTCAAGACATTTCTTTTCAACCATGAAGAAAATATGATTGAATGCATTTTTACATGCACAGCTCTTTACATAACTTATGACTAATTTGATGATATATAGTTTCTCCAAATGACACTTACTGGCTAATAATTATAAAATATTGTGAATAAAGTTTAGAGAATAGCTGAAAAATATTTTCTAAAATTCTAATATTTTGATAGCATTGTATGCTTCTATTAAAGTTGCCAGTGAAATTAAGGAAGAAATAGATGCTATTACTTGGCTTGGACATGATGAATCTTTAAAACTAGAACATAAGTAACAAGACTTTTTCCCTCTCTCTAGTCCCACCAGTGTCCTTCATAGCCATTTTTCCATGGCTCCACCTAGCAACACGCTCTGTCTATAGATCCACCATCGTGAGGAGTTGTGAACATCCTTCCTTCCAGGAGCAGTGCACCTTCCACTGTCACTAGCTACTTGTCTGGAGTACACATAATTACCACAGGCTAGCCATCCATCTTCAGTCCCTGACCTTTCCCTTAGCCAAGCTAATATTCTGCTGGTAGCCATCTGTCCCAACCCAGGCTTCCTTGTCTTCTCATAATGGCAACTATGAGTCACCTTTCGCTCTCAATGCCTGGCGTCTGTCCTGCCACCACCCCCTTTGCATTCCCTGTTACACACCACTACCAGGATACTCGCCCACCCCTTCATCTAATTTACTGAAGCATCTCACTGGCCAGCTGTAACTACAATCTCGCTGTTTGTTTACTGCGTAGCAGTATCAGTACCATATATGTGCTTTCTGAAAAAGCAGACTTCAGGGCCCAGTCATACCTATTTAACCTAACCCTGTATTTAACAGCTCCCTAAGGCCTGGGCTTACATTAACACGTGAGAAGCACTGGCAGCATGGTATGGCATCTTGGTATGGCATCTCATCTGGAACTCAGGTTGAAACTCAACCTTAATTTCACCCATTGATGGTAGTTGGAGATGGGGCCTTAGAGGTAACTGGGATTAGAAAAGGCCATTAGGGTGAGGCCTTTATAAAGGCTCGTGGCTTCATAAACACAAGAGGGGCAGGAGCTGAAGAAATGGTTCAGAGGTTAAGAGTACTGACTGCTCTTCCAGAGGTTCTGAGTTCAATTCCCAGCACCCACATGGCGGCTCACAGCCATCGGTACTAGGGATCCGATGCCCTCTTCTGGTGTTTCAAGACAGCTACAGTGTACTTACATATAATAAATAAATAAATATTTAAAACAAACAAGAGGGGCTACAGAGAAGGCTCCGTGTGAAGAGCACTCGCTGTTGTAGAAGAGGACGGCAGCTCATTCCCAGCCCTCACTTCGGGTGGTTTGCAGTTCCCTCTAACACTAGGTCCCGGGGATCCGATGACCTCTTTTGGTTTCTGTGGGCACCTGCACTCACTTGTACAGACACACACATTATAATAGTAAAATAAATTAACAGAGGAGGAGGAAAGGCAGCAACAGTCAGGCACAGCAGCACATGCCTGTAATCCTAGATACTCAGAAGGCCAAGGCAAGAGCTTGCACATGCAAAGACAACCTGGAAAACACATTAAGACCTTATCAAAGAAAGGAAAAGACACCTCCAGGAACTTTAGACATTACGTATTTATTTTTAGGCTGGGTGTGGTAGCAAATACTTATAACCCCAGCATTTAGGAGGCAGAGCTGAAGAATCTCTGTGAGTCAAAGCCAGCCTGGTCTACAGAATGAGTTTCAGGGCAGTCATGGCTACACAAAATAACCCTCTCTCATACCAAAAAGCAAAACAAAACAAACAAACAAACAAAAAAAACCAACAAAACAAAAAACAAATGAAGGAAATTATACATTCACTTATATAATATTTATTTATACATTGAGATGGGCCAAGGCTGGTCTAAAACGTCCTATGTATCTGAGGATGATGTTAACTTTTTTCCCCCTCTGTATAGAGATGTTAACTTTTGTTGTTGTTGTTGTTTTTTCGAGACAGGGTTTCTCTGTGTAGCCCTGGCTGTCCTGGAACTCACTCTGTAGTCCAGGCTGGCCTCGAACTCAGAAATCCACCTGCCTCTGCCTCCCAAGTGCTGGAATTAAAGGCGTGTGCCACTGCATCCAGCTTTTTTTTTTTTTTTTTTTTAAGATTTATTTTTTGGGGAGGCAGAGGCAGGCAGATTTCTGAGTTCAAGGCCAGCCAGTCCTGAGTTCCAGGCCAGCCAGGGATATACAGAGAAACCCTGTCTTGAAAAACCAAAAAAAAAAAAAAAAAAAAAAAAAAGAGAGAGAGAGAGAGATTTATTTATTTTATGTATGAGTACATAGTAGCTGTACTGATGGTTGTGAGCCAACATGTGATTGCTGGGAATTTGAACTCAGGACCTCTGCTCACTCTGGTCATCCCCGCTCACTCTGATTTAAAGATTTATTTATTATTATACGTAAGTATACTATAGCTGTCTTCAGATGCACCAGAAGAGGGCGGCAGATTTCATTACAGATGGTTGTAAGCTACCATGTGGTTGCTAGGATTTGAACTCAGGACCTGCGGAAGAGCAGTCAATGCTCCCAACAGCTGAGCCATCTCTCCAGCCCAAGATGTTAACTTCTTATCCTCCCATTTCTACCTTTTCCTTCATTAATTAATTTATTTATTCACTTTACACCAGATTGTACCCCCTCAGCCCTGCCATTTCTACCTCCTCAGTGTTGGGCTTGCAGGCATGTACCAGAGCCTACTTTATGCAGAGCTAAGGATCAAGCCCAGAGAGTTTCCTGAATGCCAGACAAGATCTCTACCAACTGAACAATATTCCCAGGCCAAGAAGCACATTTATAAATAAATTACAGTCTCAAGTATTCAGTTACACACACACACACCTGCGCACACACATACACAGATGGACAGAAAGGCAGGCAGACTTAAGAAAGCTAGTCCAGAGCCAGGCATGGTGGCGCACACCTGTAATCCCAGCACTTGGGAGGCAGAGGCAGGCGGATTTCTGAGTTCGAGGCCAGCCTGGTCTACAGAGTGAGTTCTAGGACAGCCAGGACCACACATAGAAACCCTGACTCCAAAAAAAACAAAAAAACAAAGAAAGCTAGTCCATAGCTGGGCATGGTGGCACACGCCTGTAATCCCAGCACTTGGGAGGCAGAGGCAGGAGGATTTCTGAGTTCGAGGCTAGCCTGGTCTACAGAGTGAGTTCCAGGACAGCCAGGACTACACAGAGAAACCCTGTCTCGAAAAACCAAAAAAAAAAAAAAAAAAAAAAAAAAAAGAAAGAAAGAAAGAAGGAAAGGAAGGAAGGAAGGAAGGAAGGAAGGAAGGAAGGAAGAAAGAAAGAAAGAAAGAAAGAAAGAAAGAAAGCTAGTCCATTACTGAGGCAAGGGGATGACAAGTTTTATCCTGACCTGGTGGATTCAGAAGACTTAGTTAGATCCTATCTCAAAAAAGAAAACCCAACCAACCCATAACTGCCAAGAAGAAAAATGAACTGAGACAAAAGATGGCCATGATATTTCAGAAGAGACTATACACAAAGATAACCAGCTCTGCTCCAGACTGTTAACCAGCTTCCTCTCATCAAGAAACACTGGAGCTGCCAGGCATGGTGGCGCACGCCTGTAATCCCAGCACTTGGAGGCAGAGGCAGGTGGATTTCTGAGTTCAAGGCCAGCCTGGTCTACAGAGTGAGTTCCAAGACAGCCGGAGCTATACAGAAAACCCTGTCTTGAAAAAACCAAAAAGAAAAAAAAAAACACTGGAGCTGCCGGGCAGTAGTGGCACATGCCTTTAATCCCAGCACTTGGGAGGCAGAGGCAGCCGGATTTCTGAGTTTGAGACCAGCCTGGTCTACAGTGAGTTCCAGGACAGCTGGGGCTACCCCGAGAAACCCTGTCTCAAAAAGATAGATAGATAGATGGATGGATGGATGGATGGATGGATGGATGGATGGATGGGGAGAGAGAGAGAGAGAGAGAGAGAGAGAGAGAGAGAGAGAGAGAAACACTGAAGCTGTCCAGAGTTAACCAAGTAAATCAAAGCACTTACCTATTCCTGCAGCCCACTGCATAATAAAAGAGTGCCCATTCAGAGAGTGGGGCAACATGCCTTAAAGAGGTAGAGGCAAGCAGATCTCTGTGAGTTTAAGGTCAGCCTGGCCTATATAAAAAGTTCCAGGCCAGCTTATAACTACATAGTGAAGATCTGTCTCAAAAAATTAAATTAAATTAAATTGAAGGAAGGAAGGAAGGAAGGAAGGAAGGAAGGAAGGAAAACAAAGAGTCTAGAATGGAAATCACTAATATAAACCCTTGTAAGTTTAGGGGTATGATACATTTAGAAAGAGCTGAACAGAACACAAAGCTATCAAAAACAGATACTGTGACCTAATTCAAGCAGAGACTTTGAAACTCTAGCATTTCTGCTTCAAAAACACTTTGGGGGTGTGTAAGCATGTTGCATATAGATATGAATCCCTGTACACACATGGAGTCCAGAGGATGCCTGGTGCACTGTTCTAGCTGTCTTGAGGCAGAGTCTTTCACTGAACCCACAGCAGTCAATAAGCCCCAGTGAGCCTCCTGTCTCAACACCATGCAGCATTAGGGTTACTGGACCACTGTGACCACACCTGGCTTTTGTGCAGGTAAGAGTGCTTAAACTCAGAGTCTCAAGCTTACAAAAGTACCTCTACCTACTGAGCCTTACTCCTAAAACCCTTTGAACAGTAGGGAATTTTAGTAGTATAAAATATATGGAGTTGGGAGTAAAAAGAAAAAATAGGAGAGAAGACAACACATAGCCTCTTAAAAAATCATTGAGGTAGCAACTCATGATGAAAATTGTAAATAAATTTACAATTGTGTTGACATTGTATAGAAGCAATCCACTTACTTCTAAGTAAATCTAGTATTCCACAGACACAATGATCTACTTAATCACACCCTGCCTGCATTTGTATCACACTTGTCAGTTTTCTAAATGTGTGCATATTAACTATCTCATTTTTTCCTAACTGTGAAGTAGGCAGGACAAACTGTTTTTTACAGGAAAGAAACCTGAGTAACAGGAAGGGAACTAACAGGTTAGGACACCACTTAAAGAGTACAGAAAGCAGAAAACTGTTCATTCTGAATGGCTGTGGCTAAAATGAATACCACAAACACCTATGTCAAAGTGAGCTGGAGAGCTGGCTCAGTGGTTAAGAGATCTTACTGCTCTTGCAGAGGACCTGGGTTCGGTTCCCAGCACCCACACAGTGGCTCCCTAACTTCAGTTTTAGGAGATCTAATGCCCTTTTCTGAACCCTGCAGGCACCAAACCCACAAATGGTACATACATTATGCAGGAAAACTACATATAGGCAGGCAAAACATACATAAAATGAATATATCTAATACAATGTATTTAAGAGAACAAAGTTTTGGGGTTGGTGTGGTGGTTCTTCTTCCTCCTCTACTTCAGAGATGTATTTCTTTCATGTATATAAGTACACTGTCACTGTCTTCAGACACACCAGAAGAGGGAATGGGATCCCTTAACAGATGGTTATGAGCCATCATGTGGTTGCTGAGAATTGAACTCAGGACCTCTGGAAGAACAAGTAGCCAGTGCTCTTAACCGCTGAGCCAAGTCTCCAGCCCCCGCCCCTCCTTTCTTAAGACAGTTTCTCAGTGTAGCTCAGCTACACTCAAGTTTTTTTTTTTTTTAAAAACAAACAAATATGCTTTATTCAAGATAAAAATATCTTAAGTTAAACTCAGATCTTAAGTAAATTTCCAGTTGATAAATTGTAAACACTCTATAAAATTTCAGAAAATAATTAAAATTAAAAGTTCTTTTTTGGCTGGACAGATGGCTCAGCGGTTAAGAGCACTAACTGCTCTTCAGAAGGTCCGGAGTTCAAATCCCAGCAACCACATGGTGGCTCACAACCATCCATATATAACGAGATCTGTCGCCCTCTTCTGGTGTGTCTGAAGACAGCTACAGTGTACTTACATAATACTAAATAAATCTTTGGGCCAGAGCGAGCAGGATCAGAGTAGCAGTCCTGAGTTCAATTCCCAGCAACCACATGATGGCTCACAGCCATCAGTACAGCTACAATGTACTCAAATACATAAAATAAATAAATAAATCTTTTAAAAAAGAAGTCACAAAAAGATGAGTTTAATAGCCATCTTTAAAAAAAAAAAAAAAAAAAAGGTAGTGTCTCACTATGTAGCCCTGGCTGGCCTGAAACTCTGTGTGGGCCAGGCTGACCTTATAATCCCATAATTGCCTGCTTATGTCTCCTGACTTCTAGGAATCAATGAAAGCACTGAAGGCCCAGCTAATATGGTTATTGTGTCAGAGAAAAATGTCACTTAAAAAGAAGTTGGGGGGCTGGAGGGATGGTTCAGCAGTTAAGAGCACAGCTGCTCTGCCTGAGGCCTGAGTTCAGTTCCCAGCAACCACATGGTGACTCACAACTTCCACAACTCCAGCTCCAAGGAATCTGACATCCACAGACTTCTAGTGTCCTCAGCCACCAGGCACATGTATGGTATACATGCAGGGATGCAGTCAAACATATAAAATAAATGTAAAAATGTTTTAAAACATGTTTGAATATAGAACCTTTTTAAAAATTTTAGTCTATGTGTATGGATATTTTGCCTGCAAGTATGTGTGTGTGCCAGGTACATGCCCACAGAGACCAGGAATGGCCACCAGATCTCCTGAAACTGTGCTGGGAATTGAACCCTGGGCCTCTGGAACCACTCAGTTCTCTCAACTGCTGAGCCATTAGCCCTAGAACCTCTTTTTAAAATAAAGTCAGAGCCAGGCAGTGGTGGTGCATGCCTGTAATCCCACAACTCTGGGAGGCAGAGGCAGGCGATTTCTGAGTTTGAGGCCATCCTGGTCTACAGAGTGAGTTCCAGGACAGCCAGGGCTACACAGAGAAACCCTGTCTTGGCTGGGGAAGGAGGGATTTACTTTATTTGATGTATATGAGGCTTTTTGTTTGTCTTTTTCTGAGACAAGGTTTCCCTGCAGCCCTGGCTGTCCTGGAACTCACTACATACACCAGACTGACCTGGAACTTGAGACCCACCTTGCTCTGTCTCCCAAGTGCTAGGACTAAAGGTTTGCATCACCACTGCCAACTATTTGAGTCTTTTGTCTGTGTGTACAACTACGCAACATGTGTGCCCCTGGTCCCTACAGAGAGCAGAAAAGGGCATCGGGTCCCCTAGAACTAGAGTAATTGATTTGTTGTGGGCTACCATGGGTTCTGAATGCAGGGCCTGTGCATGGACAACCAGTGCTTTTAACCATGGTGTCCTCTCTCCAGCTTGAGACAAACTCTTTTTTGTTTGTTTGTTCTTGTTTTTGTTTTTTGTTTTGATTTGGTTTTTTCGAGACAGGGTTTCTCTGTATAGCCCTGGCTGTCCTGGAACTCATTCTGTAGACCAGGCTGGCCTCGAACTCAGAAATCCGCCTGCCTCCCAGAGTGCTGGGATTACAGGCATGCGCCACCACTGCCTGGCTTTGAGACAAACTCTTGCTCTGCCCATCATCAAGACATTCGTTCCCTCTAGTGTCCAAGTGTTCTCCCTGTAGGACAGGCAGTTTTCTTGTTTTTATGAAGGTGTTTTGAAAGTAAGCAAAGTAGTACTATAATCTATAGACAGAGCAAGGTCTTTCCAGACACCTCCTCTGTGAGGTGTCACAAGTGCTCAGATGCACCAGTGACATGAACATCTAAGATGGCTGATTCCACCACTTCAGTTCATTATAATGCAAAGCCTCTGATTTCCCAGAGGACATGGCAGTGAGGGGCACACTGCTTCTTCTATAATCCTAGTACTCAAAGTGAGCACGATGTCCTCAATGGCAGCAGCTGAGAAACTACAAAGGAATGAAGGCAATGCCATGGAAGGACCTTGGTAGTATAAGGTGTCTTGGAAGGTCTGATGAACTGAGATGTTAGGTAATGTGATTGCCAATTTAAAGATATAAAGCCTCAAAAAATATCCTAAAAGTTGTTAAGCCTATCTTACTTTCCACTGTCAGGACACATGAGCCCAAAGGCAAGGTCCTGAGGAGCCAGTCCTCTAAAGGCTTGAAGAAATCCAGGCCAGAAAGTCTAGCAAAGGTGTCTGTGCTCTTGCCTTTGTGTACCGTCTCACTTGAGCCGCTTGGTGCACAGCCAACTTTTTCTTCAGAACCCAACTCTTGAAAACTGTCCAAGTAAAATAATTACACCCAAACTGAGTCAGCCCAGACAACAACAAAAAGAAAGTAGTTCAATTACAGTACTTCACCTAATGAAGTTGTGGGGGTTTTGATTTTAGTTTGTGTGTGCGCATACACAGTGATGTACGTGTGTAGGTCAGAGGACAACTGTGGAGTCTGTTCTCTCCTCCTACCAGGTGAGTGCCGAGACTGAAGTAAGGCTGTGAGGGGCTTGGTTGCAAGTGCCTACACCTTCTGAACCCATCTTGTTGGCCTTGTGTTTCTGAGATTTTTGCCTGATCCTTTAGACTCCACAAGATGCAAGGAACCTAGAAAATAAAAAAACACACAGAGACATACAGACACACAAATCCAGTGGGCAAGTCTGAGAAAAATGGCCCTAGAAAAAGCCTCTGGAAATGTTCAGAGAACACCAAATAAGTCCATAGCAGAGAGGGTACATAGATAGAATAAGAAATTAGTAGAAGTATCAAGTTCCTAAACTCACAGGTAAATCAACCTCCAAGACTAAGGTTCAAAAGCAATCACACAGACAATGGGAATACAGCTCCTACAACAGGGAAGGTTTTGCAAATAAGCTGAACTGGATCATGTGCTCCCCCACCCCCAACTCCTCAACCAGGCAGCAACAACTTGAAGGGCTTTTCTTTTCTTTTTTTTTTTTCTTTTTGTTTTTGTTTGTTTGTTTTTTGGATTTGGTTTTTTTGAGACAGGGTTTCTCTGTGTAGCCCTGGCTGTCCTGGAACTCACTCTGTAGACCAGGCCGGCCTTGAACTCAGAAATCCACCTGCCTCTGCCTCCCAGAGTGCTGGGATTACAGACATGTGCCACCACTGCCCGGCTTTTCTTATTATTTTTATTTGGGGGAAGGTGTTTTGTCTGTACACCCACATATGCCTGCAGCTGCTCACAGAGAACAGAAGAGAGTGCTGGATCCCCAGCAATGGAGTTACAGATGGTAATGAGCTATCATGTGGGTGCTGAGAATCAAACCCAGGTCCTCTGCCAAGAGTAACCAGAGCTTTGAGCCACTTAGCTATTTCTCTGGGCCATTGAAGAGATTTTCAAAACACCTAATAAAACTAAACTACCAAAATTTCTTAGACAGTAAGAATCACACTAGAAGTTGGAGGAAAGTTCCTAAATATTCCACAGGCAAAAAATTAAAACACAAACACTTGTGTGTGACAAACTGTTTAATTGTAGCTTATAGAAATAACGAACCTAAGCCGGGCGTGGTGGCGCATACTTGTAATCCCAGCACTTGAGAGGCAGAGGCAGGCAGATCTCTGAGTTCGAGGCCAGCCTGGTCTACAGAGTGAGTTCCAGGACAGCCAGGGCTACACAGAGAAACCCTGTTTCGAAAAACCAAAAAAAAAAAAAAGAAAGAAAGAAAGAAAGGAAGGAAGGAAAAGAAAGAACCTAAGTGTTCATTTGAACACTGATTTATTCATTATACTCACTCACCCCTTCCCAAAGGGTCTCTTAAACATACAGAGCCTGTGTCTAGATCCTTTATGACAATGACAGGTCCAGCCTGTTGAAGTCAATGCCTACCAAGAGTACAGAAAGCTTGCAACGCAGGCTGTGAGACTGTGACACTGGAATCTGGAGTTCCAGTTGCAGAACACATGTACAATCAAGGCAGCCAGCCTCCAGTGACTTTAATAAACATAGCCCAAAGGAATCTAAAGCCAGACTTAGAAAACATCATTAAAGAGGCAGGAACAACAACCAAGTGAATCCTCCAGAGAGAGAGCTGTATAGACAGGGTCTGGAAAGGGAAACTGGAAAGGAAAGCAGGGCTCAAGGACTGATGGCTTCTAACAGCGACTCCTGGAGGACAGCAAAGTCTCCTGTAGGGAAGTCCTAAAGCCCTCTGCTGTCAGATCCAGCACCATACTGTAAGCTTGAGGAAGCCCTTCAAGTGGAGCCGCATACAGCAAGTGTTGTAAACTCACAATGAAGAGGTGCGAGCTTCAATCACTAGAAACAGATTCGGAAAACCATTTCCTGATGCTGGACATGCACATGTGAATTAAAATTCTTATCCTACTTTACTCTTTTAAGTAACAATTTTAAATATAGAGGCTTAAAATATACGTTAACATGTTTCTGTCCACATCTTATAATTAACATATTTTTATCTAAATACCTTCCTCTTTTAAAGTCTTAGAAGGAAGAGAGGGGAATGTGGTAGGCAGCCCACCTCCCAGGAGAGTCAGCACCTGTGATGAGATGTACAGCAGCAAGCCCAGGGCACTGACTGCTGGGAGGGCAGGCAGGCAGCAGGAGAAGGGGCTCACAGCCAGGAAGTCCAGGAACTTCCATGTGTAGTAATTACGGAGATTTCATTATGAATAACTTGCTTTCATAATTTCAAGTCTACCTCATTTGAGTTGGAAAGCATTCTCTTAGTGGCAACTGTCTATTTTATAAAATAGCACAGGGAGAAAACAGCTGCTAATGGGTCAGGTGAACAACTACAACAGAAAGTTAAAGTCTGATCCACAGAAATATTTTTACTTGAACAGAACCTCAGGTTCTTTGAAACCTCTAAGGCACTGTACAAATTTAAGAATATTACTACAGCCTACTAGATAGTAAATCCCTGAAAATGGAGACCTATGTCTTTGCCTATAGCTTCCACAGCTCCACAAGGTAGGTTTTCAATGAACAGAATGTATTATGTATTTATGTATTTATGTATCCACTTAACACCTGAATAGTGACTGCCTGCCTGTTAGGTTCTGTGGTGGTTCAGCTATTTAAAAAAAAAAAAAATTACACTGAAGGGCAGCTCCTAGTAATAACAAAAACACCATCCCTGTTTCCTTCCCCTTAATCCTAATTATTAACTTGACTGGAATAACATTTTCAGAGAATATTTGGATCTTTAGATGATTGATATGTTTGTGTGTGTAGTATTATATATATATGTATGTATATGTATATACACACACATAATGTATATACACAGTATGTACATAATACTGTGTATTTACATTTCTTTAAGGAGGCAGGAAAGGCCATTAGATTTGATCCAACCAAAGGCCAAAGTTGACTAATCATAACATGGGGCCACTTGCTGCTCAGTGATGCTTTAAAACAATGGTTCTCAACCTTCCTAGTGCTAAGACCCTTCAATACAGTATGCATTATACATATATACATACACACATGTGTATATATGTACATATATATAGCATAATACCTCAGATTAACACTCCCTAGCATCTTGGCCCTCAAACAGAATTCCAACACAGTTATGATACTGACAATGAGTGATCGATCTCCTCTGACAATCACCTCAGTAATGCCTGCCCATGATTAAAGCACCAGGATTTTTGTTGTTGTTGTTTTGTTTTTGTTTTTTGTTTGTTTGTTTTTCAAGACAGGGTTTCTCTGTGTAGCCCTGGCTGTCCTGGAACTCACTCTGTAGACCAGGCTGTCCTCCAACTCAAAAATCCACCTGCCTCTGCCTCCCAAGTGCTGGGATTACAGGCATGGGCCACCACCGCCCGGCTGTTGTTTTGTTTTTTGAGACAGAGTTTCTCTGTGTAGTTCTGGCTGTCCTGGAACTCACTCTGTAGACCAGGCTGGCCTTGAACTCAGAAATCCACCTGCCTCTGCCTCCCAAGTGCTGGGATTAAAGGTGTGCGCCACCACAGCCCCGGCAGCACCAGGATTTTTAAAGCAGCAGTTCTCAACATGTGGGTTGCAACCCCTTTGGGGGTTGAATGACCCATTCACAAGGGTGCCCTAAGACCATCAATAGCAGAAAACACAGATATTTACATGATTCATAATTGTAACAAAATTAGTTATGAAGTAGCAACGAGAATAATTTAATGGTTGGGGGTCACTACAACATGAGGGAACTGTATTGAAGGGTCTCAGCACTAGGAAGGTTGAGAACCATTGTTTTAAAGCACCACTGAGCAGCAAGTGGCCCCGTATTATTAGTCAACTTTGGCTTTTGGTTGGATCAAATCTAATGGCCTTTCCTGCCTCCTTAAAGAATGGGCTATAATGGCAATAATATGGTAAACAATGTCTGAATAATGCATTAGATTTTATGTTCCACAACAAACTCTATTTGTATATGCATATGTATATATGTCTTCAACAGTCATTTAACAGATGGGAAAAGCAAGCGTCAAAACCAGGGATGCTCTAGGGGTCCAAAGCACCAGGGCTGGGTCTTTGAGTCTGGCCCAAGACTCCGGTAGGCTGCAGTCCAGTGCTTCTCATCTCAGCCGCTCTCTCACATACGCCAGGTCTCAAGAGAAGTGAGCAGACTTACAACGTGAACACAGTACTCCATGGAAGGTTAGTATTCCATGAAAGGTTAGGCTATGAAACAGTAGACTAGACAGTGGATATCAAAATTGTCAACACAGCCCTTGGGGAGAGGGCTCCTTTTTAATGAGATGAAATTGGCCAGATGTTCAGAAACAAAACAGGCAATAGATGGCATGAAACAGAATTGAATACAGACTTTAATTTGATGATCCACAGAAATTTGATATGCATGAATCCTCAAATGTCCTAATTTATAACTAGCCCACTCATTCTGTTTTCTTAAGACATATTAGAAGTTTTCCAACACAGTCCTTAAAAACAAAAAGGGGGTAAAACACTATGATTTTCCCATTGCAGTACTTCATAACACTAAGACACAGAAACGGGAACCGAATACTCTGCCTCAAAAAGAAAGACAAGTAAACATATATTTATGCTCCTTTATCGACATTTAACAAAGCAAGCCCAACAGTGTTGAGTGCAGACAGATTGAAGAGCTGAAGCACCGTTTACGGTTTTTTCACATGAAACTGAATGACCGACATAGTGTATTTACTATTAACCTTTACGGTAAGGAAATTCCAAGTCTAAAATCCAGCAGTATAGTATAACAACAGATCATTAACAGAGGAACTCCGTGTCAAGGGCCAAGCTGTTGAGGTATACATCATAAACCAGGTGTTTGTTTAAATAGGAAAAAAGCTAAAATACACCAGAAATCAGGCAAACAACACAGCTGTTTCCAATCTTGTCATGAGGGGGCTCATCCTATGTAACTGTGAACAGAAATTCAAATACCACAGGGTCCTAACCTGCCAACTTTAACACACTTTTTCTATTTCCTATTCTGGCGCTATTAATGGGAAGTTCTTCTAATGTTTTCAATGACTAAGGAAAACAGCCTTCCTTCATTCAAGAACTTATAGTAGGAAGGTTTACTTCCACCCATTCAATCTGCTAGAAATTTTGGGTTTGCTTTTTCAGTTTTACTTATTGTCACATTTGATTAAGCAACCATGTTCATCAGTTTTACTAACAGCTGTGTCCTGACTGACTCCCGCACTGTTGAGCAAATAGTATTCACGTTTGTTGAATGAATGAATATGATCGCTGTTCCTTACGTGAGAACTATCCTAGGATTTTTGACTTCTTATTCCTTCTAAACATCAAGAATCCCCCTTCATGTTTAGGTAAGTCACCTGCTTGCAGCGAGCAGCCACTTCACATGTGTAAACAACCGCATGTACGAGGTGTACAGTTATGCTACAACTTGGCTGTCATCAGCTATCTCCTATATTTTTCTCCAAGATTCACAGCAAGACCTAAACCATAAGGCGCCAAGAGGACTCAAGGAAAGCCTATCGTCACATGCTGAGCACTCTCTTTTGTAAACTAATTACTTCGCCACTGAAATAGGCATTCCCAGAAAATAAACGAGACACACACACACACACACACACACACACACGAATTGGGCTTGGGGAAGCTCTGACAGTCACCGAAATGCCCCGCGAACCTGTTGTCCTTCTCTCCAGGAGGAATGGATTCAATTTCTATTTAAAAGAACACCACTTTCCGTCAGAAACGGAGAATTTAAAAAATTAAAAATAAAAATAAATCCCCAAACCTGAGTTGGGGGAGAATCCCTGATAAAGGTTCGGAGCAATATATCTGCTTGCAATGGTCAAAATGTTTGCTGAGGAACTGCGAAGCCTCGGTCGCAGAGGGGTCACGGGCATGATTTGGGGGTAGCAGCCTCGGCGCTCCGAGCTAAATTGGGGATCCCGTGAGGTAGTCCAGGGCAGACGAGTAGCCGGTGTGGCCCCGCCCCGAGCCCGAGGGTCCCGGGCCCCTGGCAGCTCCCAACTTTGGCGGCTCGCTCTCCCGGTCGCACGCGTCCACGAGCCTCGGGCAGCCAACTCCCGAGCCCAGCACGGCCCGGGCTCAGTAGGGGGCCGGGCGCACAGCCTGCTGGGGACCCCCGGGCTTCTGGGCTCCGGGCCGCGGGGGTGCCGCCCCTCCCCCCGGCAGGCCACCGCCAACGGCGGCCCCGTGGCTCCCGCCCGCGCCCGCCGCGCCCTCCGCCCGGCCCTCGCCACACCCCGTGGCCCGGGGCGGACCCTCGGCTGGCTGGCCCGGCGCACCGCGGGCGGCGCACCTCAGGAGAGCCCCCGGCGCGGGCATGCGGCCTAGTCGGGGGGTTACATAACGGGGCCGGGCCCCTTCAGAGCGGCGCCCGGGACCCGCTGGCCCACACCGGGCGCTGCCGCTCACCTGCCGTAGATACCCTCGGTGATCCGGTTCCGCTTCAGGGGGCGGCGGAGCTTACTGCAGTCGGCGTTCCGCCGCTTCATCCTCCCGCTGGGGGGCCGGTGCCCGAGCCGCGCCGCCGCCGCCGCCTCTCACCTCAGCCGCCGCCCGCCCGCCCGCCCGCCCCGCGTCGGGCCTGGATTCTACCCCTGCGGCCGGTCACACAGACATGGAGCCAGCACCGGGGGGGAGGAGGGGGGGCCAGGAGGGGGGCGCCGAGCCTCCTCCGCCTTCGGAAACAAAGAAATGACAATTCCGGGGCCCGCCCGCCCCACACCAGCCAGCCGCCCGCCCCGCCTCCTTTGCACCGACGGACGGTCCGCGTAGCCAATCGAAGGCGCCGTCGCGCCGCGCACGGCCAATCCCGGAGCCCGCTGAGGCAACACGGACCCTTAAGCCCGCCTTTTTGAAGGACAGAAGGACACACCAATCAGGACGAGGCCTAGACGCGTGTCTGGGCCTATCAGAAAAGAGTTAAATAGAGGCTTATAAATAGGCCCTATAAATATAACATCCTATATTATGCCTTGTTGCGAAGGTGCGCTTCGCGGTTATTGGGCTGGGTCTTGCTGTGGGGAGGCCCACGTCGGAGTACGCCGTGTGGTGCGGCGCCGCGGGCTCCCGCCTGGCATGTGGGAACCGAACGGCGTGGTGTGCTGCGTGTGGGGACCTTGCGCTGACATGTGCTTCAGTCAGCCGCGTCCTTACGTAAGAGGGCGTCCCGGGAGCGCCGCCGCGGCCCCTTCTGCGGGCAGTCGAGCATGCAGCCTTACCGGCCGCGTCAGCCGGGGTACGAATGACAAAGCAAACCCCACACACATACACACACACACACCCTGCCAGCTTCCCGCGACGTGGTGACAGCGCTCCGACCAATCGGAGGGGGCGGGGCGGGGCCTGTGCCGTTCCGCCCCCTGCTTTGCGTCACGAGGGGGCGGTACCTTGGGTGCGCGCGACGCCGCGCGGGGCTGCCGGGGGCGTGTGCGGCGGCGTGGCCGGGCTCCACGTCCGCAGGTTTGCGCATGCTGAGGGTTCTGCGGGCGCGTCTCGGCCTCGGTCTGTCTAAGGCGCTTGTTTGCTCTTTCAGCCCAGTAGATCTTTGGCTTACAGGTGAGGACAAAACGGCAATGGACGAGCGAGATGCTCAACGGGGAACCGCGTTTGCTACCAAGTCTGATGACCGAGTTCGAACCCAGGAGTCCACGTGGTGGACTGATAGAACGAACTCCTACAAGTTGCCGCCTGACCTCCCACACGCGCGCCCACACAAACACAGTTCCTAAATAAGCCTCTTTTTTTTTTTTTTTTCTTTTTAAGCAGCAAAGAAAGCTGGGCGTGGTGGCGCACCACTTTGATCCCAGCACTGCAGAAGCATGTGGATCGCTGAGCTCGAGGCCAGCCTGGTCTACAAAGTGAAGACGTACCAACCCTTTCTCGAAAAATAAATAAATAAATAAGTTAAAAACAAAACTAGGGAAGTGTAGGAAAGTAACCATAGGGGGCGAAGAACTGGTGGGTCCTGACTACTGGTAGAAGCGTTTTACCGTATGTCTTACAAAATTCTCTTCTGTGGCTATTATTTCTATAAAACAGAATAAAGCACATACTAGACAATTGATTTCATATCTTAGTCTTCATTTTACGCGTTGTTATAACTGTTTACGAAGATTTTTTTAAGAGGTTGCAGAATGCCCTAGCAAGTGGCGTTGCCACCTTACCCCCTCAGTAACTGGAGTCCCAGGCATCTAGCACACTTTTGCTCTTCTATATGTCCAGTAACTAGGTGCCATCTTGGCGTGCCCTGGGACCACATGCACCTCTCCTGGACCGCAGTCTCCCATCTTAGTCAACACCATTCCAAAGTTCTTAAGTTCCTATCAGAACTTAAAATACCTGGAAGGGAAACCCAGTGTTGATGGTACCCAGAGTTTTAGCATGGGATCTTACTCTCCTCTTGTGGGCCACGCCAGCAAGCAATCCTTTTCTGCTCTGTTTTTTGGGCTTGTTTGAGACAAGGTTTCTTGTTTTGCTTTGGGGCTGTACACCAGGATCAGACATCCTTTTGCCTCTGTCTCCCCAGTGCTGGGATTAAAGGTACACCACCACCGCCCAGCCTTATGCCCATGTGAGTCCAAATCCTCTCTGAAAGAATCGCCAGTCCATGGGCTGGAGAGATGGCTCAGTGGTTAAGAGCACCAGCTGCTCTTCCAGAGGTCCTGAGTTCAATTCCCAACAAACACATGGTGGCTCACAACCATCTGTAATGGGATCTGATGCCCTCTTCTAGTTTGTCTGAAGACAAAAACAGTGTAATCCATATTTTAAAAAGAAAAAAAAAGTAGCCAGCACTAAATACACGGCACTGAACAATCTCCCCAGCCTTTTATTTTGTTTTATTGGTGTGTGTGTTTCTTCATTTTTCTTTTTTTTTTTTTTTCTTTTTTTTTGGGGGGGGGATTGGTTTTTCGAGACAGGGTTTCTCTGTGTAGTCCTGGCTGTCCTGGAACTCACTCTGTAGACCAGGCTGGCCTCGAACTCAGAAATCCGCCTGCCTCTGCCTCCCAAGTGCTGAGATTAAAGGCGTGCGCCACCACTGCCCATCTGTTTCTTCATTTTTCAAGATGGGTTTCTCCCATCTCCGGGTCCTGGCTCTAAACACGATGGTCACGCCCATGCTGCACATCCCTCCTCCCCATGGCTAGAAGGTTCTAGACTTGGGGGCCCCAGCAACCGCGCATTCTTATGCTCGGCTCTTGTCTTCCCTGGGCTCGCACTGTTGTTTAGACAGACGAGCAATCAGAGGACCAACACCGCAGCTACTGCGGACACAGCAGCTCTCTGGGCTCACGGGGCAGCCTGCCACCAGGTTCCCAACAAGGGTGCTCTGGAGGTGTCAGAACTAGAACTGTGCAGGGAAAAGTGTGCTGTTGCTAGGAGAAGTAGGAGGGTGTGGCTGAGAGTTGCTGTGGAGATCTTAAATGGAGCAGAGAAAGGTTGGAGAGGCAGCCGTCAGATGGCCTGGAGGTGTGGGTTTCCGGCCTGTGAATGGCCCAGCAGGAGTGAGGATGAGGATACTCCAAAGGGTCACTCACTCTCGCTGCCTTTGCCCATCCGACTACGCACACAGTAGACCCCAAGAAATTGGAATCCCACCGGACTAAACCAGGCCGGGAGGAAAAAGCCCGAGGCCCAGGGCAGCCAGCCAGAGCAGGAGCTTCAAGGGAGTTTTACAAGTTCACAGACCACCTTGTGGGAGAGCCTAGGGCCCGAGACAGTCCTGGGTCTGTGGTGGGTAGGACCGCACCTTGACCCAGACTGCGCATGTCCTGTGCGCCTCTGGCCCTCTGTAGGACTTCTTGTTAGGACGGAATTTTTAGTTGCCGTCTTGTTAAGACTGAATTTGAACCTGTGGAGGAGTAAAGGGGGGCGGGGTCAATGGATAGCTTTGACCCTTTCCTCAGGGCGGCCAGGTAAATAAATCTGATTTTTCTCTATTGATGTGTCTGCCTAATCAGCTTATTGAGGACAGGTGACCCAACTAGCCAGTTGAGTTTACCAGGGCCTGGCCTGAACTCCAGTGACACCCCTTAGATGACAAGTCCTTGAGTATCCTCGAGTCAGCCACCTGTCTACTCAGTGCCAGAATCCACCCTGGAGCTGCTTCTAGCCTGGTGTTAGCTCCATTTTGCAGAAGACTGAGGCTCTTATCATCCCAACTCAGGGAGCAGTTCTTAGCTCAGCACCGGCCTACAGGCGACCGGACGGGCACAAGCCTCCGAGCCTGCCACTGCTGAGCCTAGCCAGTCGGTGCTGCGTGTCTGGGATAAGAAGATAAGAATTGTACTTTTTTTTTTTTTTTAGATTTATTTATTTTTATTTATATGAATGCACTATAGCTGTCTTCAGATACACCAGAAGAGGGCATTGGATCCAATTATAAATGGCTGTGAGTCACCATGTAGTTACTGGGAATTGAACTCAGAACCTCTGGAAGAGCAGTCAGTGGTCTTAACTGCTGAGCCATCTCCCCAGCCCCCAAGAATCGTTTTTTTTTTTTTCACTACATATTATATATTTGGGAGGGGGCATGTATAGGAGCTCTTTCCTCCATCTACCAGATAGATTACAATTATCAAACTCAGGTTTGGTGGCAAGTGCCTTTGCCACAGGGCCATGTTGTCAACCCAAGAGTATGTTCTTCTTGCCCGGAGCCCAGGGACAGGCCTCGGGCGAAGAGGACTGCCTTCTCCAAGTCCCTCCTTCGAACTTCTCAGATCAACACCAGGCCCTTGGGCTTAAGCCAAGTGCCCCTCCTTCCCCCAAGCCCTGAGATAGCCTCTTGAGACTCAGGGCAGCCTCTTTCCAGAACACACCCCACCCTTCTCCCCTGCTTCACCACCCATCTGGAAGCAGAGGGGTCAGCAGTGGCCGTCTCACAGGCTAGGGGCTGGGTCGTAGCTCGGCAGACCCAGCGCTTGCCTGGCATGTACAAAGCCCTAGCTTCTGCCACTGCCTGCCCCCTCCTAAGTCAGGTATCCTGCTGTGTGCCTATGGAAGCAGGAATAACAGAAGTAGGAGGACCGGGAGGAGTTCAAGGCCAGTCTGGGCTACCAGAGTCTGCACTGTGGTAGTTAACCTTGATATCAACTTGGTGGGATTTAGAATCGCCATTTGTGCATGAGGAAGTTTCTAGATTTGGCTAACTGAGACAGAAAGACTGCCCCTGACCGTGGGCAGTGCCATTCCATGGCTTGGCGCCCCAGGCAGAATAAACCGGAGAAAGTGAGCTGACCAGACTTCACGTCTCTCGGCCTCCTGACTGGGATGCACTGGGACCAGCGTCCTCAAGCTGCTGATGTCATGGCTTCTGCATCACGATGGACCACACCACAGCACCACAGACTGTGGGCCACCGTCGGAAGCTGGCCCTCCCTCCCTCCCTTCCTTCTGCCCCCCTCTTTTTGTAATAAAGTTTTATTGACATGCAGTCATAATCATTACCTTTACTCTTTTCTTTTCCTGTTTTTTTTTTTTTGTTTGTTTGTTTTTTTTCAAGACAGGGTTTCTCTGTGTAGCCCTGGCTGTCCTGGAACTCACTCTGTAGACCAGGCTGGCCTCAAACTCAGAAATCCGCCTGCCTCTGCCTCCCAAGTGCTGGGATCACAGGCGTGCGCCACCACGGCCCGGCTAGTGGATGTGTTCTTTATTTACATTTAAAATGTTATCCCCTTTCCAGGTGTCCCCTCCAGAGCCCCCATCCCATCCCCCCCTCCATCCGCCACTTTTATTGGGCATTTTGTTGTTTGTCACCACAACTAGAGAAGTAACCAGTAACAGCTGTCTAAACTCAAAACCAAGGTGCAAGGTCAGACGGGAGGTTAGGCCTGTCCTTCCTGACACACTGTGAGGACAAGATGCTGGGACGTACTTGCGTTTGGGCTTCAGCGGTGCTCAGAACAGAGCTGGGGCGGTCCTGTTTCACACATTCGGAAGAGGCCCTGCCGGCTCCCGCACAGCGCCTCCCTGCGGTTTCCATCCGGTAGCGCTGGTCCAGCTGCCTTGAGCTTTGTACCCACAGGCTCCCAGCAAAGCCCAGCGGTGCACACCCACCCCTCTCCCCAGAGAACCTCGGGAGGAAGGGAGCTCACCGCGGTGTTCAGAACCAGACAGGCGGGCACGGATGGAGGCCCAAGCCTGTAATCAGAGCGAGTGGGAGGCGGAGGCCGGAAGATCAGGAGATTGAGGCCACCCTTGACTCCAGAGAATCTGAGGCCAGTCTGGCTTGTGTGCCATCCTGTCTGGTGGGAAATGGGAAAGGCAATGAGACTGCCAACAGCCCAGATGTCCCACAGAGCCTGTCGATGGGATGTCCCGCCACACATGCCCACTGGGAAGTCTGTGTGGTGTGTAGCACGGCTCTCCATAGCGCATAGATTACATTTATATTTTGATTTTTTGTTTTGTTTTGTTTTGTTTTTGAGACAGGGTTTCTCTGTGTAGCCCTTGCTGTTCTGGAACTCACTCTGTAGACCAGGCTAGTCTCGAACTCAGAAATCCACCTGCCTCTGCCTCCCAAGTGCTGGGATTACAGGTATGCACCACTGCCTGGCTTACATTTATATTTTGAAATTGGGAAGGAGTGAGGGTCAGGGGCCAAAGTTGAAGGAATTGGTTCTCTCCTTCTGCCTTGTGGGTCCTGGGGTATCAACCTTGGGTTCTTGGTCCAGGATGATCAGATAAGGTTAAACAACTTAACCCTCACCAAGCCACCTTGCTGCCCACACTCTCTCCACTGAAGCGCTAGGGTTTGTTTATATACATTCCGCACTAGTTCTCACAATGGTGTTGTGAAGGGGAAACTACTGCCGACACCCCAGTGTAGCCGAGAGGCTTTATGCACTAAGCCTGTCACTTTCACACTGTATGTGGAAGAGCTGGGATTCGAACCCGTGCCATCTGCCCCTACAGCCTGGACTCTGAGTCACCACCCTAAAATGTTGTAGAAAGACCTTTCTGCTTAGAAACTGCTTTGACAAACAGGCCTCCAACGGTGTGGTGTAGAATTCTGGTTGTATTGGGGGGAGTTGGGCCCAAGCCCGTGTGATTGGGAAGACTATGAAAGAAGCAAACACAAAACACGTGTTTTATTTGTATTTTGGTGTTGGGGTCAAACCTAGGACCCTACAGACTCCAAGTAAACATGGGGTACACTTCCAGCCCTCTAGCTTCCTCTTCACACCAACTTTATGAGATTGACACTTTACAAAGATGGAAAAACAGAGACTTATTGTCTTGCCCAAGGTCACACAGCTAATAAATTCCAGTCAGGATTTGAACCCAGACTGCTTGGCTGGGTTGAATGAATGGCCATCCCCAAGGCCTAGCGGAAGCTCACACCCTTGGCCAGGTCAATCTTCAAGAGTAAGAATGGGGGCCCAACTACCTCATGGTCATTACCTGGGTTAGTGACCTCAACCACTACCACTCAAGGGAACAAACAACCTGAAGGGGAGGATTGTTTATTTGGGTTTTGTGGGTATGTGGGTTTTTATTCCATGGTTATTGGCTCTGCTGATTCTGGGTCTGTGATAATGGTGAGTTTCACCAGACTAGGAGCACATAGCGGGACTGTTCACCTCAGGGTAGGCAGGAAGCAGAGAGAAAGAAAATATAGGAGAGGCCCATTGCAAGACAGAGCCCCAAGGTCACGCCCCACTGGCCTGTGTTCTCTGAGAGCTCCTACCTCCTACCTTTCACCAACCACTTCCCTACCAGGCCGTTCTAGAGTGAAATTGTCACAGGATGAACCATTGAATCTGTTCCAGTTCCTTCCCTATTGCTGTGTGGTAAAACGGCCAACAAAGCGACGCACAGAGGAAGGCTGGGTGGACTTGGTTCACTTGGGGGTCCAACCTGATAGGGATAGCCTGGCAGGAGGACATCAGGGTGCTGCGCACAGTCACCAACAAGAAACAAAGGGAGGGGCTGGGGAGAACGCTCGCTCACCTATGAACGGCACTCCCTGCTCTCCTGGAGGACCTAGGGCTCTGTTCCCAGAACCACATGGACGCTCACAGCCATCCCTAACTCCAGTTTACCTCCTAGGGGACCTGGCCCACATGTGCTGCATAAACATACATGTAGGTAAAGCACTCATACACATAAATAAACACACCCTGAAGAGAAGGGAGATGAATACTGCCACGCGTCTCTTTCCACGCTGTCCAGGATCCCGCCTGTAGAATTACGCTGCTGCCCACATCCGGTTGGTCTTCCTGCCTCCATTCGCCTGATCTACAGACTCTCTCACAGGCGCACCCGAGGCTCGTTTCCAAGGCGATTCTAAGTTCCATCAAGTTGTCAATGAAGATCGACCATCACAAGTACCTAGCCCAGCCAGGCTGACAAGGCGCACGCCTGTAATCCCAGCCTCAGGAGGCAGAGGCAGCTGAGTTTCTGGGAGTTTGAGCCCAGCCTGGTCTTCAAAGTGAGTTCTAGGACAGCCAGGGCTACACAGAGAAACCCTGTCTAAAGGCGGACAAGGAAGGGTGGAACGTTCCAGTCTCCAGGACTCAGTCATTTCCCGAAAGTTCCATTATCCAACAGCCAAGTCCCAGGACACGAGCCTTTTGGGAACATGTCACATGCAAGCCAGAACAGCGACCATGCTGTGGCATGGGAAGGTGTCCTCTGCTCCTACGGAACCCTGATTTTACAGAAAGTACATGACTGGCCCCGCTTGCTCCCACATTCCTGGGGAATGTCTGTCTGGCCACTAGAACAGGATCCCACAAACACAGGACACATGCCCGCCTTCCCTTCTAGAAGCTGTACCAGGCATGCTTGAGTGCCTTCAGATTCCCAAAAAATCCTGCCAGCAGGGCAAAGCAGGTTACCTTATTTGGCTCCTAGGGAAACAGAGACAGTGGTTCGGTAACCTGGGAGGCAGAAATGCAAAGTTCGCAGCACGTGTCTGCCGTCAGGTGCGTGTGGTTGGGGTCCAGCCCTGGTATTTATGAGCTGTGCAACTTTGGTAGTGACGTCATCTCTTTAGGCAGCCATTTCTTCATCGGCAAAGCAGAGGCGATGCTGCCTGTGCTCGGAGGCTTGGAGGGAAGATTAAGTAAACCAGGCAGTGGTGGCACAGGCCTTAAATGTCAGTAAGTGGGAGGCAGAGGCAGGCCAATCTTACATTTGAGGCTAGCCTGGTCTACAGACCAAGTTTTAGGACAGCAGGGCTATGCAGAGAAATCTTGTCTCAATTTAAAAAACAAAACAAAACAAACAACAAAAACATCCAGGCAGGTTAACTGTGTAACCGAGCGGTGGGAACGGCGGCTCGCCCGCTTCCCCAGCACAGCTGAACAGCCTGCTGTGCTTTCTCCCCTTCATTTAGAATGTGTTTCCCAAGAGCCTCCTTCCTAGGTGCCCTCTGTGATTTATGGGGTAAGGCTTATTTCTCTGCTCATCTGTGTGAAGAACTTGGTTCACATGTACAAGTACATGCATGGAGGTCAGCGGAGGACATCGGATGTTGTGATGACCATCTTTATCACCCTGGAGACAGGGTCTCTCAGTGAACCTGGAACTTCCTTGGTAGCCAGCAAACCCCAGGGATTCTCCTGCCTCCGTCCCCTGCAGCATTGCTACCAAGTCCAAGTCCAAGAGTCCAAGAGGCCCTGCCTGGCTCTTTGTGTGGGGATTTGAACTCTGGTCTGAATGCCTGCACAGCAAGTATCCTTACACACAGAACCATCTCCCCAACCCACAATGGGGTACATTTTAAAGATATGTTTTGTGAGACGGGCAGTGGTGGCGCACGCCTTTAATCCCAGCACTTGGGACGCAGAGGCAGGCGGACTTCTGAGTTCAAGGTCAGCCTGGTCTACAGAGTGAGTTCCAGGACAGCCAGGGCTACACAGAGAAACCCTGTCTCGAAAAACCAAAACCAAAACCAAACAAACAAAAAACAACAAGAAGAAAGAAAGAAAGGAATAAAGAAAGAAAAAAAGAAAGAAAAAAAGAAAGAAAGAAAGAAAGAAAGAAAGAAGAGATAAAGGGAGAAAGAGGGAGGAAGGGAATGAGGAGAGAGAGAGAGAGAGAGAGAGAGAGAGAGAGAGAGAGAGAATGAGAAATGAGAAAGCAAACCAGCATGCCCCTTCACCTCTTTCTGAGACCCAAACCTGAGCCTGGTTCGTGTTCTGCCCCAGAACTCCAGAATCAGCTCTAACCCTAGACCCTGGCTTTCTGACAGGGTGGGCCAAAGGATCAAGTCTAAAGGATGGGCGGCTGTCAAGCAGAGTGCTTTCTTTCAGACTGAGCACAGAGCCAGGTGTGGCGGTGCTTATCCTAATCCCAGCACTCCGGAGACAGAAACCCTAGAACTGCTGCTATAAGTCCACAGTCTGGTCTACACAGTGCGTTCCGAGCCAGGACTATGTAGAGATACCGCAGCTCAATAAAATACAACGAATAAAGCCAAGCCCAGTAGGGAGCTCCCAAGAGGAATCCAGCCAAGACTGGCTGCGCGAACAACCATATTGAATACACGTTGCTTCTCCCTCCCGTGACCTGCCTCCATGCTAGGCCAGCCCTGCAGCCTGAGATAAGACCTTTGGCGGGTGTCTCTCCCTATCGCTCCTTCAAGTGGATGTCGGGGACCCCAGTGAAGGCTGCAGCTGGCAGAACAGAACGCGGGCCCAGCAGCAGACAGAGATGGGCTCAAAGTACCCGCGCTCCCTCCGCTGCTGCCTGCCCGTGTGGGCCTTAGTGCTACAGACAGCTTTTATTCTCCTCTTCTGTTTCTTCATCTCTCAGGACACCGACCCTGCGGATCACAAGTTCACAGCGAACTATCAAGGTGAGGGGCCGGGGGGAAGGGGTCAAATCGTCCAGGGGTAGGGGAGGTGTGCGGCCCCACAAGGATACAGGCACTCCATTCTACACTATTCCCAAGAAGAGGGGTTCTGAGCCCTTCCACAGGTTGCGCGCAGACAGTGTGGGTTGGGCTTTTGGGGTGGCTGGGAATTTCTCTCTTCCAAGAGCCCCACCTGGATTTGTGGGCACAGTACAGGGGGTCTGCTTCTGTGTGCTCCTGAGTTCCCTGTGCAAATGGTCTTTATAACATTCTCTGTCCCTGTCCCCTCCTTTGTAGCAACTGTCATGCTGGTTGTATTGTGTTGTGTGGTGGTGGTGGTGGTGGGGGGTCTTTGTCACTTCTTCCTTTAAAAACAAAAGTTATGTTTATAATTCTTAATTAGATGTATGTGTCCCCATGTGGGGGTGCATATGAATGCACCTCTCTGGGGGGGGCACGGCATCCCCTGGGAACTGGTATTATAATGAGTCATCGAGTGGGATGCTGGGAACCAAACACTGGTCCTCTGCAACCAAGAGCCCCTCCCCCACCCCACCTTCGCTTGCTGGCTCTTGTCTATGTACACCGTGTCCCCTCCTCCAGGGCTGGCAAGCCTGCTTTGGGTTCGAATCCAGAGCCGAAAAAGAGCAGCTGCCGGGGAGTGTGGAATGAGGGTTTATTCTATGTGTGGTTGTGATGAGAACGACCCAGACAAGTCACAGGTCCACAGTGGTGTGTGTTTGCTCCTGTACAAAACATCCCAACATGTCTGAAGCCTCTGCTCTCCCAGGCTGACGTGATGAACAGATGGGCCCCTCGAGGGGTGTCCCCGAGGGGTGTCCCCGAGACAGAGCTCCAGCCTGAGCCAGCTAGCTGGAAGCAGAGGAGGCCACCCCGAGGCTCCTGCTAGTTCTAATTCCTTTTCTCTGTGTGTGTGGATTTTTGAGACAGGGTTTCCCTCTGCAGCTCTAGCTGTCCTAGAACGCATTCTGTGGACCAGGCGGCAGGCTTTGAACTCAGAGACCTGCTTGCTTCGGTCTCCTGGGTGCTGGGTTTAAAGGTGTGTGCCACCATCACCTGGTTCATTCGCTTGTTTTACATCCAACCCGATGTTCATTTTAACTTTGTTCCTTCCTGTTTCTCGGCTAAGGTGAGTACTGCGTGCATGGTGAGGTCTGCACACATGGGTCAGGGAGCTGGTCTTTACGGAGCACTTGCTGTATACGAGGCACTCTCCAAATAACTTCCTGTTGGTCCCTTACAACAACCCAATGAGGCAGGCTGCTCTGGGTGTTTCTCACTGAGAAACTAGGTACTCTGATGTTGTCACTGGTCCATGTCACCTAGCAACACATCAGGCTGACTGTCAGGCATGCTGGTGTCTCATGCCCCCCCCACTCCCGGTCACACTTAGCTCCTAACCAGTAAGTATAGTTGCAGGAACCACCTCGGCCAACTGACACCTGCAAGCTGACCCCAACTTCTCTATGTCCCAAATAAACAAATAAACTAATGAATGTGATTCTTAAAAGTTCTGTAATGCAACGGAAATTTTTAAAAATTAATAAATAGGGCAGGAGAGGCGGCACAGGGGTTAAAAGCCAGAGGAACCAAGTTCAGTTCCTACTATGTACATTTATGTACTATGTCCAGGTCTAGGGCATCTAATGCCCTCAATGGTCTCCTTCTAAACCCATGCACCCACACCACCACTACTACTACTACTACTACTAATAATAATAATAATAATAATAATAATAATAAATGAATAAATAAAAAGGATTGAAAGAATTATCATGTAAAAAAAATTTTCAACGCAGGACAAAATGGCACATACCTTTAATCCTAGCACTCAGGAGTCAGAGGCAGGTGGATTTCTGTGAGTTCAAGGCCAGCCTGGTCTACAAAGAAAATTCTGGGATAGCCAGGGCTGTTACACACACACACACACACACACACACACACACACAGAGTTTAAAAAAGAAAGAGAGAATTAACATGTATAGATAGATAAAGACCATCAGTTTTTACATAAGAAATAAAGCGGAGTGCTAACGCTTTCTTCCAGCAACTTCTCAGGACTGCCTGGACATCTTTCATGCTGCGTGTGCCTTGCTCCCCTGACCTCGTCTGGGTGGCCAGACGGGCACGGGGTGAGAGCACAGGAGAGAGGAGTCAGAGTCAAGACCCATTTAGGAGATCAAATCAGCTACACTTGATGAGAAGGAGGCGGGCGGGATGACTGACCTGGCAGACAGGTGACAGGGTGACAGCCTAGCACATCAGTTTCTATTACTGATGAGACTCCATGCCGGAGGCTACTTACGAAGGAGAGCATTTGATTGGGGCACAGTTCCGATGATGGTTAGAGTACACGAAGGTGGCGTGAGGCCACAGGGGCGGGAACAGCTGGGAGCTCAAGTCTCAGACCTCGAGCAGGAGGCCACGAGATTGCTCTGGATGGCAAGAGGCTCTTGAAGCCTCAACGCCTGCCGATGTGACTAACATGCCTCCTCCAGCCAGGCCACACCTCCTAACCATCCTCAGAGTCCACCAGTCAAGGACCAATCACCCACACAGATGGGCGCAGGGAGGGTATTCTCACTCAAACCACCACACTTCACCAGTTCTTAAAGAAACACAAGAACAGCCACCGGATGTGTAAGCCAACAGGCAGTGTTTTGTACATTCTGGGCTGAAAGCGGAGATGTTTGTGAGATGCTTAGGGGAAGCAGAATCTTTCGGTCGGCTATGGCTGTGTAATTACACCCCCAACTTCAGTGCCTTGACTTCATGTCATGCCGGGTGATGGTGGGGTGCCCTGTGCCTTTAATCCCAGCCCTCGGGAGGCACAGGCAGGTGGACCCCTGAGTTCGAGGTCAGCCTACTCTACAGAGCGCACCATAGGATAGGCAGGGGTGGGGAAGAGCAACCCCGTGTGTCATTTACCCACGACCACCATTCTGTGACTCAGTGGCAGCTTCACTTAGGGTCACTCATCTATCCAAAACCTAGGAGTTTAGCCGGGGCAAGATGGCTCCACCCGGCCTCATTTCCCCACGGCAAGCATAGGTGCCGGTGGGAGCATCCCGCCAGCCGCAGCAAATGGGAACAGAGTGGAGGGACGCATTTACACGGTGTCTACTGATATCCCATTGTCTAAGGCTAATTACAAGGTTGAATTCGCGTGGGAGCAGCCTATGCCCCAGAGGCACGCCCCGCTGGGGGCCATCTGGAACAGTTTACCGGAGACAGCCCCAACCTATGACTGCCAAACTGGGGAACTATCTCTTGGGACCTTTGCTTAATAAGCCACCATTGGTCCCTGCTCTCCTGGGAGTGGGGGGGAACAGGGTTATGGGGAAACAAGAGGGGTTCTCCAGTGATGAATCAGCACCCCACACCTGGTACCTCCATCCCAGGGAGAGCAGAGACTCTGGGGAAGGGCTGGGTGCAGGGTGGGGTGGGGGTGGGGCTTGGCTGAAGAGTTCCTCCCCTATGCCTTGTTTCCTTGGACTATCAGAAGGGGCTAAGGGCGGGTGGGCAGGCCCCGAAGGGGAAAAGGAAAGAGGTCTGTGTGGACAGATTCTGAGCTGTCGTTATCTAAAAGCATCATCAGCCTAGGGAGGGACCCGGCAGCCGAAGTAAGACATCTAATGTATCCGAGTGTGTTCCTGTCACTGTACCAGACCTTTCAGAAGCCAGTGAGTAGGTGTCGCCACCCATTTTACAGATTGGGGAGCTGGGGCACAGACAGAACCGGGCCTTAACCCTGACACGCAAATCCGGGTCTCACTGCACACGGAGAAGAGACAGGAGGGCGTATGGCGTTCGAATCTCTGTCACCGTTTAGCAGCTGTGTCACCTGTGCTCGCCACAGCAGCCCTCTGTGCCTCCCTTCCTCCACCTGTAAAATGGGAAAGATAACCGGTGATTATCACAGACTGAGATGGAGGCCCGGGTCCGGTCGTGAGGACGCTGGAGACCCCGAAATCCCCCCCCCCATTACTTTGCGGCTGTGTTCACAGGTACTTTCTTACCTCCCAGAAGGCCTGAAACTTCACTTCCAGCACGCAGTGAAATTCCTCCCCTCCCAGTCCTCTCAGCTCCTTATCAAACTCCAAACACCTTGCAGGCCACCAGTTTATCAGCCCTGGCTGGCGTGGTGTGGTGGCAGCTGAGGCTACCGCCCAAGTAGGTGCCCAAGCCTCTGGGCAGGACTCAGCCCTGGGATGGGGGATGGGAAGGGGCGGGTGTGAGCCCTGAGAAGAGTGAGTCCGAGCCTGGAGCCTCTGGAAAGGAAATGTGAAAAGCTGGGTTTCAGGGGTGGGGGTGGGGGTGGGTGGGGGTGGGGGAGCAGGGAGGGCGCCCGAGGCCAGATGTTATCGCTAAAGAGCAGGACTGACTGCACAGGTTCCAGAAACAGCGACAGAGCGTCTGGGACCTGTTTCTCTTAAGTCTCTTCCAGCCTAAGGCACTCTTTCCTGCCTTGGGACCCCCTGAGGCCTATAGGAAGTGAGGGGAGGGGGGTGGTGGGGGGCGGTGGCGGGAGACCCTATTCCTGGAATTGGCAGCAGGGCCCAGGAAATGCCTAGCCCCACCCCCACCCTCTAATTTCTAACCTTCAGGCTCAACTCTGTCCCCCCCCCAACCCCTTCTTCAGAATGTCCCAGGGCCATAAGGGGGACGGAGATTATCAAGCCCAATCCTATGATTTCCAGGGAGGGAAACTGAGGCTCAGAAAGGACAAAAGACTTGCCTGAGATCCCTTTGCACACCAGAGCTGGAGCCTGCCTACCTGGGAGAAAAGCACTCACTATACCAGAGCAGAGTTCAGTACAGGGGTGCTGTGTGGCCCCAAGAAAGTCACGACCTCACACGCCACTAGTCCCCCTCCCTGCCTGCAGTGGCACTGCACAGATGCCGAGTGACAGGCAGGTGATGGTGTGTGAGAGAACTGTGCATATTTCTCGGGGGGGGGGGGGAATGGTTTCCGGTGGGCCACAGCTTCCGGTCTCAAATGTACATGGTCCCTTCACACATCCCAGGCTTGGCTCCTGAGGAATTGGAACCACCCTAAGAGGATGTGCAAAGGATGCTGTGTTCCTCCACTCACCCCATAGCGTTGCCAAGAAAATGGACAGGGAAATGGGATCCCACACTACCACCCCCCCACGTCAGGGGAGAAGGTGGGGTCTCCTGAATGCCAGTCCTTAAGGGCCTTCCTTGATCCTTGGCCACCTCCTGCATCCCAGGGGTGTCATCACCCACTGACAGCCTACTTCAGTGAGACACTGTATGCATTCTCCAAAGGAAGTGAGTTTCAATGGCCTCTGACGCCAAAGGAACTTTCCAGTCATGACAGTGTCCACCTTGTGTGCAGTCAGGACTGAGACCAGGAGACTTCTTCCTGGGGTGAGTGATTGGTAAATAGCTCTCTCCACAAGCCAGTTCCTGGTCAGAAACACCTCCATTACACTGGCCCAAATTCCCTCAGCCGTTCACGGCCACCCAGAAGGTGGGAAAATATGTCTCACCAGAAATTCCATTTGTTGGCACTCTGTTGGCTGGGACTTGAGAAAGAAACTGCCAAGAGCTCAGGTAAGCAGGCAGCTTGTTAGATGGCCGAGTCCCCTGGGGCTCTGCCTGTGCACAGAAGGCTGTAGTGGCTGGCACCGCACTTACACGGCGGCCATCGTGGTAATAACTGATAGGTTATTTCTAGGCTGGTGAAATGAACCAATTCAAGGCAGATTAGAATATATTAAAGACAGGTTTACTGGGAAGCTGCTCTCCGGCGAGAGGCGAGATCACTGGCCCCGAGGACGGAAGCCAGAGAAGTCACCATGGGGAGCAAGAATGGAGTGGGGGTGGGGAGAGAGACAGTTTTGCAGAGAGGAGGAGGAAGAAGAGAGGGAGGGAGACCAAAACATCTGGATTAGATCTGGAGGAGCCTCTGGGGAGGGGCAGCGCAGCCCCTGGCCTGGGAAGTCCCGGGTTGGGGGTGGGGTGTGCCAGGTAAGGACCTGCAGGCCAGGTCTGCTTTAATATGTAAAACATACACCTCGGGTCAGGCCGGGCTCCTGGCCTTGATTCAAAAACAGGTGAGTCAGCCTGTCCTTGGTCTGTGAATGAAAAGGAGGGAGCGAGCATCCCAAGGAGAAGGGTTTTTTGTTGTTCTTGTTTCGGGGTATTTGGGTTTTGAAGACAGAGTTTCTCTGTGTAGCCCTGGCTGTCCTGCAATTCACTCCGTAGGCCTGAATGGCCTTGAATTCGGAGATCTGCCTGCCTCTGCCTCTGAAGGGCCAGGGAGGGTTTCTATTGTAGATCTCAGGAAGAATACAGCTAGAGGCGCCAACAGGGATCCAGACTGAACCAGGCCATTCAAGAAAAGAGATGGAGAGAGTGGGGGGAGGGGGACCCACAGACCAAGAGAGCCAAAAGTGAGCTCAGCAAAAGAAATCAAGAGAGCTAGAGACCCGAGGGGGCGCGAGGGGGTGGGGTGGGGTACCAAAAGAACACGTGGTCAAGATGTCATGGTCAGATAGGGACAGAAAAGCTCCGGGAGGGGAAGCTCACTAGGCTGGAGACATTCAGAAGGGCAGGGATGAGATGACCAGAGATGACGTCGGCACCGCACAAGCCTGGCGGCCAATGCCTACTCTGGAATGCTAAGAGGCGCCTGGGGTAGTTCTTGTCCAAGGTTTCCCTGGGACGTGACAGCATCAGGCACTGAGCACTAAGAGGACCAGGACCGAGGGAGAAATGGGAGTGCTTGGAGCAGGAGCTGGGGACTGCCCAGTGGGACTGTGGGGGACCATCAGACCAGTAAGAGTGACACCTTGGCGTCCCTCCCTGCTCAGTAGTCATTATCCCATTATTCAGATGAGAAAGTTGAGGCCCAAAGAGGCGAGGCAGTTTGGCCAAATTCTCTTCAATGATCTCAGGTGTCTCCTCAGGTGGCCACCGTGTCCGACTCTCACCCTTCTCCCCTTGTCCCCACCCACCCCACCCCTCGCCATTCACAGTCCTCCAGGATTTGACCCTTGTGGCGGCCTTGGGATTCGGCTTCCTGTCCTCATCCTTTTGGAGACACAGCTGGAGCAGTGTGGCCTTCAACCTCTTCATGTTGGCCCTCGGGGTGCAGGGGACAATCTTACTGGACCATTTCCTGCGCCAGGTCCTTCAGTGGAACAAGATCAACAATCTGTGCAGGTAACTGAAAGGCATCTGGGTCACATGGGCACTTGGGATGCGGAGGGGGAAGGTTCTAGAAGATCATGACCTCTTGACACCCCCGCACCCCGGCATACAAAGTACATAGAATACACTGTTTCTACAAGATTTTCATTGCTTTAAAAAAAAAAGCAATGAAACCTTTAAGCCCAGCACTTGGGAGGCAGAGGCAGGTGGATTTCTGAGTTCCAGGACAGCCAGAGCTACACAGAGAAACCCTGTCTCGAAAAACCAAAAAAAAAAAAAAAAAAAAAAAAAAAAAAATCTAATTTAATTGGCCCTGCTGGGTGTGGGTGTGCCAACCCTGTGGTACGCTAGGGATCTGGTGTATCTCTCCCTGGATGGAGTCTCCTTATTTTGTTATTAATGACTCGGACTGTCATTATGAACAACAGACAGAGGTTAGTAGGAAAGGTAAGAAAAGGAATAAACAAACACAAAACAGAACAGGAAACAGAGGTGTCACCCTGAGGGGCACTTTTTTTTTTTTTTTTTTTTTTTTTTTTTTTTTTTTTGGTTTTTCGAGACAGGGTTTCTCTGTGTAGCCCTGGCTGTCCTGGAACTCACTCTGTAGACCAGGCTGGCCTCGAACTCAGAGATCCACCTGCCTCTGCCTCCGGAGTGCCGGGATTAAAAGCATGCGCCACCACCGCCAGGCTGAATGAAGCTCTTTAAGCACCCTGTGTCAGGGTCTTTCCCGCACACCGTGCGGTGACTTCTGTACTGAGCTTGTCAGCACAGTAAGCACTCACCTAGCATAGCCTGTCTGGTGGCAGTGACCACTGAGCCACCCCACACACTGAGTCACTCCTGGTCCACACGGGACCCCTTCCCCATGTCCTGTTCTTACCTTCCCCTCGCTCCTTCGAGCCTCACGAACAGCGGTGCATGCTGGGAAGGCTGCGTGCAGACAGGCGGACTCCGGCTTTAGATCCAGGCCAGCCGGGACCTCATGTTTGTCATCAGTAGGTAGCAGCCATCCTTCCGACTCCCTGGCCTCTTGTACAGTATGGGGAACATAGTGCCGACTGTTGGAGGGTGATCTGTAAACTTGGGCATCTCCGTAGCCTCTCCGCTGCATCCGGATGCCAGCTTCATTAAGTCCCTAGGCTTCAGAGGAAAGCGCAGTGCCACCTCCCCCAGGAAGCCCTCCACGATCAGCCCAGTTGGCTCAGCTGTCTCAGGAAACCCCTTGTCAACCAAAATCACGTTGAAAACCAAACAATGTCTTTCTCGACCCGAATCCCCACACCAAGCCTGCACGCTTGTCCAGGGGAGGAAGGATTTGACAGTCTCCATAAGGCCAGCCTCGATTTACTGCGAGTTTCCTCTTCAAGTCCTTGTCAGTCTCTTTGTATTATATGCACATGTACAATGTCTTCCTTCTAACCACGGCTCCGGGAAACACATTCTTATTTTACTGGCGGACGCCCGTGAGCTGAACTGGCCGCTTGGGCGGTGGGCCGGCAGGGACACAGCGCCCTCTACTGAGCATGAGTGGCCACAGCAGAAAGGAAGCGTGAGGTGGCGGTGGGATTCAGGCAGCCCTGTCCCCGGGGAAGAAAAAGCCACTCTGAGTCACAGGGCCTTATAGGAGAGGCTCCGAGACTCCGAGCATCCCTGCAGCGTGGGTTTGTGCAAAGAAAACTCAGACCACAGATGCCACCCTGATGGGGCGCAGGAGAGCCCCGCTCTGCTGCAGTAGCCCTCTTGTGGACTGTGGGCGGGGCCTGATGAGAGACCACGCCTCCTCATCCTCTCTCCCCCCCTCCCTTCTCTCCCCTTCCCATCACCTCCCTTCCCCTCCCCTCTCTCCCTCTCTCCCCACCCCGCTTCTCAGCATCCAGATAGCTACGGTGAGCACCTTGCCCGTGCTGATCTCAGCGGGCGCTGTCCTGGGGAAGGTCAACTTGGTGCAGCTGGCTGTGATGGTGCTGATAGAGGCAATGGCCTTTGCTGCCATCAGACTTGCGGACAAGAAGGTCTTCGATGTGAGTTACCAGGGCTATGGGGGGGGGGACCTTGGAGGTGGGGAGGTAGGGATACCCCAACTGGAGCTGCGAGTGGTTAGACTCCACTGACGGTTAAACACAGTAAGCGAGGACATGGAGGTTTTGGCTTATATTTATTTATTCATTGATTTATTTTATGTATCTGAATGCTCTATCTATATGTACACCTGCCCGCCAGAAGAGGGCATCAGATCCCGTTACGGATGGTTGTGAGCCATCATGTGGTCGCTGGGAATTGAACTCCGGACTCTGGAAGAGCAGCCAGTGCTCTTAACCGCTGAGCCATCTCTCCAGCCCTTTCATAAGGTTATTAAGGGATGCATAAGATGAATTCCCAGAATGCACTAGTCAGGGTTCTCTAGAGAAAGAACTGACAGAATATGTGTGTGTGTGTGTGTGTGTGTGTGTGTTTGTGTGTGTGTGTTATCAGAGTGACTTACAGACTGTGGTCCAACTAGTCCAACAATAGCTATCTCCCAGTGGAAATCCCAAGAATCCAGCAGGTGCTGCAGTCGTGAGGCTGGATGTCTCAGCTGGTCTTCAGCAGACACTGGAGTCCTAGAGAAGTAGGTTCTAGCACCTGCGAAGGACTAAACTTGCCAGCAAGGGTGAGGGCAAGCCGGCAAAGAGCAGAGCTTTTTCTTCCTAGGAGTGGCCCAGATTTAAGGTGGATCTTCCCACCTCAAAAGATTGGGGCTTAAGGTGGATCTTTCCACTTCAAAAGAGTCAGTCAAGAAAAATTGCCCGTGGGAGTACCCAGTCTCTCCAGTTTCAGTTCATTCTAGACATAGACAGCAACCAAGAATAGGCAGCAGGTGTAGTCACCCTGGCAGCGGTCCAGCAAGTTACAGGTTGTCTTATTTTATGTTGATGGGGGTTTTGTTGTTGTTTTATTGAGACAGAATCTCACTCTGTAGCCCTGGCCAGCCAGGAACTTGCTACATAGACCAGGCTGTCCTCAAACTTACAGAGATCTACCTGTCCCTGCTTCAAGAGTGCTGGGGTTAAAAGTCTGCACTGCCACACCCACCCCTAGTGTCTTGTGTGTCAACCCAAGGTCAGCATAACCTTCTTACTGAGAGGGATTGCTCTCAATCTAGGTTTGAGTCTAGGTTTGAAGCCATAATGGTGCCAGTCCGATGGCTTTCCCAGTCCCTCTGCCTGAACCTTGACCCTGCCGTGACCCCGAGAGATGAGAAGGCCAGCCTTCTCACCTCATAGTTGAGAAAGCCAATGCCCAGAGAGGGAAAGGAGCTACCCCCAAATCGCACAGCATCATAGCGGCAGGGCCCGGGGGGCACCGGAGCCCCGGCCTCTATTAGCAGTAAAAGCGCTGGAGCTGATGTCGAGCCTGAGGTGCACCCCAGCTCTGCCCCCGGCAGAATCCGTGATAACTTCTTAGTGCCTCGGCTTCTTCATTTGCCTCTGGAGGGCGGCGCCCCTGCCTCAGTGGTCTGGGGAGTGCGGGTATTAATCCACTGACATAAGATGGGAAAGAGCAAGGTCGCTCAAGCATGAGGATCTGAGTTCAAATCCCCAGGACCCTTGAACAATCAAGGTGCAGCTGAGTGCGTGGCCCCAGCACTGGGGGTCGGGAGACGACACACGGCTGTGCTGGGCTGCCTGCCATCCTGGCTCCAGGCTCAGTGAGAGACCCTGTCTGAAGGAAATGATGTAGAGAGACGGAGCATTAACCTGAAAACAAACACACACACACACACACACACACACACACACACACACACACACACACAAAGAGAGAGAGCCTTAGTTATGCTTTCATTGCTGTGATAAACACCATGAGTGAAGCAGGTTGCCGAGGGAGGGAGGGAGGGGCTTGTTTCAGCTCCCAGGTGGCCATCCGTCCTGAAAGCAAGTTAGGGAAGGGACTCGAGGCAAGAAGACAACCTGAAGCCCTGGAGACTTGCTGCTTATGGCCCGTTCTCTCGGCTCGCTCTCTCATATAACCTGCCTAGGAGTAGAGCCGCCCACAGTGGGCGGCCCCTCCCACGGCTGTTCACAGCAGCCGTGTCCTCTAGCCACGCCTCAGGCCCCTCCCCCTCCCGCCTCCCCACCCGGCCATGGTTTCTTCGTACTTTCCTGGTCTGTACACCATAGTCCTTGCCCATAATTCACAGACATAAATATGGCAAAGGCGAGTAGGCTACGCAAGCATTCACGGAATGAACTATATTTAAGCTCAATGTTAGGTGTATCTGAGACAGGGTCTCTCTCAGTTTTGTAGCTCAGGCTGGCCCTGAAATCACAGCATCCTCTTACTCCAGGCTTCTGTGAACCGGAAGTGCAGGCATGTCGTCTTTCTGGTCCTTGGCTTGCATCTGCGTGAGCGAGGCTCTTAGCATCACCGTCCATTTAAGAAGAACTGCCCGAGAGTGCCTGTTATATACCAGGCCTTCTCAGGACCGCGGCAAAATACACCTTCCCGGAACTTGTGCTTCAGAAGGAATGGTTACCAGTAAAAAGTGAAATGGACAAAAGGTGTGTCATGTTAGTGACAAATTCTATAGCGAAAAGTAAACCATAGATAGGGCTGGAGAGATGGCTCAGTGGTTAAGGGCACTGACTGCTCTCCCAGAGGTCCTGAGTTCAAATCCCAGCACCCACATGGTGGCTCACCATCTGTAGTGGAATCTGATGTCCTCTTCTGGAGTATCTGAAGACAGCTACAGTGTTTCCACATACATAAAAATAAATAAATATATCTTTTTGAAAGGAAAAGTAAGCCATAGAAAGGCGGTGCAGACATCTGAGGGGCGGGTAGGACACCAGACACCAGTCGGGAAGCTCTACCAATAGCTTTTGAGGCTCAGGAGAGTGTCTGTCAGCAGCCGTCAGCCCCGGGAGAGAGTCCATCTGTCCAGAGACCCTGGCTCTCTGTCCACACCCTTCACACACCGCGCCATTTGGTTACCCTAGAAAGCAGACTGAGATGTACCTGCCTGTTGCTCACCTCCAAGGCCTGACCACTCCCTCCTCCCCGCCCCTCCTCCCCCCCGCCACCCCCCTCCGCCCAGGGGGCGAGCATTGCAAGCGGTTGTAGAGCGAGCCGCCCGGCTGGAGGTGAGCTGAGTTGAAAGCAGGCGGAGTGGAGGTGTGGAGAGAAGAGAGGTGAGGCGCGAGCCAGAGCGGAGCTCACGGGGTCCCCCTGCTGGTCACGGAGAGGAGAGGCACTCTGAGGGAAGTGGAAACCCTGGGGGACTCTGAGCAGGCCAGTGGCAGGTTCGACCCCTGCTTGGAGAATGTGCAATAGGCACAGGGATGGGAACAGGAAGTCCACCCGGAAGGTTCCGGGAGGAATTTGGGGTATCCTTGACGGTGGCTTTGGCCAAGGCAGCGGCAGTGAGGAGTGGAGAGTAGACCAATTCTGCATGGTTTGGGGTTTTTTTTGGGGGGGGAGTGAAGACCCTGAAAACAGCCTTTACTCTAAGTCCACTAAGAACCAGGCCCAATGCCGGGCGGTGGTGGCGCACGCCTGTAATCCCAGCACTTGGGAGGCAGAGGCAGGCAGATTTCTGAGTTTGAGGCTAGCCTGGTCTACAGAGTGAGTTCCAGGACAGCCAGGGCTACATAGAGAAACCCTGTCTGGAAAAAACAAACAAAAAAACAAGCAAGCAAGCAAACAAACAAACAAAAGAACCAGGCCCAAGGCTTATTAAACTCACAGCGTATGAGGCATGAGTCGTGTGAGCCCAGAGAGTGTCCAGCGGTGACACTTGTCACTCCAGGCTTAGCTGCTCGCCCGCTGGCTCTTCTGAGGCGGAGGCCAGCTGGCTGGACAAGCTCTGAACGGCAGGCCCGAGTTCAAGTCCTGCCTCCTGCAGGAAGCTCAGGGCTGTCTCGGAGGCAGCGAGCCCTTCGCCTGGGACTCAGACGCTCACCAAACCATTGCGCTCTGTTGCAGATGACAGACCACGTCGTCATGACGCACGGCCACGTGTTCGGGGCCTATTTCGGGCTGACCGTGGCTTGGTGGCTTTCCAGGTCTCTGCCCAGGAGAGTGGTTGAGAACATCCCGGCAGAAAAGGTCCAGATGGCTACGAGCTCCAGTCTGTTTGCCATGCTGGGTAAGGGCTGGGCGATCCACCTGAACAGAGTCCCGACATCACTCAGGCTTGCTGGGAGATCTCTCCTTGACCTCTGACCCCAAAGGTCCCTATCCCTTCCACACAGGTCCTTAGTTTCTAATAATGCTGTTGGCTTGACAGCTTTGGATTAAGTCTTTCCTTTTAGGGAACCTCTCTCCAATAATATTCGGTGGAGACTTGGGTGTGGTGATGCAGCCGAGGCAGGAGGATTGAAAGTTCAGAGAGGCTCATTCCGTTTTTATCTAATATTTTTGTCTCTAACAGTAAGGAAGCCTATTGGCAAGTTAACATTGTGAAGAAAAAGCAGGAACTGAGAAATAGAAATGCAGGGGGAACTGGAGAGATGGTAGCCCAGCGTTTAGAGCACTGGCCACCCTTGCAGGGGAACTGGATTCTGCCCCTGCACCCACAAGGCTGCTCACAGCTGCTTATAACTCCAGTTCCATATGGCTCTATGCCTTCTTCTGGCCTCACACACAGGCATCAGGCACGTATGTGTGCATTTATGTATACATACATGCAGGCAAAACACTATACATGAAAAACACTTTTTAAAAATTATATTTAAAAAAAATCTAGGGATGTACAGGCCAGCAAGATGGCTCAATGGGTAAAGATTTTTTTTTATTGGTTTTTTTTAGAGGCAGGGTTTCTCTGTGTAGCCCTGGCTGTCCTGGAACTCATTCTGTAGACCAAGCTGGTCTCAAACTCAGAAATCCGCCTGCCTCAGATTTAATTCCAAGTGCTGGAATTAAAAGCGTGTGCCACCACCGCCCAGCTTTTTTTTTAAAGGAATTATTTATTTTTTGTATGTAAGTATACCGTCTCTGTCTTCAGACACACCGGAAGAAGGCATCAGATTCCATTATAGATAGCTGTGAGCCACCATGTGGTTGCTGGGAATTGAACTCAGGACCTCTGGAAGAGCAGTCAGTGCTCTTAACCACTGTGCCATCTCTCCAGCCCAGGAGGAAGATTTTTTTTTTATTAGATATATTCTTTATTTACATTTCAAATGACAGGAGGAAGATTTTTGTTTTGAGACAATCTCATATAATTGCCTAGGCTAGCCCGGAGCTTACTATGTAGCCCAGGCTGGCTTGAACTCACTGTGATTTTCCTACTTTAATATCCTAAGAACTGAGATAATAAGTATGAGAGAACCACACATCTGCCCTGTAGTTAAAAAAATAGATTCATGTATGACTGTTTCGCCTGCATGCATGTATGTGCACCATGTGTGTGGCTTTGGGATCCCCTAGAACTGGGGTGACAGATGGTTGTGAGTCACCGTGGGGGTGCTGGGAGAAAAATCCAGGTCCTCTGCAAGAGCAGCCGGTGCTCTTAACCACTGAGCTGTCTCCAGCCTCTGCACTGCGTGTCGAAAGCATCTGGCCATCAAAGACTAGAGTGAGGCCTGGCGTTTGTAGATTTCAGCTCTCTGGGCCTTAGATCTCTGGGCTGCTTCCCACCAACTTGTGACTCCAGAGAGGAGAGGTGACCGGGAGAGGTGACAGAAAGAGAGCAGCTTCCCTTGTGGACTTCAGGCCGTTCCTCTGTTACCCGGGAAGACTGTGGATTTCAGGGGCTTGGTTCTGGCTAATGGTCCTCCGCCCTCCAGGCACGCTTTTCTTGTGGATATTCTGGCCGAGTGTCAACTCTGCTCTCCTGGAAGGGACGGAGAAAAGGAATGCTGTGTTCAACACCTACTGTGCCCTGGCAGTCAGCGCAGTGACGGCCACCTCCCTGTCAGCCCTGAGTCACCCCCAAGGGAGGATCAACATGGTAAGGAGGAAGGCTGCCCCTGGCGCTGCATGTGTATCTCTGGGCATAACCCCTGCATTCATGGCTACCCAGAGGACCAGGCTGTGGGTAGGACGCGCCAGTGATAGACCCTGCTATGTCCGTCATGGAGGGAACATCAGGGTACCAGAGACTGGGCAGGCCGTCTGCGGGTTGGCGTGTGTGTTTAAACCAATCAACACTGGGGCTGGAGTTAAGAGCACTGGCAGCTCTTCCAGAGGGCCTGGGTTCAGTTCCCAGCACCCACATGGTAGCTCACAACTGTCTGTGAGTCCTGCTGCAGGGGATCCGACACCCCATACAGCCATACATGCGGGCAAAACACCACTGTACATAAAAAAGAAAGAAAAAAGAAAGAAAGAAAGAAAGAAAGAAAGAAAAAGAAATCAACATTAATCACACAGACCTGACTGCAGACCCATTTTAGGTAGTTGTGGAGGCCAACCACCATAAGTAAGACTCAGCCAAACAAACTGGAATAAAATTAGCCTGCCTTTCTCCCTTCAAGAAATGAATGGCCGGGCGGTGGTGGCGCACGCCTATAATCCCAGCACTTGGGAGGCAGAGGCAGGCGGATTTCTGAGTTCGAAGCCAGCCTGGTCTACAGAGTGAGTTCCAGGCCAGCCAGGGCTACACAGAGAAACCCTGACTCAAAAAAAAAAAAAACAAAAAAAGCCAGGCCAGGCGTGGTGGCGCACGCTTGTAATCCCAGCACTTGGGAGGCAGAGGCAGGCGGATTTCTGAGTTCGAGGCCAGCCTGGTCTACAGAGTGAGTTCCAGGACAGCCAGGACTACACAGAGAAACCCTGTCTCAACAAACAAACAAACAAAAAAATCAAAAACAAAAACAAAAAAAAAGGAAAGAAAGAAAAGAAAAGCGAGGCTCTTCCCATATAGCCTAGGCTGGCCTTGGACTTAGGATAGCCCTGTCCTGGCCTCCTGAGTGCTGAGATGAGGTCACAGCTCATTGTATCACACTTTTGATTCTATGGTACTCAAGGGTCTCCAGTAAGAAGGGCGACTCCCTGTGCTTGAGGGAGCCTGTGGATGGGGGCCGCTCGGGGCGATGGACAGGAAGGGGTGACTTCCGGACCCACGAGCCCGCATGACTGGGAGGCTGCTCGTGGCCAGCGCGCTGAGAGGCCGTGGGTGAGACAGCCTGCTCTCCAGGCTCGGCTTCTGCCACCCACAATCCCTCGTCCTGCAGGTTCACATCCACAACGCCGTGCTGGCAGGGGGCGTGGCCGTGGGGGCCCCGAGTTGCCTGATTTCTTCTCCTTGGATTGCCATGGTGCTGGGCCTCGCAGCTGGGGTGATCTCCATCTGGGGAGCTAAGTGTCCACGGGTAAGGAGCTGAAAAGCTGCCACTCTCTGCTTTGCCTCAGTCCGGGGGTATCTAGGTCACTGGGTCATTCGTGGATGCGTGCAGCAGGTAAGAGACAAGGCCCGCCATGCCCAGAGACATTTCTGTCTATCATTTTAATTTTCAAATAAATTAAATTGTAGCTGGGCAGTGACGGTGCATACCTTTAATCCCAGTACTTGGGAAGCAGAGGTAGGTGGATCTCTAAGTTCGAGGCCAGCCTGGTCTACAGTGAGAGTTCCAGTACAGCCTGGGCTACACAGAAAAACCCTGTCTCACACAAACAGAAAACCAAACAATTATATAATATTTACTTGTTCATTTGTTTATTAGTCATTTATTTTAAGTACCAGTAGAAGGCAGAGGATAACTTGAATAAGTCTGTTCTCTACTTCCGCCATGTGGGACCTGGGACTTGAACTCAGGTCAGCAGGTTCTGGAGCAAACAAACACCTTCCCACTGAGGCGCCTCCCAATCTGGGTGTAGGTTTTTGAAGGCTGAACCTAGATAATGTTTCTACTCAAAGAAGAATTTGCCAACAGTTTGCTTTGGTCAAAGCGCATAGTTCTCTGCTTTCTGCTCTCTCTCTCTCTCTCTCTCTCTCTCTCTCTCTCTCTCCTTCTGAGAGAAAGTTTCTCTGTGTAGCCCTGGCACTGTCCTGGAGCTCACTCTGTGAGGCTGGCCTCAAACTCACAGAGGTCTGCCTGCCTCTGTCTCTTCAATGCTGGGATTAACCAAAGGTGTGCGCCACCACAGCCCAGCTTTTTCTTTCTTTTAACAATTTATTTAATCAGTGTGAGGGTGTCAGATGCCTTGGAACCGGAGTCGCAGAGCGCTGTGAGCCGCTGTGTGGGTGCTGGGAACTGAACCCACATGCTCTGGAGGAGCAGCCGGTGCCCCTAACCACTGAGCCGTCTCTCCTGCCTGTCCGGTTTTCATCTACAGCGGGAACCAGTGTGTTTATCTCTTCTGACTTTGAAACCCGGAGATGAGAGCAGTTGTCACACAGTAGAAATGGTTCAGAAGGCGACAGATAGCCAGGCGGTGGTGGTGCACGCCTGTAATCCCAGTACTCTGGGAGGCAGAGGCAGGTGGATTTCTGAGTTCGAGGCCAGCCTGGTCTACAGAGTGAGTTCCAGGACAGTCAGAGCTACACAGAGAAACCCTGTCTCAAAAAAACCCAAACAAACCAAAACAAACAAAAAAGAAGGCGACAGATGCCACTTAGTTGTTGTTTCTATTACTGTGATAAAATACCATGCCCAAAAGCAACGTGGGGGAAAGAAGTGTTTGCTTGCTCTTACAGTTGGTAGCCTGTAGCAGGACCTAACTAATTTCTTGGATAGATCCCGACGGATGGTGGTGTGTTCCTTGCTACCCACCCCAGTGTTCTGGGATCCTGAATGAAAGACACACACGCAGCCTTTATATTTTGATATGTCTAGAGCAGCTCAAAGGCTGGGCCACTTCCTAACCTTCATGTGGCCAATCCACCACCTTCTGATATTCCCAAGTTATTTTTTTTACTAAATCTAATATTCTATCTCTGCTGCCCTGGACCCAGTCAGGAAGCCCTCTTGGGCCACTATCCCTCGTCCCTCCCCTCCCCCTCCCCCCCCAGCTCCTACGTAACCGCTGTGCTCTCTGTCCTGCATTTTCTCAAGCGTGGCAGCTTTCCTCTTTTCTCCTCCTTTTAGTCTCACACCTGAGAAAATCCGTAAGTCTCACTTCTGTCTGCCCTGCCTAGACATTGGCTGCTGACATCTTTTTATTTTATTTTTTTAAGATTTATTTATTTATGATATGTAAGTATACTGTAGCTGTCTTCAGACACATCAGAAGAGGGCATCAGATCCCATGACAGATGGTTCTGAGCCACCATGTGGTTGCTGGGAATTGAACTCAGCACCTTCCGAAGAGCAGTCGGTGCTCTTAACCGCTGAGCCATCTCTCCAGCCCTCAGCCTTCATTCTTATAGAACCCAGGACCACTTAGAGGTGGCCTCACCCACAGTGAGCCGGGCCCTCTCACACCAATCATCAATCAAGAGAATTTTCAAGCATTTTCTCAGCTGAAGGTCTCTCCTCCAAAGCGACTCTAGCTTGTGTTGAGTCGACATACAACTACCCAGCCCCAGCCCCTCAGTGTCCTGGTGCCTCATGTCCCTTGACTCTTCCGCTAGGTCAGGGTGGCTGTCACTTTGAAGATGAGCCGTTTGCTTGTTCATTCAGTCAGTCCTTCGCCAGGAGAACTTTAATCCTTGTTCTATCCCAGATAGACACAACAGAAGAAGAACACCAAAGCTAGCCTAGGGCAGGTCAGAGTAGAAGCCACGACTCCCAGAGGGGAGGTGGCCTTAGCCGAGCAGTGGACAGGACATGGGCTTAGCCAGATGTGCTGGCTGGCTTTGTGTGTCGACTTGACACGGACTGGAGTTATCACAGGTGAGGAAATGCCTCCATGAGATCCAGCTGTGGGGCATTTTCTCAATTAGTGATCAAGGGTGGGAGGGCCCCTTGTAGGTGGTACCATCTCTGGGCTGATAGTCCTGGGTTCTATAAGAGAGCAAGCTGAGAGCCGGAGAGATGGCTCAGCGGTTAAGAGCACTGACTGCTCTCCCAAAGATCCTGAGTTCAAATCCCAGCAACCACATAGTGGCTCACAACCACCCGTAATGAGATCCGATGAAAGAAAGAAAGAAAGAAAGAAAGGAAGGAAAGGAAGGAAAGGAAGGAAAGGAAGGAAAGGAAGGAAAGGAAGGAAAGGAAGGAAAGGAAGGAAAGGAAGGAAAGGAAGGAAAGGAAGGAAAGGAAGGAAAGGAAGGAAAGGAAGGAAAGGAAGGAAAGGAAGGAAAGGAAGGAAAGGAAGGAAAGGAAGGAAAGGAAGGAAAGGAAGGAAAGGAAGGAAAGGAAGGAAAGGAAGGAAAGGAAGGAAAGGAAGCTGAGCAAGCCAGGGGGAGCAATCAAGTAAGCAGCACTCCTCCATGGCCTCTGCATCAGCTCCTGCTTCCTGACCTGCTTGAGTTCCAGTCTTGACTTCCTTTGGTAACGAACAGCGATATGAAAGTGTAAGCTGAATAAAACCCTTTGCTCCCCAACTTGGCCATGATGTTTGTGCAGGAATAGAAACCCTGACTGAGACACCAGGCACAGGGGGGTGGCACCTTCAAATGCTCAGTGAGAAGAGTGTGTGACCCGGCCGAGAGACAGGAACTGTCACAGCAGGTTCGGGTTAGCCAGGACCTTGGTGAGACCAGTACTTCAAGGGGTAGGAAGTGCTGGGATATCTCCTGCAATCACCAGGGGTCTGGACGTTCCCTCTAGTGACAGACGGGACAGTAAGGAGAGAAGGAACCTGAGGAAATTTCCTGCGTCTCCTTGGACCTGCTGAGGGCAGAAGTGGAGGGACCGTGGGACAGACTGCCGTGTGGACAGATGCTGTCATCCTGACACCTCATCTCCTGTTGTCTTGTGGGTGGCACTTATGGGGGACATTTGGCAAGACATTCTTGGTTGGTGTGCTGCTGAGCTGTAGAAGCCAGGGGTATTGCTTAATACTCTGCAGTATCAGTCCCCCTGTCCCCGCATAGAATTGGCTGAAGATAAATGACATCTCTGTCAGACTTTCTATTCAGAATGGGACATGAGACGGTTAGCACTGGCAACTAACTGCCTCGGCTCTGTCACCGAATGCCACCAAGAAGCAACTTAAGGAGGAAAAAATTTGATGTTGGCTCATGGTTTGCAGGGAGACCGTCCACCTTGGTGGGGAAAGCATAGCCAGGGGCTCTCTGGCGGCTGGAGCGTGGGGGCTGCCTGTTCACCTTTCAATGGACCATGAAGTCAGAAGCTTGGACATGGAGCTAGCTTGTAACTCGCAACTCCTAGGAACTTACTTCTACCAGATCTCTCCCCTTAAAGGTCCTACAGTTTCCTAGAATAGGACCATCATGGGGAGGGAGTAGATATTTAATCCCATAAGCCTGTGGGGGCCATGTCACATTCCAACTGTGACAATATCACCTGGGAGTTTGTCAAAATAGCAGAACCCTAGTCCTCATCCCATAGCCACAGCCACTGAATCCTCTATGTGTGTGTGTGTGTGTGTGTGTGTGTGTGTGTGTGTGCATGCGTGCATGCATGTGTGTGTGTGTGTGTGTGTGTGTGTGCGCGCGCGTGCTCGCTCGCTCGCTCACACCTGTGGTTGGAGCCCAGGCTCTTGCATCTTGTAGACAAGCTCCCATTGATCTACATCCTCAGCCTTTCTCAGCATTTGAAAATAAGGGTTTCATTTATTTTTATGTGTATGAGTGTCTTGTCTGTGTGTATGTGTCTCAGTCAGGGTTTCTACTGCTGCACAAACATCATGACCAAGAAGCAAGTTGGGGAGGAAAGGATTTGTTCAGCTTACACTTCCACACTGCTGTTCATCACCAAAGGAAGTCAGTATGGAACTCAAGCAGGGCAGGACCCTGGAGGCAGGAGCTGATGCAGAGGCCATGGAGGGGTGCTGCTGACTGGCTTGCTCTTCCTGGCTTGCCCAGCCTGTTCTCTTATAGAGCCCAGGACTACCAGCCCAGGGATGGCCCCACCCACAATGGACTGAGCCCTCCCCCCATGATCACTAATTGAGAAAATGCCTTACAGCTGGATCTCATGGAGGCATTTCCTCAAGGGAAGCTCCTTTCTCTGTGATGACTCTGGCCTGTGTCAAGTTGACACACAAAACCAGCCGGTATAGTATGTTTGTGCACCACATGTAGATGCTGAGCCATCTTCCCAGGCCCCTCTTCTGGGCATTTTAAATGTTTCCTGGGCAGATGTGAATGTACCCTTAGGGCTCCGTGTCCACTCCCTTTGCTGCCCATGATGTCAAGGACCCGTGGAAGAGTTGGGAGGGACTGTGGATCTTACTTATAGGTCTACTTATAATGCCATTTTGGTCCCAGATGTGTTTGAACCACATGCTGCATAACCCCAGTGGGACCCACTACACCTTCGGCTTGCCGGGTCTGCTCGGAGCGCTCGCCTACTACTGCCTTCGGATAGTAACAGAGCCGGGGACCGCAGAACTCTGGTGGGTTGCTTGACATCTCCTCTTAACCTTTATCCAACTTGGGAGAAAATGTACCAAGTTATTCAGAGAACCTTTTGTTTGTTGTTGGTGGTGCTGGGTTTTTTGTTTGTTTAAGATTCATTTTATTTCTATGAGTATACTGTAGCTGTTTTTAGACACACACCAGAAGAGGGCATCAGACCCCTTCACATGAGTCACTATGTGGTTCCTGGAAATCCAACTCAGGACCTCTGGAAGAGCAGTCAGTGCTCTTAACCGCTGAGCCATCTCAGCCCTTGTTTGTTTTTCAAGATGTTGGTTTTTCTGTATAGTCCTGACTATCCTGGACCTCCTTCTGTAGACCAGGCTGGTCTTGAATTCAGAGAACCACTTGCCTCTGCCTCCCAAGCACTGGGATTAAAGGTGTGTCCCATCACTACCTGGCTGCTGTTTCTTCTTCTTCTTCTTCTTCTTCTTCTTCTTCTTCTTCTTCTTCTTCTTCTTCTTCTTCTTCTCCTCCTCCTCCTCCTCCTCCTCCTCCTCCTCTTCCTCCTCCTCCTCCTCCCTTCTTCTCTTCCTCTTCCTCTTCCTCCTTTCTTTTTTCTTCTTCCTTCCTTCCTTCTTTCTTTCTTTCTTTTTTTTTTTTTGATTTTTTTTTTTGACACAAGGTTTCTCTGTATAGCCCTGGTTGTCCTGGAACTCACTTTGTAGACCAGGCTGGCCTCAAACTCAGAATTCCGCCTGCCTCTGCCTCCCAGAGTGCTGGGATTACAGGCGTGCGCCACCACTGCCCGGCTTGTTTTTATTTTATTTTATTTTATTTTATTTTATTTTATTTTATTTTATTTTATTTTATTTTATTTTTAAGATTTATTTATTCATTATATGTAAGTAAGCTGTAGCCCACCAGAAGAGGGCATCAGATCTCATTACAGATGGCTGTGAGCCACCATATGCTTGCTGGGATTTGAACTCAGGCCCTTCGGAAGAGCAGTCAGAGCTCTTAACCGCTGAGCCATTTCTCCAGCCATTTTTCCTTCTTTCTTTTTCCTTCTTCTTCTCCTTTCTCCTTTCTTCTTCCTTCTTTCTCTTCTATCTTTTTTTCCTCCTCCTCCTTGACCTCCTCCTCCTCCTTTTTCTTCAAATTTGAACAGAGTTTTACACTGTAGCTCAGGTTGACGCAGAACTCACTCATGCCTCAGCTCAGATGAGAGCCGCCACAGCCGGCTTCAGGAATGTTCCTAACTCGAAGCCGCCAGTCAGTTCTCCTGTGCACATCTCAGAAAGGAACAGCGTAGGAGGAGGGCCCAGGCACACAAGCCTGGAGGCTCCACAGATCTCAACAGAGCAGGCCAGAGGCAGGACGATCTCCATGAGTTCCGGGACAACCAGGGCTACACAGAAAAACCTTGTCTCGAAAAACCAAAAACCAGCTAACGGAAAGAAGCAAGAAAAGCCACAAAGCCATTCCTATGGGTGCTTGTGAAGGCTTTGGGGGTGGAAAACTACACCCAGTGTTTCCAAGTTCTTGTAATTCATAGGGTTCAGAGAGGAGGCTAAGCAAGGGATACAGTTTTATTATATGCTGAAGTACACAGGGAAGGGGCCGCCCTAGTACACTCAGATCTGCCTCTCTCTCTCTCTCTCTCTCTCTCTCTCTCTCTCTCTCTCTCAAAGATTTACTTATTGTTATATGTAAGTACACTGTATCTGTCTTCAGACACAGATACACCAGAAGAGGGCGTCAGATCTCATTATGGATGGTTGTGAGCCACCATGTGGTTGCTGGGATTTGAACTCAGGACCTTCAAAAGAGTAGTCAGTGCTTTTTTTTTTTTTTTCCCCCGAGACAGGGTTTCTCTGTGTAGCTCTGGCTGTCCTGGAACTCACTTTGTAGACCAGGCTGGCCTCGAACTCAGAAATCTGCCTGCCTCTGCCTCCCAAGTGCTGGGATTACAGGCGTGCGCCACCACCGCCCGGCTCCTGCCTTCTCTTTTCTTGTGCTCCTACCTGCCTGTGGAGTGTTGGACTGAGAGAAGGAGAGAGAGGAGAGAGGAGAGAGGGGAGAGAGAGAGAGAGAGAGAGAGAGAGAGAGAGAGAGAGAGAGAGAGAGAGAGTTTCCAAGAGGCTTGACTGGGGGAAGGGGCATGGCCCATCCCAGGGAGTGCTTTCCAGCCTTTAGCGCCACACAAGCTGGGAATCCCAGAACTTGGGAGGTGGAGGCAGGAGGACCAGGAATTCAGTCATTCTCTGCCTGGCAGAGGTAGAGTCTCCCACATAGTGTGTTTGAGGCCAGCCTGGACTTAGTGAGATGTGAGGAGAAGAGCCAGCCTCGGTCCTGAGTCTGATCCCAGCAGCGACTGGGCTCCAGCTGACCCACAGAGTCTGGGGATTTTTAATGTGCCAAAGAGGACTGCGGAACCTCTCTTCCCGTCCCGACTGCATCTGCAAGGCTCTACAGGAGCATGGCAGCGAGGTGCCAGCTGGGGGAAGGCCACTTGGTTTCTTTACAGCCCTTCTGGGAATGTCACCACTAATGCCATCTGTCATGTTTGTCCCCAATGTGTATAGCCCGATACCTGAGTGGCTTCTCTGCTTTGTCCATTCTAGGATTATCACCCAGACTGTCAGTAACTTGGGAGCTCTCAGCTTCGCTATGGCCATGGGAATGGTGACTGGACTCCTCACAGGTTAGTGCAGTACCAATGTTCAAACACTAGATGGTGCCCTGGGACACATGCTCGGGCCTGGTCCCTTCCTCCCGAACTCGCCCTCAGAGGCTGCTCAAATGATGATTTTTTAGAAGTTATTATCTTTTAAATTTTATTTTATGTGTATGGCTGTTTTGCCTGCATGTATGTCTATTTCACACTTGTATGTCTGCTACCTGTGGAGGCCAGAAGAAGAAGACGGATCTCCGAAGCGGGAGCTACAAACAGCTGTGAGCCACCATGTGGGTGGGAGCTGGGTGTTGAACCTGAGACTTCTGGAAGTACAAGTACTCGAAACCTTTGAGCCATCCGTTCAGCCCCTCACAGGCTGATTTTAAAAATCAAAAGAATCAGGACTGGAGAGGTGGCTCAGAGGTTAAGAGCACTGACTGCTCTTCTAGAGGTCCTGAGTTCAATTCCCAGCAACCACATAGTATCTCAGAACCATTTGTAAAGGGATCTGATGTCTTCTTCTGATATGTCTGAAAACAGCTACAGTGTACTCATAAAAATGAATATATTTTAATTTTAATAAAAATATATTTAAAATAATATAATTTTAAAAATTATAAAAATCAAAGAATCAAGAGTCGTGGGGCATGCATTCAGGGGGCAGTGGCAGGAAGATCTCTGAGTTCAAGGACAGCCTGGTCTACAAAGTGAGTTCTAGGCAAGCCAGAGGTATGTACAGTGAGACCCTGCCACCTCCCTCCCCCACACTACAAAAGACCCAACAGAAAATCCAAGGAACACTTGATTTCAGAATTAGAAAGGTGTCCAGAGGTTACCTGTTGCCAACCAGGCCAGAACCAGCCAGGACCCCCCCCCTGGAGTTCTAAATGGAGCAAGTGGCACCCCTGTGCCCAGGGGGAGTGACTGTGCCCAGCTTCGTGCAGAAGCCCAAGGAAACCTTCAGGCCTCAAGCCTGCCTTTCGTTCCCCGACGGCCTCCTTCGAGAGGGCGAAGACAGGTTAGCTTCCCCGACGCTGCTCACTCTTGACGTCAGGGACTCGGTGATTAGAGACCCGGAGGGCTGGAGCGACGGCTCAGCAGTGGAGAACACCGGTGCCTCCTGCAGAGGATCCAGGTTCGGGTCCCGCACCCACGTGCTGCTCACAGCCAGTTGTAAATCCAGGTCCGGGGGTCCAACCAACCGCCCTCGGTTGACCTCTGTGGGCAGGGAGGGTGTCGCTCTTCGTGGTGGCTCTTGTGCTTGAAATCAGTCACTCCTCCTTCTCCTTCCTCAGCTTCCTCTTCCCTCCTTCCTTCCCTCCCTCCCTCCCTCCCCTCTGAGATTCACTGTGACTGGTGGTCCTCCTGCCTCTGCCTCCTGAGTGCTGGGTTGCAGGCATGTGCCATATCCCCCAGTTTGCTAGGGCCCTTCTAGTTTGTCTTGGGGAAGGGTGGACCCAAGCCCATGGCATACTGCTGGGTGAGGCCTTGCCCGTTCTTTGGGAAAAAAAATCTTGCCTTCATGGTTCCTAACCAAAGTCCGTAGAATGAACAAGCTAACCCAGCCCACTGAGCATAGGTTTATCTGTCTCGAAATTATGGGGAGGCCGACTGCTGTCGAGATAGTGTCCTTCACATAGAATATTTCAGTGATCTCTCATTATGATTATATTATTATTATTATTATTATTATTATTATTATTATTTTCGAGACAGGGTTTCTCTGTGTAGCACTGGCTGTCCTAGAACTCACTCTGTAGTCCAGGCTGGCCTCGAACTCAGAAATCCGCCTGCCTCTGCCTCCCAAGTACTGGGATTAAAGGTTTGCACCACCACTGCCTGGCTATTATTATCATCATTATTGGTGATTTCTCTTTGTATAGCTAACCTTGGCTGTCCTAGAACTCACTCTGTAGACCAGGCTGGCCTTGAACTCACCCTGCCTCTGCCTCCCAAGTGCTGGAATTAAAGGTAATTTGAGGTAACAAATGAGCTGTGCATATTTTAACATTTAATTGTTTGTTTATTTAAGGTTGTCTCCTAAGTGTCAAAGTGTGGAGGGCTCCCCATGCAGCCAAGTACTTTGATGATCAGGCTTTCTGGGAGGTAAGATTTTTAAGCTATTAATATGATAGATGTGTGTGCATGCACGAGAAAGAGCGCGCGCGCGCGCGCGCGCACACACACACACACACACACACACACACACACACACGGAAATCAGAAGATATATGGGTGTCTTCTTCAGGTACCCAAGCCTTAAAAATAAGGAAATGGAGTTCCATTGGAGATTAAGTCACTTGCCAAAATGGCAGAGCCATCCAGGACACGGAGGGATACAAAAGAGTGTGTTTAGCTCCAAATGTGTGGTGGGCATCTGCTGGAGAATTGTCCCCAGGCTGGGATGTTACCATGCGGCCATCTTATCTATTTCTTGTCACTGTAATGTAGGAAAACAGACCAGTCATATAAACACCAGAGACAAGGGGCTGCCGTGACTCCTTCAGTGTTATAAGCACCATATAGAAAACACCAAATGGGCTGGAGAGACGGCTCAGCGGTTAAGAGCACTGGCTGCTCTTCCAGAGGTGCTGAGTTCAATTTCCACCAACCACATGGTGGCTCACAACCATCTGTAATGGGATCTGACATCCTCTTCTGATGTGTCTGAAGACAGAGACAAGATACTCATATACATAAAATAAATTTTAAAAAAATCTAAAAGAAAACAAAAATAAAGAAAGAAAGAAAGAAAGAAAGGAAGGAAGGAAGGAAGGAAGGAAGGAAGGAAGGAAGGAAGAAAGAAAGAAAGAAAGAGAAAACACCAAGTGGAATGGGCTACCGCTTATGGAAGTAGTGAGATTTGGGCACTGGAGATATTCAGAGAAATGATCCTTGTGAACCCACGACACCTGAGGCTGGGTGTGCTGGCCCATGCCCGTTCTCCCAGCAGTGGGAGGCTAAGGACAGAGGGTGGCAGGTTGGGGACAGCACTGGGGTTGGGGAGTGGAGTCTCTGGCCTCATTGTTACCAGTGGTCCCTGTGACCCACACCCTGTAAGTTCAGTTACAGGGCCACCTCTGGCCTCTTCTGACACTGCACACATATAGTAAATACACGGACAAGCACACACACACACAGACACACAGACACACAGACACACAGACACAGACACACAGACACACAGACACACAGACACACACACACACAGACACACACACACACACACACACACACACACACACACGGACAAGCACACACACAGGAGTATCCACACGTGAATGCAAGTATAGGCTGGAGGGATGGCCCAGTGGTCAGGAGTCCTGGTGTTCTCCCAGAGGACCTGGTTTGAGTCCTAGAACCTGCATGGCAGCTCGCAGCCATCTATAACTCTGGTTCTAGGGACTGGATGTTCTCTGATAACCACGGCAGTGACCATACATGTGCACAGTACATAGACGTACATGCAAGCAAATCCTACACACACACACACACACACACACACACACACACACAATTTTTTAATTAAAAATAATTAAAGCTGGGTGTGGCTGTACACATCTTTAGTTCTAGCACTTGGGAGGCAGAGGCAGGCGGATTTCTGAGTTTGAGGCCAGCCTGGTCTACAGAGTGAGTTCCAGGGCAGCCAGGGCTACATAAACTCGGCTCAAAAAAAAAAAAAAAAAAAAAAAAAAAAAGGCCAGGCGTGGTGGCGCACGCCTGTAATCCCAGCACTTGGGAGGCAGAGGCAGCGGATTTCTGAGTTCGAGGCCAGCCTGGTCTACAGAGTGAGTTCCAGGACAGCCAGGACTACACAGAGAAACCTGTCTCGAAAAAACAAAAACAAAAAAACAAGAACAAAAACAAAACAAACAAACAAACAAAAAAATCATGTAAAATACTGAATTAAAGCAGATGTTCTTTGCCTTCTCAGTTCCCTCACTTGGCTGTTGGATTCTAAGCAAACCGTCTGAGAAGGAGGCTGAGCGAGGAGACGGATGCCCTTTCTGGGAGTCCCATTTGCCTGCATCCTGTGTTACAAGAAAGGCTTCAAGTGGTCATCTAAGTTTAAATACTACGTTTGGGTCCATGACAGATTCTATCAATACTTTTGGCTGAGGACACCTCATTAAAGTTCTGGTACAATTCTATCCACAATGGCTTCCTTCTTCTCATATTTAATAAGGCCGCTGCCCAGGTGGCTGACTCCTGGCTCCAGGGAGATTAAGAGCCCTCACCTCTGGTCACCGCACGCAGGCTTTGGATTTGGTGGTTTTACAAGGTCCTCAGCCTTCCGCAGACTGTGCTGTGGAGAGAGAGGGGGGCTGGACAGGGAGGGAGGGAAGGAGGGAGGGAAGGAGCACGCTCCTAAAGGAGTTCCTAAGAGGTGCACTCGCCAAGGTCCACCCTCTGGGATTGGTGATGTCATGGGAGAAGGACGGCACAGCAGTCCTTTTGTGTCCTGGAGAGCCAGCATCGTCCAAACCCACGGACAGTGGGCGTGGAAGATTCTATGTCTAATCCGCTATGACACTGACCACAGCCGGCAACTGGAGGAGGCCATGAAGAGCCTGTGGTATTGTGTGACGTGGGAGCCTGGGGTGGCACAGGAGCTCCCCCCAGTGGAGGACAGACTATCCGAGTCTTGGACAGCTGGTCTGTGTAGTGCGAACAGACCCTGGTAGTCTGGCAAAGTTAGGTTATCTGTTCAGAGGTGAAAGGAAATACAGAATTCAAGCCATTACCAAAACAAGTTATCACCTGAGTCAGACTCTAATTCTTTTTTGTTTGTTTGTTTGTTTGTGTTTTCAAGAGTGTTTCTCTGTGTAGCCTTGGCTGTCCTAGAACTCACTCTGTAGACCAGGCTGGCCTCGAACTCTGAAATCCACCTGCCTCTGCCTCCCAGGTGCTGGGATTAAAGGCGTGCGCCATTGCTGACCGGCTCTGAGTCAGACTCTTGAGCCCTAGAAATTGTCACCTAAGATACTTCCTGTCAAGTCTGCACCCTTTCCTCTTTCCCTTCGTGGCGCTTGTGGAGTGAACCATCTGTGCCTGTCTGTGCCATAGCCGGTCACAGGCTCTCACTCATGATGTCCACAGAAGGGATGGTCACCCGGTGGGGTAGCCTGGTCTTCTCTGGCATGCTCTCCCTTTCTCTGGGAAGCCCTCAAGCACCACTCTCACCGAAATGTCTGCCAGTTTCTCTTTTACTTTTGCTTGCATTTTTTCTTGTTCGGTCTCCTCCGGGCTGGTGTTCTCTACACGGCCTTGTCTGCTGGCTTCAGGAAGTTTGCTCCTTTTCGGCAAGGGGCATCGCCACCGGCTGGGGGGCCGGCGCACAGGTCAGTCATGGAAGTCTGGTACGCCTTGGGTCCTCAGTTCTAGAAAGCTCCAACAACCGAAGGACCTACATCCCCTTCAGTCCCGCAGTATTCTGTTTTGAAGTATGCAAGCAAAGAGTTTGGGCCACCGGCTGTGTTCAGCTCCACTGTTTGGCCTGGGCAGTCCTTCCAAGTCCACCATTATACTGCCAGGATGGCAGACATCACTCCTGATTCTAAACTGCCGTCTTTCACATACTTACTAGCCTGGGCAGGACAGGTATTCTTATCGTGAACGTGGAGATTTGAAGCTCTTCACCTGCAAGGTTTGAACAGCTTTCTGGTCGAGAGAGCCGAGAACTGTGGTCCTAGGTTATCTTAGGCCATTTACACGAAAACAAAGATACACATTTTCCAATAGAAACACATAAACCAAATACAAGGTATAACGAGAAAGAACTCTGACCACCAAATAGTTTTTAATAACAAGAAAATGTTTACACATTATTCAACACCGGATATGGAAGAGGCCGCATTAGTAAACACTTTGGACCCCAGAGCGAATCCTCACCCCAAAGATTCCACCATTTCTCTATCACCAACTCTTTAGACCATGATAGAAGCTGACAAAGTGACTCATGTCAGCGGTTTCCTTTCCTGTGGTAGAGGCTGATGGGGCGGAGGGCACACTGGGCTGTTGCAGTTCACATAGGAGTTCGCATGATTCTAGCATTATGCAATTTCAAGCTGAGATTATACTCAGAAATAAGTTTAGAAAACAGTATTACAAAAGACTGGGTGAGCAGGGAGAAATGATCCCATGCAGGGCGGCTGTGCTGCAGAAGTGGGGGTCTTCACTGCCACAAGTCCTCCGTACGGCCAAACTTGAAAACCAGCCCTCTGTGGACAGAGCAAGAAGCACAACATGACTGCCTGGGTTGGGAAACTTCTAGAACGGTAGGAAGCATGTGACAGAGACACACGCACGCACACACACACAATGACTCTCCTAGAGACACTAATTGTTCCTAATGTTCGACTGCTATTTACTGTCACCGTCCCCAGACCTGGGGGTGAGTGGGGGGTGGTGGTGGAACCCAAGGCCTGGGGTAGGCATGCTAGCACTCACCTGCAACTCCGCCCCATCCACGCACCTTATGGCCCATATAAACAAGTAAGACATAGTGTCTGTCCCCAACCTGCTCGCAGCCCGTCACCCCGTCACATACACCACCGCCCGGCTCATAAATAAGTTCTTTTAAGAAAAAAAAGAAAGAAAAATATCCAAGCCGGGTGGTGGTGGCGCACGCCTGTAATCCCAGCATTCTGGGAGGCAGAGGCAGGTGGATTTCTGAGTTCGAGGCCAGCCTGGTCTACGGAGTGAGATCCAGGACAGCCAGGGCTACACAGAGAAGCCCTGTCTCAAAACAACAACAACAAAAAACAAAACAAAAAACCTCCCCAAAAACCAACAACAAAAAATTGGGTTGCAAGCAAGCCTGTAGGGTATTTTCTCAATTAGCGATTAACTGGGGAGGGCCCAGCCCACTGTGGGTGGGGCCATGCCTGGGTCAGTGGTCCTTGGCTCAGTAAGAAAACAAGTCGCAAGCTGCGAGGAGCAAGCCAGTCAGCAGCCCCCTCCATGGCTTCTGCATCAGCCCCCAGGCTCCTGCCCCAACGTGCTCTGATGATCACTGTGATGTGGAAGTGTGAGCAGGACAAGCCCTTCCCTCCCTGAGCTGCTTTGATGGTGACTATCAGAGCGACAAGGACCCTGACTAAGGTGGCAGGGACAAGGGCTGGTGGGGGAATAGATGACCAAGTGTTTCGGGTGAAGAAACAGTCCTCAGAATTCCAAAGCCAAGGAGCTACGGGGAAGGGCCGGGGGTGGGGGTTCAAGGGGGTGCTGATGCCCAGAGTGCCTGGGGCAGTGTCCTGTATGTCTAACGAGAGTGACAGTGTATTCATATAAATAAAATAAAAAATAAACCTTAAAAAAAAAATACAAAAACTGGGCTGGAGAGATGGCTCAGTGGTTAAGGGCACTGACTGCTCTTCCAGAGGTCCCGAGTTCAATTCCCAGCAACCACATGGTGGCTCACAACCATCTGTAATGGAGTCTGATGCCCTCTTCTGGTGTGTCTGAAGACAGCGATGTGTACCCATATACATAAAATAAATAAATAATCTTTAAAAAAATACAAAAACAAAACCACACACAAAATGAACACCATAGAAGGAAATGACACACAGACACATACTAAAACCATAAACACAAAGAGCAGCCCCCCACCAAATAAAGACACACATACACACACACACAGAAAGCATATGCACAGGTATGAGGTGTGGAGGTGCACACATGGCTGTGATCACAGTTCAAGATGTTGAAGTGGAAGGATCACGAGTTCAAATTATAGGTTAAACAGTGACACTGTCTTCCAACAAAACACACACATACAGAGACAGACACACATACACATACACATACACATACACACACACAGACACAGAGACACATGCACAGACACGCGCAGACACACACACACATGCAGACACAAACATACACACACACACACACACACACACACACACACGCAGACACACACACATGCACATGCAGACACAAACATACACACACACACACAGACACAGACACAGACACACACACACACACACACACACACACACACACACGAGAATGAAAATCAGAACTTACCCAAAAAAGATGAAGGCATTCTGAAAAAATACAGCAATTCCAGGATACACTACGGTCTTTTCTGTAAAAACAAGTGTAATATTTAGAGGTTTAAGATGTCCAAACAGGTCCAGATAGAGCAGCAGACGCCAGCGTCCTTGCCTACCCTATCTGACCGTCTGGCAGCGGTGATGAGTCGCCGTGACCCACGGCAGACAGCGCTGCCTTAGTAAACGTCAGCTCCCTCTGCTCAGGTAATGCTCCTGCGGGAGGCAGTGCACAGTACATGTGGAGGAACCGTGCGGAAGGCACCGGGACCCTGAAGCACAGAGCGGACAATGGTCCAGCCTTCAGGGAGCACAGAGCGGACGACGGTCCAGCCCTCAGGGAGCACAGAGTGGATGGTCCGGCCCTCAGGGAGTACAGAGTGGACGACGGTCCAGTCCTCAGGGAACACAGCCACCTGCCGCTCCAACAACCAGGGGAGAAGACATCAGACCCCCAAGGCCAGGAAGACCCCAGGAGAGGCAGACACAGAAACAAGCCAGGGTAGGGGACGGGCGGAATGGAGGACAAAGCCCGGAGGCAGGAGCAGCTGGCACGGTGGAGGACGGCTGCTGGGTAAGAGAAGAGCCTGGAGGTGAGCGGAAGTCCCGCCGGGCCTGCGGGCAGTCAGGAGTGGGACTGACCGCCGTAAGGGATCCAGCTGAAAGCAGAGAGAGGCGCGAAGCCTGCCAGGAAGTCCTTTGGTGGGGAGGGAGGACTGGTGGGCTGAAGGGGATGACAGCCATGGGTAGACAGAGGATAGATACACTGTGCCCTGGACTAGATGCTCAGGGGAAAGAAGGCACCTCCCTTGACAGGCTTGGCTGAAGCCAGCAGTGACTGGTCTACACATCTGGAAGGACACAGTTACCTTAGCTGAGAGCTCTGAGCACAGAGCCGGGATCTCATTGCTGTGTCTCTGCCCCAGGCTGTCAGGAGCACCTGCCCACAGCTCAGGAGCACCTGCTGACGGCTCAGGAGCACCTGCTGACGGCTCAGGAGCACCTGCTGACGGCTCAGGAGCACCTGCTAGCCGACAGCTCAGGAGCACCTGCTGACGGCTCAGGAGCACCTGCCGACGGCTCAGGAGCACCTGCTGACGGCTCAGGAGCACCTGCCCACAGCTCAGGAGCACCTGCCCACAGCTCAGGAGCACCTGCTGACGGCTCAGGAGCACCTGCTGACGGCTCAGGAGCACCTGCCGACAGCTCAGGAGCACCTGCCGACAGCTCAGGAGCACCTGCTAGCCCACAGCTCAGGAGCACCTGCTAGCCCACAGCTCAGGAGCACCTGCCGACAGCTCAGGAGCACCTGCCGACAGCTCAGGAGCACCTGCCGACAGCTCAGGAGCACCTGCTGACGGCTCAGGAGCACCTGCCGACGGCTCAGGAGCACCTGCCGACGGCTCAGGAGCACCTGCTGACGGCTCAGGAGCACCTGCCGACGGCTCAGGAGCACCTGCTGACGGCTCAGGAGCACCTGCTGACGGCTCAGGAGCACCTGCTGACGGCTCAGGAGCACCTGCTGATGGCTCAGGAGCACCTGCTGACGGCTCAGGAGCACCTGCTAGCCGACAGCTCAGGAGCACCTGCTGACGGCTCAGGAGCACCTGCTGACGGCTCAGGAGCACCTGCTAGCCGACAGCTCAGGAGCACCTGCTGACAGCTCAGGAGCACCTGCTGACGGATCAGGAGCACCTGCTAGCCGACAGCTCAGGAGCACCTGCTGATGGCTCAGGAGCACCTGCTGACGGCTCAGGAGCACCTGCTAGCCGACAGCTCAGGAGCACCTGCCGATGGCTCAGGAGCACCTGCTGACGGCTCAGGAGCACCTGCTGACGGCTCAGGAGCACCTGCTGACGGCTCAGGAGCACCTGCTAGCTGACGGCTCAGGGCCCGAGGCCCAGGTCACAGTTAGCTTTATCTCATCCCAAAACAGCTGGAGGCTCTGTCTAGGCGGCTACTATCTCTAAGAAGCATTACCACCTACGGGTAGAGTGGCTCACTCTTTAGTCCCGGCACTTGGGAGGCAGAGGCAGGCGACTCTCTGTGAGTCTGAGGCCAGCCTGGTCTACAGAGTGAGTTCCAGGACAGCCAGGGCTACACAGAGAAACCCTGTTTTGAAAAAAAATAAACCAAACTGAACCCTCAGTGGGAGGGTGCTTGCTCCCAAATGTAGTGGGATCCTTTTTTCTTTCTTTCTTTCCTTCCTTCCTTCCTTCCTTCCTTCCTTCCTCCTTTCCTTCCTTAGGTTATTAAAACAGGGTCTCTCTATGTGGCCCTGGCTGTCCTTGAAATCACTCTATAGATTTTGCTGGCCTCTGCCTCCTGATTGCTGAGATTAAAGGTGCGTGCCACCCACAGGCTCAGCATCTTAAAACAAACAAACAAACAAACAAACAAACCCGCATGTTGGAGCTCTGCACGTACGCTGCATATGTGGCAGTCCTGACTGACAACTTGACTGCAGCGTAACCAAGGGCACACACCATGGATGATAGACAGACAGACAGACAGACAGATCACTAGAGCTCTGACCTAACCAATGAGCTAATTCAACCGTGGATTCAAACTCTGAGACCAGTGGGAGTGACGGGACTGGGTGAGCAGGCCCTCCCTGGAGGTGGGGGTGGGGCTGCTGGGGAGGCGCTCTGTCAGCCTGTCGTGGCTCCGTCTCTTTCCTACTGGTCTTCTCTGTTCCCTGGCTGCCAGGAGGTGAGTACCCTAGAGCCATCCCCAGGAGGTGAGTACCCGAGAGCCATCCCCAGGAGGTGAGTACCCTAGAGCCATCCCCAGGAGGTGAGTACCCCTGAGCCATCCCCAGGAGGTGAGTACCCCAGAGCCATCCCCAGGAGGTGAGTACCCCAGAGCCATCCCCAGGAGGTGAGTACCTCAGAGCCATCCCCAGGAGGTGAGTACCTCAGAGCCATCCCCAGGAGGTGAGTACCCGAGAGCCATCCCCAGGAGGTGAGTACCCTAGAGCCATCCCCAGGAGGTGAGTACCTCAGAGCCATCCCCAGGAGGTGAGTACCTCAGAGCCATCCCCAGGAGGTGAGTACCCGAGAGCCATCCCCAGGAGGTGAGTACCCCAGAGCCATCCCCAGGAGGTGAGTACCCCAGAGCCATCCCAAGGAGGTGAGTACCCCAGAGCCATCCCCAGGAGGTGAGTACCCCAGAGCCATCCCCAGGAGGTGAGTACCCCAGAGCCATCCCCAGGAGGTGAGTACCCCAGAGCCATCCCCAGGAGGTGAGTACCCCAGAGCCATCCCCAGGAGGTGAGTACCCCAGAGCCATCCCCAGGAGGTGAGTACCTCAGAGCCATCCCCAGGAGGTGAGTACCCCAGAGCCATCCCCAGGAGGTGAGTACCCCTGAGCCATCCCCAGGAGGTGAGTACCCGAGAGCCATCCCCAGGAGGTGAGTACCCCAGAGCCATCCCCAGGAGGTGAGTACCTCAGAGCCATCCCCAGGAGGTGAGTACCCCAGAGCCATCCCCAGGAGGTGAGTACCCCTGAGCTATCCCCAGGAGGTGAGTACCCCTGAGCCATCCCCAGGAGGTGAGTACCCCAGAGCCATCCCCAGGAGGTGAGTACCCCTGAGCCATCCCCAGGAGGTGAGTACCCCAGAGCCATCCCCAGGAGGTGAGTACCCCAGAGCCATTCCCAGGAGGTGAGTACCCCAGAGCCATCCCCAGGAGGTGAGTACCCCAGAGCCATTCCCAGGAGGTGAGTACCCCTGAGCCATCCCTCCCTTCTGCTCCTCTCAGAGCACGGCTCTTCCCTTGCTAAGCTGCTCAGCTCCGGTCACTGAGTGAAGATTCCACTCTAGAGTCAAGGGCACGGTGGGGAGGGAGCCTCCCAAGCATGAGGTTGGAGGAAAAACCATACAAAGCTATCTACCGATGGGGGAAGTCTCTAGGTAAAATACATGGCAGTAGCTGGCGTACACACACACACCCTAAAATAGCCAGTTTGGATGTAAAATTCCAGTTTAAGATAAAAATAAAATGTATCCTTACCCTTAGCAACGTAACCTCCAAAGAGAATCCACATGGATGCAATCAGGGACCCAAAAGCCAACATGAAGCCAATGAAGAGCCAGATGCGGGCTCCTGAAACGATACAATGTTACCATGGCGACTCCTGAAAGATACAATGTTACCATGGCGGCTCCTGAAACGATACAATGTTACCACGGCTGCGCCACAGTCGGAGCTATTGACTTCACTACGCCAATGAAAGTCGGAGCTGAATGTGTGTCCAGGCCTGTGATCCCAACAATTTGAGGCAGAGGCGGGAAGGTCTGAAGTTCAAGGCTGGCCTGTGTTACAGAAGACCTTGCCTCAAAATAAAGTGCAAGGGTCGGTGAGGACCCATCCAGCAGAGGCCCTGTGCCAAGCCAGACGCCGCAGTTTGACCCCCGGGACCCAAGCAGTAACGGGAGCGACCTAACTGTAGGAAGCTCCATCCAGGCACCACGGCACGTGTGTGGACACACTCATACCTGCCACCTCTGCCAGATATGGAGGCTGGTGTGGAAGGAATGCCAGTCTGGCTACACAGTGAGGTGTAGGCCAGTAAATACTATGGAGACCCTGTTTCCCAAAACCAAAACCCACCTATAACACGCAGGTGTACTCAGACATAACATACCTACACACACAAAAAAATAAACAAATATAAAAACCAGGGCTGGAGGGATGGCTCAGAGGTTAAGAGCACTGAATGCTTCCCCAGAGGTCCGGAGTTCAATTCCCAGCACCCACATGGTGGCTCACAGCCAACTGTAATGGGATCTGACGCCCTCTTCTGGCCTCCAGGCATATATGCAGGCAGAGTGCTGTAGACATAATAAATACATCTTTAAAAAATATAAAAACCAATGGGCTAGACGAGGTGGCACATGCCTGTGTCTGCATACTTGGGCGGGGGGGGGGGAGGGGGGGGCGGTGGCAGTGAAGCAGAAGAATCTATTCCAATTCAAGGCCATCCTTGGCTATGTTTGAAGTTAGCCTGGGCTACCTGGGATCCTATCTCAGATAAAGCCAGGGGCCAGTGAGATGGCTCGCTGGGGGGGGGGGGGGGGTAAGCGAGCTTGTAAGCCTGAGGCCAGGAGTGTCGTCCCTTTCGCTTCTTAAATAGCTACGTGCAGGGCAGGAGACATGGCTCAGCAGTTAAGAGGACTTAACTCAGCACTTCTGGAGGACTAGGTTGGTTCCCAGTACCCACACGAGGATCTGATACCCTCTCTTCTGGCCTCTGCGGTCACCAGGCACACATGTGAAACACAAACCTGCATGCAGGCAAAGCATCCACACACATTAAAACAATGGCCTAAGATGATAAAATATTTCCAAATGCTAACGCAAGCTAAGTGTAGTGGTGCACACCTAACATCCTGGCACTTGGGAAGCAGAAGCAGGTGAATCTCTGTGAGCTTGAACTCAAGCCTGGGCTACACAGCGAGTTCCAGGCCAGCCAGGGCTACACGTGTAGTAAGATCCTATCTAGAAAAACAAACGGAGCCGGGCGGTGGTGGCGCACGCCTTTAATCCCAGCACTTGGGAGGCGGAGGCAGGCGGATTTCTGAGTTCGAGGCCAGCCTGGTCTACTGAGTGAGTTCCAGGACAGCCGGAGCTACACAGAGAAACCCTGTCTCAAAAAAACCAAAAAAAAAAAAAAAAAAAAAAAAAAAAAAAAAAAAAAAAAGAAAAACAAACGGAGAAACAAAAAAAATGCTAATACAACCAAATATACCTGTCAAAAACAACACTCATGGGCTGGAGAGATGGCTCAGTGGTTAAGAGCACTGACTGCTCCTCTTCTGGAGGTCCTGAGTTCAAATCCCAGCAACCACATGGTGGCTCACAACCATCCCTAATGAGATCTGATGCCCTCTTCTGGGGTGTCTGAAGACAGCTACAGTGTATTACATATTACATATAATAAATTACATATTACATATAATATAATTACAGTGTATTACATTACATATAATAAATAACCAAATCCTTAAAAAAACAAACAGCAACAACAATCATGTCTAGGGTAGTTTAATGTGATTCTGCTTTGCACACATCGCCAGCTCCTGCGCTCTGGGGCAGCCTGCAGACACTTAACGCTAACCATCACTGCTGAGGTCAGGCACACACGCCTGATGGGTTTAGTGCTCACGGGCTGCTGTGACACAAGCCTTGTAACCCAGCATCCCCCTGCCCTACCCTGGAACCCAACAAATACCCTGCCGTGTAGACGTCTCAGCCGGGGAAGAAAGCTCTGTAGTAAGATGTCAGCCCTATTTACCTGTCTGGCCCAGGCAGCCTTCGCTGTAGCTGTCGCCTCGCACCTGTCCGTTTGACACTGCGTTAATCCTGCAGGAGGAAAAGCGAGAAGTCAGGGGTCGCCCTCCTAGGAGAAGCCATCTGAGTCATCGAATTATTCAACTCAAGAAGCCAGGCTTGCCCAAGCTCAAGGTGAGGCCTCCTGAGCCTTCAGCCCTGGGTCCACATGACTCAAGTCACCTAAGGAAGTCCCTTCGAGTGAGACGCACCCTGGAACCACAGTTGTCGTGGAGACTGGGAGAAATGGAATCATCTGGCAAGTTATTGGGAAACTGTTGGACTCACCTTAAAGCTCCTGGAGCAGAATGTCCAGTGTGGAGCTCCGGAGTCTAGTTCTAACAAGTCTTTTGGGTGATCTGAATACTTAGGAAAAGCTAAGCACAGGACCGGAGGGACAGCTCAGTGGTTAGAGCACACTCACTGCACACGCACAGGAGCCCAGGTCTGAGCCTAACCCACCAACTGTCTACACTGGGGCTCCTGGGCCTCCAAGGGAACCTACGCTCACATGCGCACATCCACACACATAGTTTTTTGTTTTGTTTTGTTTTTTGGTATTTTTCGAGACAGGGTTTCTCTGTGTAGCCCTGGCTGTCCTGGAACTCACTCTGTAGACCAGGCTGGCCTCGAACTCAGAAATCTGCCAGCCTCTGCCTCCCAAGTGCCGGGATTACAAGCGTGCGCCACCACGCCCCCGGCTTCACACACATAATTTTAAAAATTAACGTTAAAGGCTTGGCTGCTGGGCAGTGGTGGCGCACGCCTTTAATCCCAGCACCTGGGAGGCAGAGGCAGGCGGATTTCTGAGTTTGAGGCCAGCCTAGTCTGTAGAGTTCAGGACAGCCAGGGCTACGCAGAGAAACCCTGTCAAGAAAAAACAATAAATGAGCCCAAGGTGGGTTCGCTACCATCAGATACTGGAAACGCCTCGAATAACCCTGTTGCACACCCACACGCCCTCGCGGGGCGCCTCCTCCCCCACAGGCAGGGCTGCTGCTGCCTCACAAGGAGCAAAGCAGAAGAGTAAGATCTGGGGCAATGAAAACTCTCTCTCTCTCTCACTCACACACACACACACACACACACACACACTTCAGTCAGAACAGTGCTTGCTTAAGTTATGAATATATCCGCACTCTTAAAGAAGCCCAGGGGCCTAATGATTACAGTAAACTGCAACAGAAAGGGAAGACTGGGTGCTGAGTACCAGCTGAACACCAAAGAAAAGTACCTTGGTGTCTGCAGCTCACAGGCAGAGGCTACGTGTCAGGGGGAGGTGACCATACACCCACCCACCTCCAGAAAAGCTGGAGAGATGGCTCAGCGGTTAAGAGCACTGATTGCTCTTTCAGAGGTCCTGAGTTCAATTCCCAGCAATCTGGTAGCTCACAATCATCTGTAATGGGATCCAATGCCCTCTTCTGGTGTGTCTGAAGACAGCTACAGTGTATTCACATACATAAAATAAATACATCTTTTTTTTTTTTTTTTTTGGTTTTTTAAGACAGGGTTTCTCTGTATAGTCCTGGCTGTCCTGGAACTCACTCTGTAGAGGCTGGCCTCGAACTCAGAAATCCGCCTGCCTCTGCCTCCCAAGTGCTGGGATTACAGGCATGAGCCACCACGCCCGGCCAATAAATACATCTTAAAGAGAGAGAGAGAAAAAAAAAAAAGGAGAAGTGCCCAGGCTCCACCATCGGGCAAGCGTCTAAGTCAGACCGGCTCTCCGTGTGTGACGGTCCCACTGCGCCTTCCTCAGTGGCTCACAAGCCCCTCAATTTGCTCAGAAAAGACTTTTCCATGTGTAAGTGTGTGGGGGTGGGGTGGGGGGGGAGTTAAAATGTGGGGAATCTGGGAGCTGGATTAGGGAAAGGCTTCGTCCAAGTGGCAAGATTTATAGGTGCCCACGACCAAGCACAGAAACTCATTTTCAATGGCTTTTGGAGGAGAGAAAAAATTATTTTTCTAGCATTTTTAACTAAAACCTCTGAATTTTTTTTTATTTCCCTCAATTATTGTAAAACAGGATATCAATTCAACAGGCTTCCTAAGTTCCCCAAATCCTTCATGTGGGTGGGTGTATGGTCACTGCCCCCGGCACGCAGCCTGTCTGAGCTGCAGACACCAAGGTGACTGGAGGAATGGCTGGGGAAAGGGAAGAGGTCTGACCTCATCTCAGAACCCTTACACAGGCCAACACAGAAGTGAAACTATACCCAGCACTTGAGGCAGGAGGATGGCAATGTTCAAGTCCAGCTGGGCTACACCACACCCTATGAGTAATGAGGACAGGCTGCCGGGGTCTCCATTCCCAGATGAGTTCTCGGCACTAGGGGAGCAGGTCTGGGAAGCCCAGCGGCACGCACGCTTAGTCTGCACGGAGAAGCCACAGCACGGGGCCGGGAATGGAAGGGTTTGGGGGCAGGAGTGCAAAGCGGGATGGGGCCAGGACCATCAGAAGTTCTCTCCCTGCGCAGCCTGTCTTCCAGGCACCTGACACCTTTCCTTAAAGATCAGAGTATTTTAGATCTGTGGACAACAAAGCCTCTGACATATCTTCACCAGTAAGCGCCTACGGGGTGAGGGTGAGGGTGTGGCTGGGCCGGCGTGCTAGCCTGGCAAGGCCTCGGCCTGTGCCCCAAGCACCACAGAATAAGGAACGAACACACACACACACACACACACACACACACACAGGTGTGGTGTATGTGTGTACATGTATGTGTACATGCCAGCCGGTGGCAGCAGAGTGCGGTCGTCATTTGCCAGTCCCCCTGGCCTATAGCGGGTCCAACACTACTTGTACTTACCAGCAGGGAGGTGGGCGGCTTTTCTCCTGAGCTCTTGTCCTGCCTGCTGCCAGCACTGACCCTCGGGGTTCAGGAGGCCAGCGGCCACTTAGCCACTCACCCCGAGCTGACCCAGGGCTGGAATGTTTTCCCCTCAGACTCCTTACACAAGAACGGTGCCACGAGTTAGCAGACCAAGGTCTGCAGCATGCCAAGGAAAGGCCTGTGTGGGGGCACACACGTAACCCCAGCGACTGGGAGGCCAGCCTGGTCACACAGTGAAAGCCGATCTCAAAAACAATAGCTGGGGGGTGGGGTGGGGGCTGGAGAGATGGCTCAGCGGGTAACAGCACCGACTGCTCTTCCGAAGGTCCTGAGTTCAAATCCCAGCAACCACATGGTGGCTCACAACTATCCATAATGAGATGTGGTGCCCTCTTCTGGGGTGTCTGAAGACAGCTACAGTGTACTTACATGTAATAATAATACATCTTTAAAAAGAAAACACAAAGCCGGGCGGTGGTGGCGCATGCCTGTAATCCCAGTACTTGGGAGGCAGAGGCAGGCGGATTTCTGAGTTCGAGGCCAGCCTGAGTTCCAGCCAGTCTACAGAGTGAGTTCCAGGACAGCCAGGGCTACACAGAGAAACCCTGTCTCAAAAAAAAGAAAAAAAAAAAAAAAAAAGAAAGAAAACACAACAGCTGGTCCCTACCGGAAGCATTTGCAGCTAGGGAAACACACATACGGGAACAGGGAAAAGTCCCTGGAAGCCATTCAATATGGAGGACGAACCTGAGGTGATCTCGAATGGGGCACAAGGGGACAAAGAGATGAGAATCTGTGACAACTTATCAAAGGGGGAGGACTTCAGAGAGAAACGCCAGGAATCGTGGCAGAATGATCACTGTGCAGCTAGAGGGCCAAAGCCAAAAGGAAAACCTCAGACCCACAGTCACAGGTTCAGGGAGCCTTTCTTTGCTCCCCAGGACTGTGTCCACCTCCTCCTCAGGCTCCTGACAATGCCCCCCAACCCCCACCCCGCTCCAGAATGACTGTTTCCACATCTCCCTTCTGCTCTGACTCCTGACAACCACCTCTGGCTCCTGAGACTGCCCCCCCTTCACCCCCCCTCTGGCTCTGGAGTGACTATTTCCACCTCCTGCTCAAGACTCCTGACCCCGGCTTCTGTCTCCTGCTCCCCTCTGGGTCCTAACACTCGCCCTCCCACCCCAGGTCAGTCTCTACCTCAGGGTACTTAACACCACCCCGTTCCTGACCCCCCCTCCCTGACTCCTAACCACCCCTCCGCCCCCCATCATTTAACACCCTGTAAGGGAATCTCGCTTACTTTCCTATGGGGGGGGGGGAGAGCAGGGCTGCCGTGAATCCTGGTCACGGGGAACTTTCAACTAGGACAGGAGCAAGGAGCTGAGGAGAGCAGGGAGAGGCTATGGGAGCGGCAGGAGAAGAAAGGGAAAGAGAAAGGCAGACCGTCAGCTCTTCTGACCACGTCCTCGCTGGCCTGGAACTCACAGCAGTCCTCCTGTCTCAGCCTACACAAGGGCTGCGATTTTTGTCTTATTTCTTTCTTTTGGACTTATTTATAGGCTTGTGGTGTTTCCCCTGCATGCATATTCGAGTTCCTGGTGCCGGAAGAGAGGCCATAAGACCCCCTGGAGCTGGAGTCACAGGAGGCTGTGAGCCACCAGGAGGACGCCGAGAACCCAGCCCAGCTCTTCTTGGTTCACCAGAGCAATACACGCGCTTAACTCCCAAGCCATCTCTCCAGACCCTTCGTATTATTCCTTGAGACCAAGTCCCTTGGCTGGTGTAGGACTGTGTAAGTAGACTAGGCTGGCCTGAAACTTGCGGCCATCTTCCTGTCTCAGCTCCAAGTGCTGGGATTACAGGTTCCAAGTGTGTCACCATGCCCAGGGGTCCTTCTTACCTACCAGAATTTTAGATTGTGTCTAGGATCATTTCGTCTGTGATACTCTAGGCGGGTGGGGTGACGCCATCACTTACATGAGAAAAGCTATGGTTGCTATGACGCCACAGGCGTGGTATGAGTGGTTAAATTGCTCCATCTTGGGGTACATTACAGCCGCATCTATGATGATCCACCATCCCGTGAAAAACTAAAAACAGACAAAATAATGTGAGGTCAGCAAGACCCGACAGCAACAGCAACAACATGTTACCACAGCATGTTCGAACCAAAGAACCCCTTCAAAGAACTCCTTCACACCCCTTCAATTTCCAATCCCCCCGCCCCAAAGTCATTCCAGCAGGTTCACGCCTGCGATTTGTGGGTGGTTCACCAGCTGATGAAATATTAGGTACCCAGGTCTGGAGAGATGGCTCAGCGGCAGTTCAGAGCACTGACTGTTATTCTAGAGGACCTGGGTTCAATTGCCAGCACCTACCTGCTGACTCTGTAACTCCAGTAATATTTTCATCATTTAAAAAAAAAAAAAAAGTATCATTTTTTTTTCTTAAAGACACAACAAAATTTAGGACCACTTTAGGAACTCTCGTGTTTTGAAAAGCTTTAAATTGTAATCTTTGAATAAAACACCTTAAATGCAGGGCTGGAGAGATAGCCCTGGGGTTAGAAACATTTGTTGCTCTTGCAGAGAACCCAAGCTCAGCTCCCAGCACCCACATGGTGGCTCACAGCCCTGTTATCCAGCTTCCCTGGTCCCGATGCCTTCTCCTGAACTCCACGGACACCGGGCACAGATGTGACACACATGAAGATGGCTCACAACCATCTGTAATGAGATCTGACGCCCTTTTCTGGTGTGTCTGAAGATAGATACAGTGTGCTTGTATATAACAAATAAATAAATCTTAAAAAAAAAAAAAAAAAAAAAAAAAAAAAAGAGAGCATGATCTGTTCCTCCAAAGGACCCAGGTTCAATTCCCAGTTCCCCGCAGAACAGCTCCCAATTTTCCGTAGCTCTAATTCCAAGGGATCTGACATCCTCACATTACTGCACATAAAATAAAATTTAAAAAAGTAAAACAAAGAAAAGAGAACAGACAGCAGGTAAGATCTTAAACCATAATTTCAGACTGCAAGAGAATGTGTGATGTAATAGCTTCATCTTGCGAATCCCCTCTGAGCACTGTATTTTACAGTTCAAGGTGACACACACTGCAACCCCAACACTTGGGAAGTGGAGGCAGGATGACGAAGACCTCAAGGGCATCCTTGCCCATAGGAATGAGTTCGAAGCCTGCGTGACCTACAGAAGACCCAAGCAAAAAAAGGAGCTCCTGGGCTTCCTAATCCTTCTCCCTGCAAGATGAAGGGGAATATGAACTCTGGTGACCTGAGAAAGGGGAATAGCTACCTTGACTGGTTTACAACCCTCTGTGTAGACCAGGCTAGCCTCAAACACAGAGATCCACTTGCCTTTCCGTACTCACCGCGTTCAGGAGGCCTAACCCATATGATAAATTTACAAAATGTTTCATTATGACAACTAAGAGCACTGCTAACAAACTCACAAGTAAAACATCACTGAGTAAAGTAAGTTTGGAGATTGACTATTTTTTAAAAGGACACGTCTGAAAACATCACACACAACCTAAACCATCTACACAGCCACAGACCTACATATCAAGGTGTCACAGGGACTTACCAGGATGCCGGCGGCGACAGAGGCGATCGTGTTCCGCTTCTCCCCCCAGTCCATGCACTCCGAGCACCGAGAGCCTTCTAGAAACCCAGACATCTTTCCAGGTCACTAAAAAAAGACCATCGCAGTTAAATAAGGCGCTTCTGTTTTCTTGTTTCAAAGCCCGCAGTGCTTCTACAAAACAACAGCTGGATGATACTCGAATACAAGTCACGAACGCTCTTCATTCCAGCCCTCCTTATTTCTTCAGAATGTCTGATGTTGCTTTGTTGGGGAGTGAGATACTGGAGACGGAGCCTACATTTAACTTAAAACATGGTTTTAGCTGGGACTGGTGTGGCGGCTCCTGGCTCCTGCCTGCAATCCTAGCACTTGGCAGGCTGAGGCAGGAGGACTGTGCTCAGTCAGAGGGCCAGCCAGAGAGAGCGACACAGTGAGTTTCAGGCCAGTCTGTCTTAAAAAGACAAAAACAAGAGGCTGGTGAGATGGCTTCCCAGTTAAGAGCACTGGGCCCTCTTCCAGAGGTCCCAGCAACCATCGGATGGTTCATAACCGTCTATAAGGGGATCTGGTGCCCTCTGCTGGCCTGCGGATGTAATTGCCGCAGAGCACTCTGCAATAAATAAAAATTTAAAAAAGACAAGACAAAAACAAAATCAGGATGGTTTTAGCATATTTACATAATACGAATGAAGGTGATTACCCTAATCTTAAACAATAAGTACTGATCACTTCAAAGAGATCACATTTTTCTAAATTGCACGTCCACTACATTAAAGCAGTCCTTTAAGTGAGTGCAGTGGCGCTCAGCCCTCCACCGCTGCTTTCTAAATCTTCCGCTCTGTACTGAGGTTCCTATTTGATTTCGCTAAATAGGGACGTGATAAACTTTGGTTTTAAGGTAAAAATGTAGACGTGGATGGAAAATACTTCCCCTAGGAATGTGCACATTTTATCCTGCATAAGTGCTTTTCATGCCCGGATTAAGACAAGCACGGCTGAACTACAGGCTTTATTTCTAAGTTCGCTTCTTCTCCATTATCCGTCCCTTCTCCACGCCTGCCTTCGGATGTCGTTACTATGTAAAGGGCGCTTATCTTATTTACTATCTCTAACTCTGCTACGGATACTGTTTCAACATCCCCCACAAAAAGTGCAGGCCTGAAACTAGTTCAGACTTAAAGAACGCGCAAATTACCACGGCCGGCCCAAACTGTCTTAAATCACATAAAACCCTCCTCCTTCAAGCTCCACTGTGTAGACCCAGCCAGAGAAACATCACTCATCTTTATTTCACAGATAATGGGAAAACCTGATCTACATATAACCCGCTCACGGTGAACACCCCAGATCTCACAGGACTCCCTAAGGAACGCGACGTCAGTTTTAGGCGCCTCTAAACAAGCTACGGGGAAAAACTGATACACTTCTGTGATGAGTTCGGATCTGAAAATACGCTCGTTTGTAATCCAATGGCTGGAAAGAAAAGCAACCCACTATGTGTAATTGTCGGTTCACCCAATGGCCCCACCCGGGTCCAATTTTCGCTGCACAATTACTTGACATGTTCAAAGGCAGACCCGCCCTGCAGACTGGAGGAACAGGGCGCGGTCACGCGTGGGCCGACCCCGATGCTTCGCCGTCGGACCAGCGTGCCCAGCTCCGCCGTTCTGAGGAAGAGTCCCCGCCACAGGAAGCGGCCCCGCAGGTCCCACGATCTCAGCCGCGGCAGCGGCGTCCAGGAGCCACCGCCGCGAGTTCGAGCCCGGCCCGGCCCGCTGCTCCGCCCTCCCGTCCTCACTCACGTCCAAGTCTGAAGTTGGAGTCGCGGCGCGTCTGGTAGCCTCGGTTTACTCCAGTTGTGCAAGAAAACAAAACAGCTACAGGCAATCGGACTCCCGGATGTCGATGTGCCGGTCCGCCCCCGAGTCTGTGCGCATGCGGATCGAGAGCGAAGGGCGGATCCCGAGGATGCAGCCTGCGGGCCACGCCCACCGCGCCGAGGAGCCTCCGGGTGCCCGGACTCCCTTTCTGGTCCCTTCTTGTCACTGTGAGAAATACTAGAGTTGAGCCTGTCTTCTGGGATGGGACCGAGGAAGGGAGGCAACAGTCCACCTTTACTATTTGGTTTTGTTGTTGTTATTGTTGTTGTTACACTTTTTAAAATTTATTTTTGTTGTCATAGTGTAGAGGTCAGACAGGCCAACCTCCAGGAGTCATTTCTTTCCACCCTATGGGTCCCAGGACTCAAACTCATGTTATTTGACTTAGTAGCAAGTACCTGCTTTACCTGCCGAGCCAATTCTCCAGCCCGATGGTGACTTTAAGAGGATTGGGATTGGCCCTGCTGTAATTTCAGGTTCATGAGGGTGGCAGGTAGTCAGGAGCCTGAGGCACAGAAGGTCTGGGTGGCTCACCGCCTGCAGAGCTCGGCACTAGAGATCATTTCTCAGGTCCCCTGCGTTGTCCTTAGATGCGTTAAATCTGTGTAGCGTTTGTTGGGAGGGGGAATTCGCTGATTAGTATTTTAAACTATACAATACCACCCCCACCTGCCTTCTGCGTGCGCGCGCGCGTGCACACACACACACACACACACACACACACACACACACGGCAATGCTGTGCCTGAACCCAGGGCACTACTACTCAGCCCTGCTTCCACACCCATAATCTATTTAATTTTTAATTTTTTTTTTTTTTTTTTTTTTTTTTTTGGTTTTTTGAGACAGGGTTTCTCTATGTAGCCCTGGCTGTCCTGGAACTCACTCTGTAGACCAGGCTGGCCTTGAACTCAGAAATCCACCTGCCTCTGCCTCCCAAGTGCTGGGATTACAGGCATGCGCCACCACGCCCGGCAATTTTTAAATTTTTTACATGAGTATTTTGCTTGCATGTACAACTGTGCACCAGTGTGCATGGTGCTGGCAGAGGCCAGAAGAGGTGCCTGGAAGAGGAATTACAGCCATTGAGAGCTGCTGTGTGAGTGTAGAGAGCTGAACCCGAGCCCTTGGAGAGAAGAGCGGGTGCTCTGAGTCACTGAGTGTCTCTCCAGCCCCTCCATGACCTATTTTTAAATGGACAGGTTTCTTAGTCCTAGAGATTAAAGGTTTATTGGGACTGGCTAAGGACTGGTTAATGTCTAATGGGAGGAGAGTCAAGGTCAGACAGTGCCTCCCTACCCCAGTGTGCCAGCGGTGTGTGTGTGTGTGTGTGTGTGTGTGTGTGTGCGCGCGCGCGCGCAATTATTTCTTTCATTCTATGTCCTGGCTGAGGATGCAGCCTTGTTTTTCCTTGACTTGTTTCAGTTCCCGCTGGCCACCCCTGTTGTTGAGGTAGCCTGTTAGGATTACCAACCATCTGTGTGGTTCTGCCACATATACACCTGTCTGTCTGTCCATCCAGACCATGTCTTGCCCTTCACCTCCACTGCCCTGGTGGCATCCATAGTCCTGCAGCTCGACTTGGGAGCTGCGCCCCGCCCTGAGCTCCAGCAGAGCTCCAGCACCTTCGGTATCTTCCTCCCACAGAGGTGTCTCTGCCCCACTATCTGCCTTCAGCTTGGTCTTCATCAGCGTGTCTCTCTCCTCCAACGCCTCAGACTCAGCTATGACCTCTTTAACCCTCTGTGGGCCTTCTGTAGCCTACATATAGACATATATAGATTTACTGTGTTCTCTGTGTTGTATGACTGAGAGTTAATATTAGCAGTTAAGGTTGTCATAAAGACCAGGCAGTGGTGGCACATGGCCTTTAATTCCGGCACTTGGGAGCTAGAGGTAGGAGGATCTCAGTGAGTTCGAAGCCAGCTTGGTTTATAGAACAAGTTCTAGGACAGCCAAAGAGAAACCCTGTGTCAAAAAAAAAGAAAGGAAGGAAGGAAGAAAGAAAGAAAGAAAGAAAGAAAGAAAGAGGGCCTGGAGAGATGGCTCAGTGGTTAAGAACTCTTCCAGAGGTCCTGAGTTCAGTTCCCAGCGACCACATGGTGACTCATATCTGTCTATACTGGGACCCAGCGACCACACAGTGACTCACATCCATCTATACTGTGTTCAGGGCTGTAGAGATGGCTCAGTTGGTCCCTGGCAAATTGCTGCCAATGAAATTCACATAGCTTCTGAATCTGCTAATATCCAACAAGTTCTGAAAAACCAGAAAGGCATAATGTATCCATCTCTGCTTCTGACATAGTGTACTTATGATGGCCAGTGTGTCATCTGAGTGTGAGATCAGCCTGGACTACAGTCCCTTTCAGAACAGCCTACACTTTTGTCGTAGGTTATCTGATCACATTGTGACCCCTGAGATTGTGTTATTTACTGGAAGAACTTGTTTTTAGGTGTGGTGTGGCTCAGCCTTAGCACACAACTGTAATCCAAGACTTTTCTGATAGACTATTGTAAACAGGATTAAATAAAGTCAACCTTAGGTCAAAAGCGGGAGCAAGCAGCCAGCTGACAGGAAGCAAACATAGGATTATTAAGAAAAAAAACTGTAGAGGGAAAGAGGGCATCAGGGTGGCGGATGGGGGTTGCACACAGGAAGTAGATGGGGAGGACATTGAGTTTGAAAGAAGTTTTTTGGGTGAGAGAGGAGATTCATTCTGGGAAGTCCGCAAAGGAGGAAGTTCAGCTGCCTCTTTCTCTGCCTCTGGCCAGCAGGCTTTCACCCCAGCATCCGCGCCTGTTCTCTGTTGGCAAAGTCGAATGATTAAGATTTTTTTAAAAAAACAAACCAGCCGGGCGGTGGTGGCGCACGCCTTTAATCCCAGCACTTGGGAGGCAGAGGCAGGTGGATTTCTGAGTTCGAGGCCAGCCTGATCTACAAAGTGAGTTCCAGGACAGCCCGAACTACACAGAGAAACCCTGTCTCGAAAACACCAAAAAAAAAAAAAAAAAAAAAAAAAAAAAACCAAAGGTCTTGTCTCTCTTTTTCTAATTAAAAATGTGTCTGTGCCAGGCATGGCGGCACCTGCCTTTAATCCCAATACTCAGGAGGCAGAGGCAGGCTGATCTCTGTGAGTTCAAGGCTATCCTGGTCTGAAGAGCAAGTTGCAGGACATCGAGGGCTACAAAGAGAAACTGTCTTGAAAAACCAAAAAAAGGGAGGGGGGGGGAAGTAAAGAAAAATGAGTGTCTATTACCCTCCGAGGTCAGAAGGTGTCTGATCCGGAGACTGGCGTTACCTATGGTTCTGAGCCACCACGTGGGTGCTGGAAACTGAACTTGGGTTCTTTGGAAGAGTAGCAAATGATTTTATTTTTTCAAGACAGGGTTTCTCTGTATAGCCCTGGCTGTTCTGGAACTCAGTTTGTAGACCAGGCTGGCCTTGAACACTCAGACATGACTCCCTTGACTGCAGCAAGTGCGCTAACTGCTGAGCCATCTGCTAGCGTTACTCCGGACCCCGCGCCCCGGGTTTGGCCTTGGTAAAGACAGTGTAGTGCTCTTTCCCTCTTGGGTCTGTCACATTCTTTTCAGGGCACCAACTCTAATTTCAATCTATGTTAAGTTCCCTTTTCTCAGCTCCTCCTCCCCTTCCAGTCTGCTCCTCCAGAAGTCTTTCCTACAGTAGTCAAGGCTCCTGTGCAGAGGTTGATGAATGGATTTGATCAGTCTGTTTCATCTCTGGCTCCGGATGCCCCATCCGGGGATGGGGACATCTGCAGCTTTAGCTCCAGTCAATTATATCAGAAACACAAAGACACCAGCACTCTGCAGGTCCTGTTCCCCACTGTTTCAAGAGTCGGTTGACATCTAGACTTCCTTGAGACATAGTCTAATGGCACCCAGGCTGCCTTTGAGCTATGACCTTGAGCTTCTGATTCTTCTATTTCCATCTCCTAAGAGCTGGAATTATGGGTGTGCGCCACCATTCCTGGGAGTTCTGGTCACCACTGTTTTCAGGCACACACTCGATGATGGTATGAATTGTCTGCAAAGACTCCTAAAGCCTCTTCTACCCATAAACAGAAGCCTGGGACTGCATCGGGGCAGGTTCACTAATTGTCCCTGCAACGCCACTTCCTGTGAAACTTGGGTTTCTGTTTCCCCACACAGCTTCCAGAAAACAATCAGCAGATGTCCCTGGTAGGCAAGCTACTAAGGAGCATCCAGAGACTCCTCCTGCTTCTGCCTAAACTGGGATTACAGATGTGCCACCACAAGATGAGGAGGAAAAAAAAAAAAAAGACATTGCCTAAGAACTCAGCTACTGGGGTTACACTCCTGCTGTAAGGGTCTGAAAATTGCTCAGGGAAGACCCCAGACTCAGATGGTGTGCAAAAACAAAGAGTGTTTGTTCTGCAGAAACAACCAGTATGTGGGAGTCAACCATTCTCTAAAATGGTGGCCCAGACAAAGGCATGCAGGCCTTCTTCTAGGGAACCTGGGAAACTCTCTAAAATGATTAGATAATCTGAAATTTCATTGGTGGGTTCTAGCGGGTCATAGTCAGTGGTCTGCATTCCTATGCCATGATGAGACAGGGCTGCCCAGCACAGGTGGCTCCTCTGAGATATTTTCCCATTTTTGTGGTTATCCCCAGGCTGTTCTTTGGAAGGGGGTTTTATAATTTTTCTGGATTTTCTGTTCTTTCTTTCTTTCTTTTTTTTTTCCGAGACAGGGTTTCTCTGTGTAGCCCTGGCTGTCCTGGAACTCACTCTGTAGACCAGGCTGGCCTCGAACTCAGAAATCCGCCTGCCTCTGCCTCCCAGAGTGCTGGGATTAAAGGCGTGCGCCACCACCGCCCAGCTTCTGGTCTGTTCTTAGAGCCTGTGTCTTATGACTTAGTTTCTGGGACTTAGGTCTTATTCCTGAGGCTGGTGCCTTATGGCCTTTTCTGAAATCAGAGCTGGTCTTTAAATGGAGACACATGGGGTTATGTTACTGTCAGCTCTGCTCTCCACAGCCTTTGTAAAGGGCCTGATTTATGGGTATGGGTGTTTGTTATGGGGTGTCCACCAGTGAAGACAAATTAAGTCAACTGAAAATCTTTATTAGCTGTCTACTGACTACACTGGGTGTTTGGGATCCCAGGGTGGCTCCCAGTCTTTCTCAGGGTGATCTTTTAGGCACAAATAAATTTTATATATATGTAATCTCCCAGGTTTACATACTTCAGTTAACAACAACAGTTAACCAGAAGCAGAACAACAGAAGCCAAAAAAATCAAGGTCAGTACATTTATAGACTTTCCAAGAACTATGTATGGGCTTGGATGGGGCTCTCTGGTTTTGTCTTAGCCCAAAGAATTCCCGGCTAGATGCTGAGTTTTATGGCCGGAATGGCACTTCCATTATGGAGTCAGTTGTGCTAAGATCTGGGGTCTTTTGCCTACACCCATGTTTGGGCTGTGTGTGTATGTGTGTTGGGGAGTGGTGCGCATCCTGGGAATGGAGTTCCAGACGGGTGTGAGACATCCCGTGGGTACTGGGAATCAGTGTTCTTTACTGCTGATCGATTCCTCCAGCTCCTGTAGTTTGAGAATTTTTACTATCGGCGTATGGTATGGAGTGTGTATGAGGGCTTCAGGAGGTCACAGGACAACTTTTGGGAGTCAGTTCTCTCCTTCCACTGGAGACTCAGTTGTCAGCAGGGCACCACAAGCATTCTTTACTGCCGAGCCATCTTGGGGGCCTCAGTAAGATGTCTATTTCTTCAGTTTCCCGTGGGAAGGAAGCATGAACAAGGACCCTTATTTCTTTCATCTCCCTCCAAAATCCTGAGCTTCTGTAAATCCCTGTCTAATTTCTAAGAACATCAACTCCCCACATTGAAATAGCTATTTCGTTCAATGGTCCTCACTTATAGTTTTCAAGGTCAGATATGCTTTATGACAAGGAGTGTTTGGAATGTGCTCTGGAAATAAGTTTAATATAAATACGTGATAATCACACTTTCTTAGAACAGACCCATCAGGCTGGAGAATAGTTTACTATTAAAAGCACTTGCGCCAGGCGTGGTGGCAGACGCCTGTAATCCCAGCACTTGGGAGGTAGAGGCAGGCGGATTTCTGAGTTCGAGGCCAGCCTGGTCTACAGAGTGAGTTCCAGGACAGCCAGAGCTATACAGAGAAACCCTGTCTCACAAAACAAAACAAAAACAAAACAAAGCACTTGCTGCACACGGTCTGGGTTCCTAACCCCCATACTTGGTGGCCCACAATGCCTTGTGACTCCAGTTGCAAGCGATCTGACTTCGGTGCACACACAAATCTCACACACACACACACCCACACACACACCCACACACACCCCTAACAACGATCATTGTTACTCCTCAAAGATTAACCGTGGTCGTTGGAATTCCTGTCTCGACCTCAAATTACCTTTATTAGCTCAAACAAGGACGTTAAAGCCGCCTTTCTAAATTAAAATGGCATCTTTGGGGTCTACGGGTACCCGCCCCAAGCTCCACTGCAGGAGGCCAGAAGGGAAGCCGGGCTGCGGCTGGGGGAGGGGAGGGACGACACACACAACGCGACTTGTCCTCCGTGTCCTTGACCCAGCGGTGGAGCCCGCTAAATTGTTTGCGACCTCTCCTTTCCCCGAATTTTAAAATCGAAAACGGGAAAGTGAAGGAAGCCAAACCAAACCAAACGGGGGAAAAAAAAACAAAAACAAAAAAAAAAAAACCAAAGAAAAACAAAGTTGGGCGTGGTGGCCGAGACCCGTATTACCCGTACCTGAGAGGCAGAGACAGGGGAATTGCCGCGAGTTCGGGGCGTGACAGGGGTACACAGCTAGTTCCTCTCAGAAAAACCGAAATCCAAAACCAGCCCACAAACAAACAAACAACAAACAAACGGAAAAAAAATCCCCTGAAGTAAACAAATCCTCAAAATACCCGGATGTAGAGGGGGGAGGGGAAAGGCGGGTGGCGGGAGGAAAAGAGGCTTTGTGGCGTGACAGCTTCGACGCGCATGCGTGTCTCGAAGGCTCTGCCAACATCGCGTGGCGATTGGACGAGAGGAGGGCCCGCCCCTTCGTACTGATGCCTGTGCGCATGCTCCGCGTCAGCTTCTAGTATTTTCGCCGCTGACGTCGCTGCGGAGCTCAGTTCGCGTCCGGACTTCGGCTGAGGAGGTTGTTCTGTTCTTTGGTCCCTGGGATTGGGACCCTCGCCAGCTTAGGTTCCTGGCCGCGGAGGAAGGTGCCCACTAGGCCTCCCTCTCTCGCCCTTGTGAGCCCTTCATCGATTTGAGGTGAGTGGGGCGGCGCTGTCGGGGACCGGCCTGCGCTTGGTTTTTTTTTTTTCGCGCACGCGCACTGCGCATATCCGCCCGGGTGATTGACCCTTTCCCTTTGCCGCAGTTCCTAGACGCCGTTGTGTTTGCGGACTGAGAAGGAAGTCATGTCCACGGCCGCCATGTCCAAGTACGTGAACGACATGTGGCCCGGCTCTCCGCAGGAGAAAGCCTCGCCGTCCGGCTCGGGCTCGGGCCGCTCCAGCCGCCTGTCGTCGCGTTCCCGCAGCCGCTCTTCGTCCCGCAGCTCCAGCCGCTCGTCTTCGCGCAGCCGCAGCCGGCCGCGGAGGAGCAGACGGTCGCGATCCCGGTCCCGGTCCCGCAGGCGCCACCAGCGCAAGTACAGGCGCTACTCGCGCTCGTACTCCCGCAGCCGCTCGCGTTCCCGCAGCCGCCGCCGCCACCGCTACGAGCGGCCGCGGAGGTCCTACAAGTCGCCGTCGCCCTACCGCTCCCGGAGCAGGTCGCGCTCCCGCGGGAGGTCGCATCACAGGTGGTCGTACTACGCCATCACGCGAGGGCGGCGCTACTACGGTTTCGGCCGAACGGTGTACCCCGAGGATCGGCCCCGGTGGAGGGAGCGATCCAGAACCAGGTCGCGCAGCAGGAGCGGAACTCCTTTTCGCCTGACCGAGAAAGGTGGGTTTTATCAGGTTGACATTGGTGCCCTGTCCTTGGGCACCTTATCGTCGCTTTAGGACGCTTATCGCCGAGCCAGCTCACCAGCCCCTCCCTACATTTAACTTCCTCAGCGCCCGAGTCAGCCGGGGAGTTCAGGTGGTTGAGCAATCGAGCTTGGATTTCATAAGATTAAGCTCAGGACATCTGACCGTGTAGGCGTGTTGTTTATTTTGGTGCCCAAAGTCTTGAGGTTTCTTTTTCTTTTATATTTTTTCTTTTCTTTTTTTTTCTTTTTCTTTTTTTTTTCTTTTTTTTTCTTTTTTTTTTTTTTTGGTTTTTCGAGACAGGGTTTCTCTGTGTAGCCCTGGCTGTCCTGGAACTCACTCTGTAGTCCAGGCTGGCCTCGAACTCAGAAATCCGCCTGCCTCTGCCTCCCAAGTGCTGGGATTAAAGGCGTGCGCCACCACGCCCGACTATCTTGAGGTTTCTTGAGAGTTTCTGGTTGGTGGTTAGGTAGCATGTAATCTCTCACTTAAGTCCTTTCACCTTGTGAGTAAAGTCCGTGCCGGGTGTTCTGGCGCAGTAGTCTGAACTAAGTCCATTTATGGCTGTGGTGGCCAAAGGAGAGGAGTCTCACTCTTTCCTGCTAGCTGGCTGAAGTCAAAACACATTTTTCCCCCATATGATTTACTGGAAAAAAGTGTGTGGGGGGGCTTGACTAGCTTTTCAGTTACTAGTTTTCAAATGGTAATTTGATGTTACCAAATAGGTCAGCATATGGTGTGCTGACACCATATCAAGATTAGTTCAAGATTAGTAGTATAGGTAACTGCACTATATAGGGTTACCAAACACCTTAGTTTACAGAAATAAACACTTAGAAGGCAAAACAATGCTGTTTGTTAGAACAACACTAGCTCTTGAGGTAATTCAGGAAAGTTCCTTTTTTTTTTTTTTTGTCACTAAGATTTTGGGTTAATTTGAGCCAAAAGGAAATTTAGAGGATAATGGTTGTCTTAATGCCCTTAGATCGAATGGAGCTGCTAGAAATAGCAAAAGCCAACGCAGCGAAAGCTCTGGGAACAGCCAACTTTGACTTGCCAGCAAGTCTTCGAGCCAAGGAATCAAGCCAGGGAACTGTTTCCAGCAGTGGGCCAAAGATGGAGGTAAGTTCGCTCAGAGGCTGCTGCCGCTGGCAGCTTTATTACCCCTTGTCAGTGTGCACACCCTCCTGGGATGTCCTTATAGCATTTGGCCAGAGCAAAACCTTAATCCGACAAATATCAGTCTCACCCGGAAACTGGGAGACGATGAACTTCTTTCATTTTGACACTTGATTTTTCCACAACAGTAAAAACAGTATATTGTTGGTAATACTTTTTCTCTCTCTGGTCTTTAGAGACTGGAGTGTTCTCTCAGTAGTTTTCATGTACACCATTATGTTCCCACATCTGTGCTCAGCATACAGTATAGTTTATCTGCTTTATTTCTGTCTTATAGAAATCATGAATGTGGTCTCCAGACAGTGATGAAGAAAATCTGTTGGTAATTGGTCATGGGTTCAAGTGTCAGTTGACATTTACAGACTAAAGCGTAGCCTTTGTTGCAGGTAGTCCATGTGCATGCTAGAGTTCTGGGCTAGGGACTGTGTGTGAGGCAGTGTGACAGCTCTGCAGCCTAGAGGCACAGTCATGGTGGGGCATCTGTGATCTAGACATCCCTCACATAATATATGCAATATATTCCAGATGTTTTGAGAAATTACAGAAGAAGAGGCCTGCTTCACTTGCAGATAAGTTTATTACAATTCTCCAGAACTACAGAGGAGATGTGTATTGGCACATTGCAGTGTATTTATAAGTTAATTTTTATTTGAAAGCTGGATCTTAAAATTAATAATTTGGGCTGGGATATATATAACTCAGTTGAGAATCTTGTCGAGGGTACCTGGGGTTAGTTCCCAGCACTGTAAACTGGGTTTAGTACCCAGCTCTTGTGATCCCAGCACTTGGGAGGCTTGTCCTTAGACAGCTAGGGGATAGATACTACAAGAGGCTTGGTCTCAGAAAAGTGCTTTATAAAAATGTAAGGTACAAGTTAGTGCTGACAGGATGATGACGATGGTTGGTTTGTCTATTGCTGGCATCTCAGGGGCTGCCGGGTATTTGCTCAGGCAAGTACCTAAGAGGGGTTCCTTGATGAATGAATTATAAATGCCTCAGCTCTTTGGACAAAGCATTTTTTATTGTACTTACTCAAAATGAGTTGTGTCTACAACAGGAATCAGGCATTCATGGGAACTATGCCTCCTAAGTCAATCCTGCTAAGGGTTTTTGTTGATTAGCTTTTTAAACTGACCATAGACGGAATTTGGTTTGTGTATCTACAGCTACATTTGTGTACCTTGGACTTTTTTAAAATATACAATATTTTGAAAATTAATTTAAAATTCTCTTCCTCTTTAGCGTTCAGAAAAGCAGACTGAAGATGGAACTAAAAATCCCAGTGAAAAGTCTTCTACACAAAGAAACATAGCCTTCAGCTCAAATGTAAGTGAACCCAAACATTCTTGAATTGGGTCTGGAGTATTTCCTTTCTCTGTGTGTGTTGATAACCTCTGTGAACTTGACTTCACTTTATTGTCTTACAGAATTCTGTAGCAAAGCCACTGCAGAAAACAACAAAAGCTGCTGTTGAAGAGAAGTCTTCAGGATCACCAAAAATAGATAAGAAAAAAAGTCCTTACGGACTGTGGATACCTGTCTAAAGGAAACTAAGGGCTGGGGTTGCCTAAAACTGCACTTTACTGAGGGGTTTGTGTCCAGCATTAGCTCATCTGCCTGAGTAATCACATTACATGTGATTAAAATCCATTACAGAAAGAGACTTAATGGTGACATGTTCATGGTTGAGGTTTCGCTTGAAGATATGAGGACACAGATGGCCCAGAGAATTGCATACAGGTGGGAATCTTGTATATATCTGTAAGTATTGTATAGAACCGCTTACATACAAAGGTGAATTTTTTTAAAGACACAGTTGTACACTGTATTTTGTATATTTGTTAATAAACTTTTTATTATTTGTCTTGATTTTTATGGATATTCAATGTGTCTACATCTGAAGGAAGCTTCTTTTTTTTTTTTTTTTTTTTTTTCCCTCGAGACAGGGTTTCTCTGTGTAGTCCTGGCTGTCCTGGACTCACTCTGTAATCCAGGCTGGCCTCGAACTCAGAAATCCGCCTGCCTCTGCCTCCCAAGTGCTGGGATTAAAGGCGTGCGCCACCACCGCCCGGCTGAAGGAAGCTTCTTGAAAACACAGGATTTATGAATTCATACTTTGTGTGGTGGGTGGGGGGAAGCTGGTTTCTTTTTCTTTTCTTTAAATGTGTATCCTCTCGGGCCAGGTATTTGTAACACCCCCTAAGAAGACTCCTACCCATCAGTAACTTCAATTCTATGGGACCCAACATCCTCTTGTTCCACGGGATGCAGAGACACACATGGGCAAACTTCATACACAAATCCTTAGAAGAAGAGGAACCTTAGAAAGGACTACGTTAGTTGGGGATGGTAGTTTAACACTTGGGACAAAGTAAGAAGTAGATTCCTGAGCTTTAAGGCCAGTCTGATCTACATGGCAGGTTCTAGGACAGTGAGACTGTTAAACCCACACCCCTCCAGTTGCCAGTATCAAAAAAATTCTTGTCTTACAATTTAGTAACTTCTACCTGACTGCATGTTAAAAGTTCCCAAAATTCTGTTTGGGAATTTGCCAATAAGTAATTCTTTTTAAAAAAGAGTGTGAATTGGTAACTAGATAAAGACTAAGAAGTTAGAATCAAGCTTGTCGTCCGGATTTGCAGTGCTAGGGCTGTGAGGGTCACAAGAGTGCGGGACACTGGTCTTTTTTAAGTTTTCTGAGCTTCAGGGCCATTGGGTGAGAAACAATTTCCATCCCTGCTTCCTTTTAGTTACAACCTGCTAAGGTTAAGGTGGATTCCTCAGGCAAGAGGACTTCACCCTGAAGCTGAACTGTGTCCAGAGTTTACAGTGAGTTTCCTGAACTCTGGAGGAGAGGGGGATGAAGAAGTACTATGGTTTTTTTTTGTTTTTGTTTTTGTTTTTTTTTTTTTGAGACAGGGTTTCTCTCTGTTTCCCTGACTGTCCTGGAACTCTGTAGACCAGGCTGGCCTCGAACTCAGAAATCTGCCTCTGCCTCCCAAGTACTGGGATTAAAGGCGTGCGCCACCACCGTTGCCCAGCTGAGAGGCACTATGAATCAGTCCTCAGAAATGTTAAATTGACAGTAAAGACATGCTGTTTATCTGCATTCTCCAACAAATCTGCCAGTGTCTATTTAAACATTGAATTCCCCGTCACAATTTCTAGTGTGACTAGCAGCTGTCTTAAGTACAAGTAGTGGGTTGGGGGTGTAGGTCAATAAGTAAAACTTGTCTAGCATACTCCTCCCCGAGTTTCTTTGAACCCAGAATCAGTAACAGTATCTTAGCACCTCTGGACGCAGCTCAGAGGCCACATAGGCAAACAAGGAATTTAAAGCAGGTTTTTATTTTATTTTGTTGTGTTTTAAGTGACAGCCCTGGCTGTTCTGGAACTCACTGTAGACCAGGCTGCCCTTGAACTGACCTTGAGATCCTGCCTCTGCTGCCCTTGTGCTGCTAGTAAAGATATGAGCTGCTGTGTCTGGTTAAGACCACCCTTTGAACAAGTAGAGGTAATAAGAATGTTCCGTATCTATTATTATACATAAGTACACAATAGCTGTCTTCACACTACAGAAGAGAGTGTCAGATCTCATAGATGGTTGTGAGCCACCATGTGGTTACCGGAATTTGAACTCAGAAGAGTAGTCAGTGCTCTTAAATGCTGAGCCATCTCTCCAGCCCTATTCATGCAATTTGTAGGCAAATGGTTGGATCTGGAAAATATCATCCTAAGTGAGTTAACCCAATCACAAAAGAATACACATGAAATGCAATCACTGATAAGTGGATATTAATGAGCCCAGAAGCTCTGAATACTCAAGGTACAATTAGCAAATCAAAAGATTCCCAAGAAGAAGGAATGAGAGGATACTGGTCCAGAGAAGACTGATTCCAGTCTTGCAGGAGAGTACCAGAACAGAGAAAGGGTTGGGGGGGGGGGCAGAGGACTTATGGGACACATGGTGAGGGGGAACTGGGAAAGGGGAAAGCCTTCGGAATATAAACATATAGAAAATTAAAAAAAAAAAAAAAACTTAAAAAAAAAAGAATGTTCCTTATCACTGGCATGCAATTGGACAGAACATCCTTGGAAAAATTTGGCCCTACAAGACATTTAAATATCCAATGATCTAGATATGTATTTCTGGCCACTGTATTTTCCTTGGTCATTCTTTTAGGTAACAGTGACTAGGGTTGCTATACAGTGAATCTGTATTTCACATAGCCTTGGACGTCCAGGCTTGTCCCTAATCCCCCACCTTTTGGGATTAAAGGTGTGGGCCACTATACCCAGGCCAGCTTTTGATTTTTTTTTTTTTAATTGAAAGTTTAGGATGAGAGCTTCCTAGATGTTAGTGACCCAGTGGATTGTGGGTTCTTCCCTGTTACTGGTGGTACTGAAGTTGCTCTGCAAGGAGTTAAAGGTGGCAGGGGCTTGCCTTCTTTATCCTATCTGGATTTGCAGTTAAAGGGACTGAGATATCAGAATCTCCATTTTCTTTTTATTTTTAGTTTTCTTTTGATTTTTTTTTTTTGTTTTTTGTTTTTTCGAGACAGGGTTTCTCTGTGTAGCCCTGGCTGTCCTGGAACTCACTCTGTAGACCAGGCTGGCCTCGAACTCAGAAATCCGCCTGCCTCTGCCTCCCAAGTGCTGGGATTACAGGCGTGCGCCACCACTGCCCGGTTGCAAGCAAAGTTTTATTGAGCTTGAGAAGTAGCTTCTTACAGGAGAGGGGGACTCAAAAGAGAGTTGCCCATAATTTATATATTTTTTGCCAGTGTTTAAGCTTTTAGATATCCCATGAAATAAATGGTCATGCCTTACAGCACTGGCTAGCCTAGAAGTCACTGTGCAGCCTTGGCAAGCCTCATACTTGGTATTATTCTGCCTCCACCTGCTGGGACGCTAGGAGTGTGCTACCACAGCTGATTTGTATCCAGATATTTTTACACTTGGGGGACTGCTTTTTCATTTCTACATTTAGTTAGTTGTCGAGTTAGAAAGGCACACGTTCCATTTCAAATATCCCTGTCCTATTCCGGAATTATCTTAGCAACGTTAGTAATTACTGTGGTACTGGAATATGAGCGTGAACAATATGGAGCCGGCTCTGCTCTCCTGCAGTTAGTAACAGCAGAAAATTATCTACTCTATGGAAGGGACTTAATACGGATGAAACTCAAGAAAGACAAGGTTCTTTAGCACTGGTGACAGGATACTTAGTCCCCAACCAGTATTCTAAGTGACAGGTTCAGGGCAAGTCCTTATCCTTGTCGCCCCGCCCAGGAGTATTTGCGCTTGCGCATGGCTACACTTCGCCTTAACCCCTCCCACTGAAGGGCCTGAAGAAACTGACGTCATACGGGAGGGCCTGACTCGGGTGCGCGGTCGAGAGGCCACCGGAAGTGCTCAGTGTTGTTGACGGAAGTGTAAGCCTGTAATGGCGGCTGTGACTGAAGTTGTGGTGAGTACCACCGGCTTCGTGCCGGTGTCAGTCTGGGAGACGCCGGGGCGGGGGGACATGGGGCGAATCCGGGCGCCGTTTCCGGGGAGGCCGGGGTGCTGGGCTCAGGCCTGGGCCGTGGCCGCTGGCAGACGCCGAGCCTGAAGCCGGCTATGACCGCAGGTACCCGCGGACGGCGCGGAAGCCAGGCCATTGGCGGCCGAGGAGCTGGCGGCGCAGAAGCGAGAGCAGAGACTGCGCAAGTTCCGCGAGCTGCATCTGAAGCGGGTGAGTGGCGGGGACGCGGGCCAGGCTGGGAGCAGGGCTGGAAGGCGCACCCGATCTCAGGATGGGGCGTCTCGGGACCTGATCTCCTCCGGGGGGTCTGGACTCAGGTCGAGATCGCTTTGACACACGTCAAAAGCCACACCCGCTTGCTCGTTCCGGTCACACCCACATTCCCGGGTGTACCTTAGGTTTTCTCTCTTGTTCCATGATTCTTCATTTTCATCTAGGGAAATATTTAGTTAGAAATAGGAAGGAAGTTCTCAGTAAGACCTTTCTCACCTTAAAAACAGCGAGCACACATTTTCTCCCTTTTCCCAATTCAGACTCAAAAAAATAATTTATTTTCCATCTCTTGTTTACATACTCACTCAAATCCTAAGCATGGCTGCCCAGACACTCTGGATATTAACGTTCCTTCTCCGAAGACAGCTCTCACTCCCCCATGTGATTGTTTGCCCATCTGACCCTTTTGCTGAACCTGCTTGTTTTCTTGGAATGTAATCCAAAAGGCATGGCTACATCTTCTTAGTGTCTCCCTTCTAGCACTTGCCAAGATTTACAGCCTGCTTGGCCTGCTTTTCTGTCTTGAACTCTTAATAAGACGTTTCTTGGGTTGGTGAGATGACTCAGTGTCTAGAGGCCCTTGTACAACCCTGGCCACCTGACTTTGATCCCTGAAGCTCAGGAGAAAGTGGAAGGAGAGAACCAGCTTCACAGAGCTGTCCACAAAGCTCCACACACAAAAGTAAGAAAATGTGCATGTGTTTTTGTATGTATGTGTGCTTAAGTGTCATGGGGTGTATGTAGAGGACAGAGGAGAACAGGAGTAAGTTGGTTTTCTCCTTCCATGACGTGGCTTCCGGGGACTGAAGTCGTCTGGCTATACAGCAGTCACCCTTACCCAGTGAGCCGCCTTGCTGGCTCAAATGTTTTCGTTTTTTGTTTTTCCCCCTAAAAAATGGCCTTTGAGGGGCTGGAGTTGAAATCTCAGCACCACATGGTGGCTCATAACCATCCATAGCAACATCTGACTCCCTCTTCTGGGATGTCTGAAGACAGCTACAGTGTAGTTACATATAATAAATAAATTAATAAGTATATCTTAAAAATATGGCCTTTGAGAATATAGTACAAAACAAACAAATGAGCCAGTGCATCACTGAATGTTTACGATGTAAACTGGTTCTTGACCTTGCTCATGCAGGGGTGACACACAACCATAAATGTATTTTGTTGCTGCTTCTTAACTGTAATTTTGCTGCTGTAAATATCTGCTGTGTGACCCTTGTCGGTCAGGGTCAGAACCCACAGGTTGAGAACCACTGTTGTACATTTTGGGGATCAAAACCAGGCTCAGTGGATCAGACACCCAGGACCCACAGAACTGCTGGGTGGGTAGGTGGCCTGCCTTTAATCCCAGCACCGTGGAGGCAGAGACAGGACCTCTGGAGCAAGCTGAGGAATGAGGCAGACTGAGTTCAAGTGACCATCCTTGCCTCAATATGTAAGGTAGAAATCAGTTGAGGAATACACCCAACATCAGTCTTAGCCCTCACATGCATGTACACCTGCACACATGTGCCCATATACATGTGAATATACACAATACACACAGTCTAATATTCAAAGCCAATCTTCAAATACTAAGCAAAAACTTCAGTCGCACAAATATTTCTGTCCAGAAAAAGTTAATGTGATAAACCTTTGTGCTTAAATGTTGGCTTATAGAGGCAATGTTTATAGGCCGTGTGCCTGGAGCCTGGGAGGCGTGGCTTCCTGGGTCAGATGTCACCAGCCTGTGGCCTACGTGATATCTAACTTCCATGTCCCGTGGACTCGTGCACTCTGGTGGCTTGCAGTTGCCACTTCTGTGCTTGGGCAGTTCGTAGGCTCCCTGACTCCATAGGGAGGCTGAGACTGAGGCTAGCCTGGAGTACATTAGACCATGGTCTAAAAAACCGAAACGAAGTAAAATGCTACTTTTCCACAGGGCTAAGCTTGTCTGAGTGAGAGCTCTTACTTCCTAGGTGGGTGTCCTTCCTGTCCCTTGTCATGGAGCAACCTAAAATCCGACTATAAACGGTGTAGAGAGAAAGGCATGAAAGCCTCCAGTCTAAGGATCCCCTCTTTCAGCCAGCGAGATGCTCAGTGAGTGGATAGACTTGCTGTGAGAAGACTAAGGTCCTAAGCTTGGTCCCCAGAACCCACTTGGTGGAAGAAGAGAACTGCTTCCTGGGAGCTGACCTCTGACCTGCACACAAACTACACGGCATGTGTGTGCCCACACAAAAAAGACAGATACATTCATAAAAACGGTTTTAAATAAAGTTCAGAAAATCTGTGATTGCTCCTGTACTGTGGCGAAGTGCAGTGAGGGTGCTTTGTCGGCCTTTATTCTGAACCCCTTATGCAAGGGACCTCCCAACTGGACAGGCAGGGGTGACGGAGCCCCAGGGCTCTGGAACAGCAGAACTGTCCAGCACAGTAGTCTCATTCTCTCTGTCAAACCTTCTCAGTCTATTCCTGTGCTTAAAAATCATCTGCTGTTTTTTTATTGCTTGCAGCATAAATGGGACCCTTAGTCCCTGCAGAGAAGACAGGGTCTGTTTGGGCTCCTCTCCTGATGGCCTTTTTTCTCTTACGGTTTTAGAATGAAGCTCGTAAGTTAAATCACCAGGAAGTTGTGGAAGAAGACAAAAGACTGAAGTTGCCTGCCAACTGGGAAGCCAAGAAAGCGCGTCTGGAGTGGGAGCTGCAGGAGGAGGAGAAGAAGAAGGTTAGGAAGCCCCGCCCCTCCACTGAGCCGGAGGCTGGGGAGCCGGAGGCTGGGGAGCCGGCCACCCGGGAACCTTTCTCCACTTGTCTGTAGGACAAGAACTATAACGGCTACTTAAATGACTTAGGGATTCTGTGAGTTAGCATCTGCAAAACATTTAAAAAGGTTCTGACTCCTGCTTGGTTCTGTTGATTTTATTACGTTTTTGTTTTCTATATGTCGGGGTCAGAGGACAACTTAGGGGAGTCAGTTCTCCACCAAGTGCCTCCTGATACAGCACTCAGGTGGTGGGGCTTGGCAGTGAGCGCCTGTGTCCCCTGAGCCACCCTGGCAGCCTGTTACTGGATTTTTTTTTTTTTTAAATTTCTATATTCTTTGTTTACATTCTGAAGGCTTTCCCCTTTCCCAGTTCCCCCCTCACCATATGTCCCATATGTCCTCTTCCCATTTTGATAGTGTCTTTTTTCATTTAAAATAATTCAAATTGTTAAGTGTGGTGTGTCACACCTATAGTTCCAGCACTTGGGAAGCTGAGGTGGGGGAATTGCTTTGAGTTTGAGGTCAGCCTGGGCTCAAAAAACCAACACTGGGTGTGCATGCTGTGTGGCAGGGTGGGTAGCACCGTGGGTAGCGCTGCCTGTCTTTCCAGGAGTGTGCAGCTCGTGGGGAAGACTACGAGAAGGTGAAGCTGCTGGAAATCAGTGCCGAGGACGCCGAGAGGTGGGAGAGGAGGAGGAAGAAGAAGAACCCTGACTTGGGGTTCTCAGGTACAGCTGGCCTGGGCTGACCTCGGCCCTACTGCATGGGCCAAGGCGTCTGCGTTAGTGAGAGGACATGCCCTTTGAGGCTCATTCGTGGAATGTTCTAGGAGGCTAAGGAGAACCCTGGGCCGCCTGTCAGTCTGCTGGCTGCTTTGGTCCTTAGTGTAAAGTTAGCCTTTGTTGCTGTGGCTCTTTTGTTCTGTAGACTTACTATGCCCCGGGCAGTCTGTGAACTCAGGGTCCTCCTGCCTCTGCCTCCTGAGCGGTGGGCTCACAGGGATGTGCCACCACCCCTGACAGAATTGGCCTGTTGGGTAGAGGCTGTGCTTAGGATAGTGCCCTGTGCATGTGGGACAGTGGTAATTCCGGGGTTTCTCCTATAAGTAAAACCCAGATAAGGACCCAGATCCCCGCTGGTTCTCATTTTGTTTAGATTATGCTGCTGCTCAGTTGCGCCAGTATCACCGGCTGACCAAGCAGATCAAACCAGACATGGAAAGCTATGAGCGGCAGAGAGAAAAGCAGTGAGTCCTCGGGCAGAGTGCAGGGTGGCTCTGGGGAGGTGGGTGTAAGCAGATTGTTGGAGACATGTGTAAGTACAAACTAGTTAAAGGGGTTACTCATTGAGACATTTCTACTGTGTGGCTTGGGCTGTCCTTAACCTCACAGCAGTCCTTCTGCCTCAGTCTCCTGAATGCTGGGATTATATGTTTGCCAACTTGCCTGACCAAACTCAATTTAATGGTGAAGCAAGTCAATCCCCCCCCCCTGTTTTTTTTTTTTTTTTTTTCTTTTTCTGAGACAGGGTTTCTCTGTGTAGTCCTGGAACTCACTTTGTAGACCAGGCTGGCCTCGACCTCAGATATCCACCTGCCTCTGCCTCCCAAGTGCTGGGATTAAAGGCGTGCGCCACCACTGCCCGGCCAATGGCTCTCTCTTGATAACACTATTTACCTTCTCACTGAACAGCAGTAAGCCCCGACTTTCCTTGGACACTTTCAGGTGCTGACATCAGCTCACCAGAACTGGGTACTCTTGTAGGACCTGCATGCTTTGGTGCTGGGGCAGGTCAGCTTTGTGAAGAACCAGATGGTAAAGATTTGTATTTAGGGGGCCCAGTGCCCCTCACTCCCAGCTGTTCCCAGCTGTGGTATGAAGCGCAGAGGCGGAATGCGTAGGTATGGCTGTGGCCTGTGGGCAGGCTCCTGGCTTGTTCTTGTCTGTTTCTCTTCGTAGCCCTGGCTCTCCAGAGATCGCCTGCCTCATTCTCCTGAGTGCTGGGATCAAAGGTGCACGCCACCGTGCCCAGCCAGGTTTCTGTTTTTTTTTTCCCCCCCTTGGGGTTTTTTGTTTGTTTGTTTTTGTTTTTGTTTTTGTTTTTTCGAGACAGGGTTTTTCTGTGTTGCCCTGGCTGTCCTGGAAATCACTCTGTAGACTAGGCTGGCCTCGAACTCAGAAATCCGCCTGCCTCTGCCTCCCAAGTGCTGGGATTAAAGGCGTGCGCCACCACTGCCTGGCAGTCAGGTTTCTGTTTTGATCTAGAAAAATAACCTTAGAATCTCTTTAGACCCCCTCCCCTTCTACTCCCACTCTGTGTGAGGTTTGAGGAGTCCTTTAAGTGATGGCCACTGTTCATGTGTCTGAAGAAGGAAGCTGTTAGTCTGTGAGCCAGGCTGGCTCAGAAGCCCACTGGGGCTGGCTTACGGGCGTGCTCACCCAGCCTGGCTCATCCTTTGGGAGCCTGTGTTTTCTTTTTCTTCTATTTCCTTTGCTGTGTAATGAGTATATTTATATGTTGTCTCTCATTACCAGTGGTAGTATAGTTTGAAATTAGACTGGAGTGCTCCTGTCTGACTGGAAACTCTTGTTGCTGTCTTCTTAGTGGAGAAGACTTTTTCCCGACATCCAACAGTCTTCTCCACGGGACGCATGTGCCTTCCTCAGAGGAGATTGACAGGATGGTGTTGGATCTGGAGAAGCAGTAAGTACTCGGTAGAGGGTGGGGGGCGTGAGAAGATGGGTGGGTGTGGCTCCGAGGCTGGGAGCGCCTCGGAGTGCTGCCGGCTCACTTTGGACCCAAAGTCTGGTGGTTTGAAGTTGGACAGCGCGGCCGCAGTGAGCCGTGCCATTTGGATTGAGGTGGGACTATGGATGGCATCAAGGTGCTGCGGTGGCAAACTCTTATGTCGCAGAAAGCACAGGATGAACAACTTAAATTTGCTCATGGCTTTAGGGGTTTCAGACCATTGTCGTTGGGCCTGAGGCAGCACAGTGGGTCATCGGGAGCACATGCTAGGGGGCCTAGCCACCCTGAGGGCTGGGAAGCAGACAGATTGGCGGGGAGGAGAGGTGGAGCCCTAATACTCCTTTCAAAGGCACACTCTCAGGACCCAGCTTCCTCTTATTAAGCCTTACTTCTCAAAGGTTCCAGCACCTTGTAGTAACCCTGTCGGCTGCGGACCAGGTCATCAACAGTAAGACCAGTCCACGTAGTTAGTGTTTGTGTCTGTCTGCTATAAACAGGGGCCTCATGTAGCCCAACCTGAGTTAGAATTGAATCTGCTGAGATCGTGTGCATTTCCACCTAGCCATATTTATTTATTATATTTTAATTAATTCATTGTGGTTCTTTTGAGATAGAGTTTCACTATGTATACCAGGGCTAGCCTCAAACTCAAAGATCCTCCTGCTTCTGCCTCCCAGGTGCCTGGCCATACTTATTTCTGATAGTGGTGAATACATTTATGTTTAGGATGTTGCAGTAGTATGTACCACACTCTGCACAGTGTAGAACCGTGCAGTGATGCAGTGATGTACCACACTCTGCACAGTGTAGAACCGTGCAGTGATGCAGTGATGTACCACACTCTGCACTGTGCAGTGATGCAGTCGTGTATCACACTCTGTACAGTGCAGTGATGCAGTGGTGTACCACACTCTGCACCGTGCAGTGATGCAGTGGTGTACCACACTCTGCACCGTGCAGTGATGCAGTGGTGTACCACACTCTGTACAGTGCAGTGATGCAGTGGTGTACCACACTCTGTATAGTGCAGTGATGCAGTGGTGTACCACACTCCGTACAGTGCAGTGATGCAGTGGTGTACCACACTCTGTACAGTGCAGTGATGCAGTGGTGTACCACACTCTGTACAGTGCAGTGATGCAATGGTGTACCACACTCTGTACAGTGCAGTGATGCAGTCGTGTACCACACTCTGTACAGTGCAGTGATGCAGTGGTGTACCACACTCTGCACAGTGCAGTGATGCAGTGGTGTACCACTCTGCACAGTGTTTGCTATCCACAGTCAGAGCCGTCAGGGTGGTTTTCCTCAGGCACTTCCTCCCCACTTGTAGCAGTGCATCGTTGCTCTTTAGAAGCATTCTTTTCGTTTTGGAGTTTTGAGATGGCTCTCATTGTGTAGCCTAGGCTAGTCCTCAGCAGGTGGCTATCCTTCAGCCTCTGCTTCCTAATTGCTCAGTGATAGGTGTGGGTCACCATGGAATGTTCGGGCGTGCTGTGTGCAGAGGCTGTGTTTGCTGGATCTCAAGACTTACAGTGAAGTTCAGCTAATTAATTAGTCTTCATCTGCAACTGATGAGAACTATGTCCCCTTTTTTTGTTTCCCCAAGGTGTTTTATTATGAATTCTCTCCTGACCTTTTTGTCCATGTTTTATTAAGATCAGAGAAGAAGGTGGTTTAAACCAGAATATGGTTGAACACCTTCAACCCTCGGATTTGGGAGGTGGAGGCAGGTCCGTCTTTGGGGTCAAGCATTAAGGTCTGAGGAAGGGTCTTCTGAACCTCATGGCTCCCTTCCTTCCCCAGAATTGAAAAGCGAGACAAATACAGCCGAAGACGTCCATACAACGATGATGCCGACATCGACTACATCAATGAGAGGAACGCCAAGTTCAACAAGAAAGCAGAGAGGTTCTACGGCAAGTACACGGCCGAGATCAAGCAGAACCTGGAGAGAGGAACGGCGGTGTGAGCCTGCCCTGGGGCAGTGCAGACACCGGGAAGGGATGGGGCTCCAACCTCCGCATGGGACCAGTTCGGTTACTGTCACCTTACCTGCCTCCCCGCCCCAGGCTTCTGAAATAAACGTCTTTCCTCCCCTCTCTCCCACATGCCTATGTCTACATTTTCCTGCTTGGATAGACGATGTATTTCTTGTAGTGAGTGATGTTTTGTAAAAATCTAATTTGTATAAATCTTAATTATTATTTTTCTATGTATTTTAAATGTGCATAACCATCTAACCTTTGAATTATTGGGGCTCAGATGTACACGCTGCGGTCACTCTGCTGTGAGTGTTGTTAGGAAGTGGGCAGAAGCTACAGCGGGGCTTTGGGACTGGCCGGGAGAGGACCAAGAAGCAGAGGCTGTCAAGATAGACAGAGGCTCCTGCAGTTCCGGCACTGTCTGTCTGTTTCCCCGGGCTGGAGTCGGAGGTCGCGGCCGTCAGCCATGCGCACTCCTTTTAAAGAACAATAAAATGCTTTGGAATAGAGTCGTGAACAGTGCGTGTAATTTAAACATTGTGGGTACTTACTCAAGTGTGGGAGCGTTTGTTGCACGTCACCGTGAGGCTGAGTGTTGACTTTGGCCAACCGTGGCAGATCTCTGCCCCACCTGGCATCTGAGGGCCTGAAGGGACGGTGGACCACAGTCTGGTGCATAGACAGCCGTCCTTCCCTTTCAGTGCTCTTTCATACACAAATGAGAGAAGGCAGCGACCCAAGGAAGGTTGTGTCAGTTCAGCAAAACGTCCATAAATGCCAGGAAGCACATACTGAATATGAGCAGAACGGCTTTTCCCAGAACTTTCTCAGGACAGACCTGCTTAAAAACAGTTGCCCGGCATGTATTACATATTTGTGTCTGGGAAAGAATGAATATAAGACAGAAGCTGGACGTATCCAGATTAAGAGCTCACTGCCCAGACTGGCTCTACATCCATGTTCTGATATTCAACGAGAATAAACAACTTGTAAATGTTTGTCACGGAGGGGGGGGGAGGGGAAGGCGTGAAGTTGCATTCAAGAATAATTCAGGGAGCCGGGCGTGGTGGCGTACGCCTGTAATCCCAGCACTTGGGAGGCAGAGGCAGGCGGATTTCTGAGTTCGAGGCCAGCCTGGTCTACAGAGTGAGTTCCAGGACAGCCAGGGCTACACAGAGAAACCCTGTCTTAAAAAACCAAAAAAAAAAAAAACCAAAAAAAAAAAAAAATTCAGGGGACAAAATGCACTGGAGGTGAAGTCCCTCTGCCCTTTCCCCTGCCTCCCTCAGTTCCCCAGGCAGTGTTCACCATGAGTCATTCTTCTGACCATGTTCATACAGTTGAGGGACAGTTTGGTTTCAGGCCTCTGGAAAATAGAGTTAAAAAAGTCATAGCCCCAGCACTTGGGAGGCAGAGGCAGGTGGATTTCTGAGTTTGAGGCCAGCCTGGTCTACAGAGTCAGTTCCAGGACAGCCAGGGCTATATAGAGAAACCCTGTCTCAAAAAAAAAAAAAAAAAAAAAAAAAAGTCATAGCAACTGTCCAGAGAGAAGTTTCCTCTCTGGCTGAAATGAGAAGTAATTAGAATGTTTCAAATTAAACCCGAAATCGAGGTGAGGCTGCTTATATCTTTAATCCCAGCACTCACCAGGTAGAGGCAGGTGTGTAGTGAGAATTTTGTTTTGTTTTGTTTTGTTTTGTTTGGTTTTTCGAGACAGGGTTTCTCTGTGTAGCCCGGGCTGTCCTGAAACTCACTCTGTAGACCAGACTGGCCTCGAACTCAGAAATCTGCCTGCCTCTGCCTCCCAAGTGCTGGGATTACAGGCGTGCACCACCACGCCCGGCTAGTTTCTTTAAAACCCAAACTCTATTATATGACCGTGCTTTTGTTTGAATCGCAGGTGTGGGGTTTGAAGATGGCATTGGTGACTGGTTAAAAGTGCCCCCCCCCCTTTAGACATGCAGTGGGAGCTGGCCCTGACCTGTGAGCTGAAGGTGATCTTGAATTCCTGATCCTCTTTCCAAGTGCTAGGATGCCAGGAGTGCCCCGCCACGCTCAGGGTTACCTAGTGTGTGAGTGGAGGTGCCAGGCTGGCCTTCCGTGGGCTCCAGGCTGGCTGGAGAGCTCTGTCTCATCTTAGGCATGCTAGGATGGCAGGAGAGACCCACACTGCTATGTCTGGTCTCCCGTGGGTTCTAGGGTGGGGCCTGGGGGCTGGTCCTCACGCTTTCAGGGGAAGTGCTTCCTCCACTGAGCCATCTCCTGAGCACCCCTCAGCACCCTCCCTAATGCCACGCTTCGATTAAGACATGGTCCTTGAGGTGATCCTCCTGCCTCTGTCTCTCCAATGCTGACCGTATTCCAGGAATAAACTACCAGGTGCAGCCTTTTATTTCTGTTGGCCATTTGTGTTAGCACATTTGCCCTTCTCTGGACAAACCGTGTGGCAGGGGGATGTGATGGAATTGGGCACCCAGGGACGGGAACGAGGCTGTCAGAATGTCCTGTTTGGGGCTGGGAGGTTTCACAGATAGCAACAGGAATGAAGATGGGGTTATGGAAGCAGAGGCGATCCTAGTACCTCGGACTCCACAGCTGAGCTCTCATTAGCCGCTGCTTTCCTTTCTTTTTCTTTTTCTTTTTCTTTTCTTTCTTTCTTTCTTTTTTTTTTTTTTGGTTTTTGTTTTTTGTTTTCGAGAGAGGGTTTCTCTGTATAGCCCTGGCTGTCTTGGAACTCACTCTGTAGACCAGGGTGGCCTTGAACTCAGAAATCTGCTTGCCTCTGCCTCCCAAGCTCTGGGATTACAGGCGTGCGCCACCACGCCCGGCTCGCAACTGCTTTTCTTTTCTTTTCTTTCTTTTTTTTTTTTTTTGGTTTTTCGAGACAGGGTTTCTCTGTGTAGCCCTGGCTGTCCTGGAACTCACTCTGTAGACCAGGCTGGCCTCGAACTCAGAAATCCACCTGCCTCTGCCTCCCAAGTGCTGGGATTAAGCAACTGCTTTTCTTAAGAAGTGTTCCCCTACCCCTCCTGTCTAGGGTTAGACTTTGGTAGGTGCTTACACCAGTATCTGGCTCCCGGGCTGTGAATAACTTGGTAGTAAAAACCAAGGGGAGAGGGAGAAGCTGATAAAAAGGCAGCAGTGTGGAAGCTCAGATGAAGGCTAAGTGGAAACACAGCAAGAAAGCAGCCAGCAGTGACGTCACGCAGCCCATTCTCAGCCTCGTAGGGAGTTCAAGGCCAGCTTGGTCTACCTGAGACACACAATTGCTGAGGCAATGGTAAAGGCGGAGGCATGATGCTGGGGACTTAGTGATGTGTGGAAGGTCCCCATACTCTCTGTCTCTCTCCCCAGTGTGGAATCATCCAATATATTCTGGTTTTTCACTGTTAAATCGGTTGAGCCTGGCTTGTTAGGGTTGAAAGGGCCCAGGCTAGATTTTACCAGGGGAGACCCTCCCAGTCTAGGGTTAGACTTTGGTAGGTGCTTGCACCAGTGCCTGGCTCCTGGGCTGTGAATATCTGGGTAATTATTAAAACATTAGCTTGATGATTGAGAGGATCTGAGTGGGAACAGAGACATGACTTTAGGAAGTTCTCCAACCTCCACACATGTGTGCCCTCTCACGAGTGTGTGTGTGTGTGTGTGTGTGTGTGTGTGTGTGAGAGAGAGAGAGAGAGAGAGAGAGAGAGAGAGAGAGAGAGAGAATGGAGAGCTGAAGGCTTGTGGTTTAGACAAAGCTAGCCCTGCTGCTTCTTTCCAAACCAGCTAGAGTCAGTTAATTTTCTGAGGGATGAGGAGGCAGGACCAAACCCAGCGACCCGAGGACCGGAGGTCCTCTGGCTTTTTGCTTGAAAGAACTATTTGGTCAAGTCCTCAAAGACAAACAACATGGTGGGACACACCTCTGTAATCCCAGCACTGGAGGGGGGTACCGAGGCAAGAGGAACATGAGTTTAAAGCTAACCTGGGCTACTTAAGCAGAGCCTATCTTAAGCAAACAAGCATACCTGTTCCTCCCCAAATTCAAACTTCCATCACTATCATCACCACCACCACCACCATCATCAGCCTCTATTTCAGGCAGTACTAGGGACTGAACCTGGGGCTTTCCATATGGAAGGCAAATACTCATATTGAGACATAATCCCAGGCTTTATTAATATTATTTATTATCATTTTAAATTATAATACGTGTGCGTGCTGTGTGACTGTGTTAAGAGGACAACTTCAGTAGCTTCTCTGCTTCCACTTTTATGTGGGTCCTGGGGATCGGAGTCAAATCTTCTGGCTTGCAGAGCAAGCACTTTTACCTCTTCATTCTTGTTGGGGTCTTTTATTTCCCCCTCAAGACAGGGTTTCTCTGTGTGGCCCTGGCTGTCCTCGAACTCACTCTGTAGACCAGGCTGGCCTTGACCTCAGAAATCTGCCTGCCTCTGCCTCCCAAGTGCTGGGATTAAAGGCGTGCGCCATCACTGCCCGGCCGGGGTCTTCTTTTGTACTGTGTAAAGGTTGTCTTTGTATTATTCAAATGTGGATTTCTGTGCCAGCAGAGAGCTGAGCACCACCCAGACTCAGCATCATTATTCTTATGAAGCTTCGCCTGCCTCAGTACTTCGTAAACATCTTCTCTATCCCTTCTGGTTGGTTAATAAAGAGCCGACGGCCTATGGCAAAGCAGGAGAGGAAAGGCGGGACATCTGGGAGAGATAGGAACTCTGGGAAAGAATCATGTGCAGGGTGGAGGTGGGAAGAGCAGGAGCCTGGACTGATGAGAGGAGAGAGGGGAGACAGGGAGGAAAGAGAGGGGGGAGAGAGGAAACCAGGCTGCAAAGGTGGATTAGAATAAATGGATTAATTAACTTATATTAGCTAGTTGGGAACAAGGCCAAGCTCTAAGGCCCAATATTTCATAATTAATAAAAGGTGAAAGGTAAAAAATGCTCAACTCCTGGGCAGGCGCTCATGGGTGAGTCGCAGAAAACACAAGCAGAGACCATTAGTTAGCTTGGAGCGCTCTCTTTTGCGGGCTGCTGGGTGAGGAGAGGACAAACAGGGTTTCCTAGCTTGTACAGGGGATGAGCAGGGGTTCCAATCAACTATCCCAAGCTCTGGGAATAAGGGCACCGATTCAGATGTGACTACTTCCCACCGAAGGGGGAAGATGTGGGGTGGGAGGGTTCGGTGTGTGTTCAGTGGGAGGTACGGGCACAGAAGCTTTTGGCTGATCAATACTTGGGAAACTTCCCGAATCCTGTTCCCGGAAAAGGAGGGGAAGGCAAGGTGCTAGGAGAAAAAATACACAGATTAGTATCATCGGCCCTGCGAACGGGGCTACCACGTGAAGAGTGAGCGCTGACAGACAGGAGGGAACAGGGGTGTGCCCTGGCTGTACTGGCAGCGTTCTTCAGACAATTTTCTGCAGGGACGACCCGGGCTCTACCAGGCCAGACTCACTGATGTCGTAGCTGCACTCCCCCCAACAGGATGATTCAGGTGTCACCCTGATCAGTCATGGGGAGGATATGGGCCCTCTAGTTTTGCAGGACGCTTGAAGCTTTTAAGAATTGTATTAAATTTATAAAAACAGATAAGTTTTAGACATGTTTGCATTACCATTGTTTGTAATCTGTCCTGAAACCCACATTGTAGAAAAGGCAGTAGACTCATACCTTTGTGTCATAGTAGAGGCTAGGGAAATGGTTTTGTGTTAAAAGCACGGACAGTTGTTAACATGAGCTCAGAGACAAAAAACCTTCCCTGGAACAGAAGAGGCAAAAGCTTGCTTGATCTCGGTCTTTTCTTTCTTTCTTTCTTTCTTTCTTTCTTTCTTTCTTTCTTTCTTTTTTTTTTTTTTTTGAGACAGGGTTTCTTTGTGTGGTCCTGGCTGTCCTGGAACTCACTCTGTAGACCAGGCTGGCCTCGAACTCAGAAATCCACCTGCCTCTGCCTCCCAAGTGCTGGGATCACAGGCGTGCGCTACCACGCCCGGCTGATCTCAATTTTTTAGTATGATTAGAGACCATGAAAGAGGGGCTTCTTTCCTCTATCCAGAAAACTGGAGATATCTATCTATCTATCTATCTATCTATCTATCTATCTATCTATCTATCTATCTATTTATCTACTGGAGATGTCTAATATATATGCTATGTCATATATATATATGTATATATATACACATATATATATGACATATTCTTTTTTTAAAAAAACATTTATTTGATTTATGTGAATACACTGTCACTGTCTTCAGACACACCAGAAGAGGGCATTGGATCCCATTACAGATGGTTGTAAGCCACCATGTGGTTGCTGGAATTGAACTCAGGACCTCTAGAAGAGCAGTCAGTGCTCTTTTTTTTTTTTCTTTCCGAGACAGGGTTTCTCTGTGTACTCCTGGCAGTCCTGGAACTGACTCTGTAGACCAGGCTGGCCTCGAACTCAGAAATCCGCCTGCCTCTGCCTTCCCAGTGCTGGGATTACAGGCGTGCGCCACCACCACCTGGCGCAGTCAGTGCTCTTAACCACTGAGTCATCTCTCCAGCCCACGAATTTTTAAAATACCCTTTTGACTCTAAAACAACTTTCTTGGATACTTAGAACTTAAGCTTTTTATATCCCCAGACCCCATATAAATTCCTTATCTCTTTTTATTCGGCTGTTATTGTGAGACATAGGTGCCTGCCCATTAGGAGCAGCCATTGCAAAGTGACTCCTCTAGATAAAGGGAGAGCAAAAAGTTTGAGTCTAGAAAGGAGATAAATCGTGTCTAGGCCTAGTACTGGCAGCCCCAGGAGAGTGAGGCTCGAGGTCTGGGTTTTACACAAGAAGCAGCTGAAGCCTTGGTTTCTACTGTTATGATGATCGAAGACCCGCAAAGACCCGAGAAGGGCAGATTTTACCTGACTAAGCGGAAGTGCAGAGCAAGCCCCTTTAGAGCTTATTAAACATGGCGCAGACCCACCAGCTACCCGGGCAGTCGCTCCCCCAGGGTTCCTTTGCGGTTGGTGCAGCGTCCATTCTTGGCTGTCAGGCCCAGAAAATCTGCCAGACTTTCTTTTGTGGAGCAGGAACTTAAGGGGACTGTCCCACCTTGTCTAGGCAAAGTGAGCCAATCGACTCTCCAGTGTCTGGTCTGTGCACGGTTTGTCCAGCGGCCATCTTTGCCACGTCAGAAGCAAGCTTTATGAGGAGGTTTGTCTGTGCCTGCCTTTGGAGGAGATCGGGGGTGCTGTCAGGAGCCAGGGTGTTCCTAAAGTGTCTGAGACCACCCATCTATCTAAAGTAGATCTAAGCAGACAAACACTGTTTGTTTTCAGTTATTTTTTGTTTAAATTTGAAAAAAAAATATATATAGGGGGCTAAATAAAGCTTACTTTGGTAGTTCGTCATGATTGTAAGGATAGTTATATGAGCCGAGCCAAGCAGTGGTGGTGCACGTCTGTAATCCCAGCACTTGGGAGGCAGAGGCAGGCAGATTTCTGAGTTCCAGGCCAGCCTGGTCTACAGAGTGAGTTCCAGGACAACCAGGGCTACACAGAGAAACCCTGTCTTGAAAACAAACAAACAAACAAAAACAAAAACAAAAACAAAAACAAAAAAAAAAAAGGAAAAATGACCAGGACCTTGGCTGAGGGAGCTGTTATCACAAGATCATAAATCGTAGTTTATTTGCTTATTAGCAGTGGAGACCATCCTTGCTAGCAGGGCCTAAAAACCTGAACAGAAGGGAATTCAGACCATAAATATACATATACGTAAAATAAATCTTTGAAAAGGTTGTGCATACATACACATAGGTAGAACAAGAGATTCTAAAGATACCAAACTCAGATATTTGGGTAAACTGCTATAAACGATAAAAGACCAAAGTTAAACCTGCAGTTAGATGGTGTTGAGATCAAAGGCTCAGTGGATGCAGTGGCAGATGTAACAGTGATTTCACAGAGTCCTGGGATCCAACTGGGACACTTCAGTGGCCGTTTACACAGGACCCAGGAATTGGGACGTTGTCTCAGGTAAATCGAAGTCTAAAATGAATTAATTGCATAGGCACTGAAGGTCAGGTAGGAAAACGGAAGCCACGTGTGGCAGATACTGCCATAAATTTATGGAAAAGAGATCTAGTGCAAAAGTGGGAAGCGCAGACTAGCATTCCGCCAACTTCAGAGACAAGCTGTAAAAGAGGAGTCGGTCCTAAGAAAGATACTAAAAAGTGTGATCACAGACGTTACAGATGTTCAGGGCACAGCAGAGGCTGGTTCTCCAAGCTGAGATGGGGAGCCACCGATGACTGATAAACACCAGCTGCCCTCCACCAGAAGGGGCCACTGCTGATAGACGCCAGCTGCCCTCCACCAGGAAGGATCACTGCTGATAGATGCCAGCTGCCCTCCACTAGGACATTTAACGGAGAAGCATGTCTGGGTAGAGCAATGGCCTTTAAAGAAAGGTGGCAGGCATTAAAAGAGTTGGTCCAAGAACTGCTGGAGGCTCAGCATATAGAAGAGTCCACCAGCCCTTGGAATTCTATATTTTTCATTAAAAAGAAATCTGGAAAATGGGTGATGTTGGCAGATCTGAGCGCAATCCATAAAGATATTCAGCTTCTGGGTTCCTCACTGTGTCTGCATTTATGTGTGTGTGAGAACGTGCATGTGTGTTTGTGAGAGAGAGAGTGTGTGACTGTGTGAATGTCTGTGTGGGTGTGATAGTATTTCAGAGGTGATGGTGTGTATGAGAGTGTGTGTGTGTGTGTTTAGTGTAGGGGGAGACTGTGTCTGTGTGAGTTTGACAACCTGTGTGTATATTTGAGTGTGTGTGTGTGTGTGTGTGTGTTTCTGTGTGTATGTATGACAGAGACAGAGAGACAGAGAGAGAGAGAATGTGTCAGTGTGTGCTCAAGCACTTCTGCCAAGAGAACCTGAATTTGAGTCCCAGGACTGGCATGGTAGGAGAGAACAAATTCCAGAAAGTCTCCCCACATTCTTAGGAACACACACACACACACACACACACACACACACACACACACTAAATAAATGTTTTTTATTGCATTTAAACAGTTTTAATAGAATGTATTTCTTGCATTTATTCTTTGACAGCTCCATACATGTAAACAATGCATCTTGGTTATGTGCACCCCAACTCCTCTTTCCCACTCTCCTAGACAGCCCGGTATGTCCCCTCCCCCTTCCCACGTTCAGTTCCCATGTCCAGCAGCTCACAGCCACCTGTAACTTCTGCTCCAGGGGCTCCAACGCTTTCTTCTGGACTCTGAGTCTTGTACTCAAATATTCAGAGACCGACGCATGTGCACACATAGAGACATAATTAAAAATTAAAAAATTGCCAAAAGAAAATAGTGTTGGGGGATGTGAAAGAATAATAATCCGGGACACTATAGTGTGAACGTTCTTCAAAATGGGTAAATGGAGACTTACACAATCATAGAATGTAGCAATTTCCTTCCTAGTTAGAACATTATCCAGTACGTTAAATCATACCGCCACACAAAAACTTGTAAGTGGCTGGGCAGTGGTGGTGCATGTCTTTAATCCCAGCACTTGGGAGGCAGAGGCAGGCGGATTTCTGAGTTCGAGGCCAGCCTGGTCTACAGAGTGAGTTCTAGGACAGCCAGGGCTATACAGAGAAACCCTGTCTCAAAAAAACCAAAAACCAAACCAAACCAAACCAAACCAAACAAACAAACAAAAAACTTGTAAGTGAATGTTCACAGTAACATTATGATACTAATAGATTAAACAATAAAAAAAATTCATCCATCAATGAATGGATACATAAAAATGTGGTATATCTAGATCAGGGTCTATTATGCAGTCATGAAAAGGAACAGAGTATGGATATTCACTGTAACATGGTTAATCTTAAAAAAATATTTTCCCGACTGAAAGAAGTCACACACACAAAAGACTAAACATAACTGCATAACTGCACTTATGTGAACTGACCAGAACAGGCGAATCCTGCAGACAGAGGGTAGATGAATGGTTGCTAGGGGCTGCGAAGGGTGAGGTGCATGAGGGGATGACGGGGAGTGACTAACAGGCTTGGGTGTTCCTTTTGGGGTGATGAGAATGTTCTAGGATTATATTGTAGTGATGGTTGCACAACTCTGGATATTAAAAACCACTGAACCAGCCGGGCGGTGGTGGCGCACGCCTGTAATCCCAGCACTTGGGAGGCAGAGGCAGGTGGGTTTCTGAGTTCGAGGCCAGCCTGGTCTACAGAGTGAGTTCCAGGACAGCCAGGGCTACATAGAGAAACCCTGTCTCAAAAAAAAAAAAAAAAAAAACCCAAACAACAACAACAACAACAACAACAACAAACCAACCAACCAACCAAAAAAAAAACCAAACCACTGAACCATGTACTCTAAAAGCATCAACTGTATGGTCAGTGAATTACGTGTCAATAACTTTCCTTTTTTTTTTTTTTTTTTGCCTGTGGCCTTACCACAGTAAAGACACTTCTACTGTGTTTGGAAGGTCTGGTTGGTTGGTCTGGAAGATCAGGCTGTGTGGCTTTTGCAAGATCCATTCAAGTGTGATGTCCAGGGGCTTCTTGAACAGACTGGGCCAGGAAAGGATTCCAGAGAAAAGGCTATCTACAAAGTCATCTCTTTCAAAGCATACAAGCACCCATCTTGTGTGAGGAGGATTATCCTTGCAGAGCCAGGGGACCAGATAACTAAACACTGGGAAAATGAGTCAGAGAAGGAAACAGGAGCTGGGGTGTGTGTGGAGCTGGAGGTGGGGGGGTGCGTGGAGCTGGAGGTCAGGAGAGAATATAATAAACTGAAAGCAGGCTGCGGAGCAGGAACTCAGTTGTATCTGTTAGAGTCTGCTGCTGTAGCAAACATACTGGACAAGGGACTCTGGTGAGAAGGGTTACTCCTGGATCTGGATCATGGTTTTAGGTTTTTGAGTCTAAGACTGAGGGGCCCACTGGTTTGAGGAGGGCAGCCTATCTCTCAAGACAGGAGCGTGGGTTAGAGTGAGAACGCCTCTCTTCTAGACAAGGAGAGGGAGTGAGAGACACACAGAGACACAGAGATGGGGAGAAAGAGAGAGACACAGAGAGGGAGAGAAGGAGAGAGACAGAGATAGAGACGAAGACATACAGAGACGGAGAGGGAGAGACAGGGAGACAGAGATAGATACAGAGATACACAAAGACAGAGAAAGACACAGAGAGGGAGAGGCATACACAGACACACACACAGAGAGACAGAGACAGACAGAGAGATAGATACAGAGAGAAAGAGAGAGAGAGAGAGAGAGAGAGAGAGAGAGAGAGAGAGAGAGAGAGATAGAGATGCATACACAGACAGAGACACAGAGGGACAGAGACAGAAACAAACACAAAGACACACACAGAGACATACAGAGACGTAGAAACAGAGACACAGAGACAAAGCAAGAGACAAGGAGAGAGACAGGGAGGGAAAGAGACAGAGAGACAAAGAGACAGACATAGAGAGACAGAGAAACAGAGACAGAGAGACAGGGAGACACGTAGACAGAGACCAAGAAACAGACTTTTAAAAAGGTGTTTTAAATTTTTATCTAGTTTTGAGACAGAATCTCATGTTCCCTAGGCTAGCCCTAAACTCACTACATAGTTGAGGATAACCTTAAATGTCTGGCCCTCCTGACGACTGGGATTACAGGCATGCATTTCCGCGACTGATTTATGCAGTGCTGGGGACTGAACCGAGGGACTCGTGTGTGCTATCAACCCAGCTGCGCGGCCAGCTGAAGATGGAAAGACAGACGGACAGTTCTCATCCCATAGGAGAACAAAGCACCCGCAGCTACAGGCAGAGGCACAGGGCTCCGAAGTCAGGTTGAGTTCAGTGAAGTTGCTTTTCACCCCAGCAGCTCAGCTCGTATCTGCTCCCCGGGATGAGGATGAGGATGAGGATGAGAGGCACGGGCTGTCTGACCTGGCCATGCCTGGAGGAACTGCTGTCTCTGCTGGGGGAGGGGGCTGGCGTTAATAATTCTTCTTCTTCTTCTTCTTCTTCTTCTTCTTCTTCTTCTTCTTCTTCTTCTTCTCCTCCTCCTCCTCCTCCTCCTCCTCCTCCTCCTCCTCCTCTTCTTCCTCCTCCTTCTACCATCACTACCACCACCGCCACCACCACCACCACCACCACCACCACCACCACCACCATCATCATCATCATCATCATCATCATCATCATCATCAAGCTTTAGCTGGTCTGATTTTGGCATGTAAATCAGGCTAACCTTAAATTCATAGAGATCCCCCTGCCTCTCCCTCCTGAGAGCTGGGAATAAAGGCGTGCACTACCAGGCCCAGTACATTTAATTTTTGTGAGAGTCTTTTCCTATACACCCAGCTGACTTGGAACTAACTATCTCAGGTTGTCCTTGAACTCATGGTAATCCTCCTCTCTCTCTCTGGTTTTTGTTTTTTCGTTGTTTTCCCGAGACAGGGTTTCTCTGTGTAGGCTGTCCTGGAACTCACTCTGTAGACCAGGCTGGCCTCGAACACAGAAATCCACTTGCTTCTGCCTCCCAAGTGCTGCCACCACCACCACCTGGCTGTAATCCTCCTGTCTCATTCAGGGCTTGGAAAATTTAAAGAAAAAGGACAAAGGGAGGCAGATTTTGCATTTGTAAGAGATTTGCCATTGAAAGTCAACAGGCCAGCAAGATGCCTCACTGGGTAAAGGTGTGTATCACTAAGCCTGATCCCTGGGCTCCGTGCGTGTGGTGGAGGAAGGAAACAATTGAGTTCACAACTTGAAAGTTGTCCTCTGACCTACACATGTATGTTGTGATGTAAGCATGCACATCACACACACACACACACACACACACACACACACACACACACACACACTGTAAAAAAGAAAATGAATCATGAGTGGATACTCTCGTAATTTTAAAATTGAGAGGCAGGAGGATTGCTATGAGCTCCAGGCCAACTTGAGCTACATGGCGACTGGTTCTGCTCAGAATGGTTCTGTCCGAGCCCATGAAGGGTCTGTTTATGGCTGATTTACTGACTAGTTCACTGACTGGCTCAGTGGTTTGGTGAGGTCCTCCAGGAGGTAGGGCCACACCCTCTTTCTGGAAGGCATCCCTCAGCTGAATCAGATTAGCCATTTTGTTTTTCTTCAATGTATAACTTGTGCTGACTAGCCATATTGTCCTCATGAGTTAGCGGAAGAGGGAGACGTGTTGGGCGTGTCCCCTAAAGGGTGTCCTGGATAGCTTTCTGGTATCTGACTTTCAGGGAGCAGCAGCTGTTTGGGGGAGCTGTTGGGCGTGGCTTTAGGCTTGCCCTCCCTCATACTGCCCTGAGTGAGCCCACATACTACAATCCAGGCTTACAGCAGGAAGTCACAGGCCCATCTCGATCCCCTTCTTGAGACACTAAAGCATCTTGATCCCAAACCAGTCGCTCTCGTGGCTGAGCTCAAAGTTGAAGCTCATGGTGGAATTCCACTTCAGGGGAAGGCAGCCTGCAGGAGTCACCTTCCCCAGACAATCATGGCACGTGGGGTGGCCACAAATGCCTCAGCTGGAGACCAAGCACGGCCCAGAAGCTGACATGATGCCGGGTTGAGAGCCAGGGTTCTGCAGAGGGTTTTCAGGAGTCATTTTATGACCCCGCTCTGATTCTATATCTGGAAGATTCCAGTCCCCGCAGTCCCGACTGTCAGGGTTGCTGTGAACACTGTCTAGATTGAGGCCTCTGGGGAGGGGGTTCTATGTTCCCGAAGTCCCCCCCAAACTGGGACTTGGGAGCCAGCAGGCAAGGAGACAGGAGGAAGGCGTGGTGGCCAGTCCTGCAGGGACCGTCACATCTGCTGGGCAGTCCAGTGCCTGCTCCGAGAGATTTCCCAACCCCTCCCTCGCAGCTCACGAGAGAACACACTGCAACTGGTTTCTCATCATCGGCTTCACAGCCTCTGCCCAGTAGCTCTGGATCACTGAGGCTGGCGGTTAACAGCTTCTCCCGCACTGGCGTCCCCTCCCCTCGCTAGGACAGAGGGGATCATCCCGGTCAGTACGGAATGTCACCTCATTACCTCCACGCAGGTCCCGCAAGCCAGGGCTTGCCAGTGTGTTCACTCCAGAGCATTATCCATCAAAGCACAACCCCAGGCAGACACGCGTTCACACTGGCATGCCTGCGGCATGTGTGCGGGCTGGGGGCCCGGTGGAGATCTGAGCCGAGCTAATTGGCTGTCAGCTGCTTCGCATCTGGAGATCAAATATAAACTGCTGGCATCGGGAGTCTGTTCCGCTTGGTCCTTGTCATCTCTGTTCTCCTGGTACCACGCCATCCTTTGTAGCGCGGCTCTAACGCTTCTCCGTCCTGACAAAACTCCAGCGGCAGCCAAGCTCTGAGTCCAAGTCATCTGCTGCTGTGTGTGTGTGTGGGGGGAAGGGTGTGTGTGTGTGGGGGTGGTGGTGGCTGCGTGTTCCTTTATTTGGTGCGGGCTGGAGTTAGGGACCCGGATCTCGGCGGGGACAGGCCAGAAGGAGTGGGTAACTGCACTTTGGCAGAATATAATTTCGTTTCCTTTTTTTTTTTTTTTTTGGTATGTGTATGATGTGTGTCCTCATGTGTGTGAGAGCACACGTGTGTAGAGGCCCAAGGCTGCTGATGTTGAGCGTCTCCCTCCACCCCTCCTTCATCCCATTCACTGAGGCAGAGTCTCTCAGTCAAGCCTAGAGCCCACGTCTCTGTCCCAGCTTACTCCAGAGATGCCCTGCCTCCCGGCTTCAGGCGCTGGAGTGACAGGCAGCCTGCTGAGCCCGCTGAGCGTTTTATCATCATGCTGGGTGGGGGGATCCAATTCACTGTCCTCCACTTTTGTGACAATGACTTTTATGGCTGGTGAGTCTTCCCCAAACCCCTTCCATTTTGTTTTTTTGAGACAGGGTCTTTCATTTGGCCTGGAACTCACTAATTACCCTGGCTTGGTCTGCCATTGAGACCCGGAGACCCCCTGCCTTGGCCTCCCCCTCCCCAGCACTGCCGGGGGGGGGGAGGGAGGGTATGAACACACACATGCCACTGTGCCCAGCTTTTAAGTGTGGATCCCGGAGCTCAGGTCCCCATGCTCGCATGGCGAACACATTCCCGACAGAGCTATCTCCCCCAGGTCTTCTCCTCAGCCTTTTTGAGACAGTGTCCTGCTATGTACCCTGTGATCTCCCTCCCACGAGGCCTCACAGGCTCGGGGCACCATGCCTAGATGAGAACGCAATGTCCAGAGGGAAAAGTCAAATTTTGAACACACAGTAGAAACCAGGTACGGACTCAGGCCAATGCAGGCGTGACTTGAAATTTTGACAGTTTTATTCATTCATAGGCAGGTTTTTACACACCCTAGGTTGGTCTTGAACGTTCTCTGTAGGTGAAGATGATTCGAAATTCCTGATCTCTTTGCATCTACCTCTGGAATGCTGAGATTCCACCACCATGCCCAGTTTAAGTAACGTGTGGAACTTGCCCGTGGCTTCCTTCATGCTAAACAATTTCCAGGCTGCCATCTCGGTTTTGCTTTTCTGCCCTCTGAGGCAGACGTTTGCAGTCACGGACCAACAGGGTCCTTTTGACCCTGCTGCTGTTCTGTGTGTGCAGAAGCCTGTAAGGAACCCACTTCAGTCCCCCTGCTAGATCTCAGGCCGCACCAGGTCAGGGGCGGTTTGCTGGCAGGGGCTGAAGGAGCAGGGCGTGCATTTGCTGTTTAGAAGAGGTACACGCATCTGGTGATGGGAGACTGGCCAGAGAGCGACGCCAGCAGCAGTTTGCTTCTATTTAGATATTTAAGATGTTTTTGTCCCTGGTGGAAAATAGTCTGTTTCTGGTTTAAGTTGATTTAAAATCACTGCCATGTTATTGTAAATAACGTGACACCTCATTTCTTTCAAGGAGCTTGGAGTTCTGTGATGGAATCCCAAGTATACAGATTGGCCTTAAGAACGGATTCTTCTCCGTGACAAAAAGATGTGTGTGTGTGTGTGTGTGTGTGTGTGTGTGTGTGTGTGTGTGTTTTGGATAACACTTCAGAAAGCAAGGGGTTGCTGGAGGAGGTGCTGCCTGCATGTGTCCACTAGGTGGCAGCAGACATTTAGGTTTTGGGCCTGAAGTTTTCTGCGCGGAACTCTGGACTGCTAAATCATCATTTTGGGATTTGTTAGAAGTAGTTCTCTGGCTCGCTCCATCCGAGCCCCCCCCTACCCCCCGGGGGCAGAGGCTTTGTGCACGGGGACCTGAAATCTGGACATTTTGCTGCTCCCACAGATCTCGTGAAAGTTTGAAGCCTTCCTGTGATCAGGGGTAGGGTTACGTGCTGTGACTAAGAGACACCAAAATACACCCCTGTCTCAAGTATCTCTATCCTAGATCTTTCCTCTTGTCTAAAATGACCCCAGTATCATGACATGAAGTTTATGCAGAGAAAGCCCTAGTTATTAAGAAAAAGTGACCCCCCCCCATTCCAGTAGGTTCATGGAAGCATAGAGGCTTGGACCAAGTCTGGCACATGGCTTGTTTCTATAAATAAAGTTTTATTGGGACAGGCTCAGGCTCATTTGCATGTTATCTACAGCTGCCTTTCATGAGTGGCTTGACAGATGGTGGCCTGCAACGGCTGTTCATCTACTGTCTGGCTCTTTGTAAAAGGGGCACGTACAGATCGAGCACTGTGGAGAGAGTAGTGGCTGGGCTCCAGCTTCCATCCCTAACTCGGGGTGAACTGGGATGGAACTACAGACAGAGATGAAGATGTTCTTGCCTGCCAGCCACAACTACTTGCCTATTCGTGATCAACTAAGATAATGCTTATTGGAAGCATAATTCATATTTATTTTAAAAATTCCAGGCCTGCTCAGTTGGGGGTGGTGCACTCCTTTAATCCCAGCACTTGAGAGGCAGAGGCAGGTGGATTTCTGAGTTTGAGGCCAGCCTGGTCTACAGAGTGAGTTCCAGGACATCCCAGGGCTGCACAGGGAAACCCTGTCTCGGAAAAACCAATAAAAATAAAATAAAATAAAAATTCAAGGCCCGAGGATACTAGTCTGTCCATAATGGGGTGACGGGGGTGGGGGGTGGGAGGAAACTAAGCACAGTGGTGTGTGCTTCTAATTCCAGCACTTGGAGAGAGGCTGAGGCAGAAGGCCAGCCTGGGCTACACAAGAAAAGCAGGTCTCAAAAAAAAAAAAAAAACAAAAACAAAAAAAAAAAACATCTGTTTTCGGTGACAGGACTTGAGGTGAGGCTGTAAACTCAAGGCACAGAGAAAAAGGATTTTGCCAATGAAATGTAGTAAGGCACATTTGGCAAGGTGCTTCGTAATTGCTCCTAGTGTGTGCATAGCACTTGTGTTTATGCAGTTCCTAGTGTGTGCATAACACTGGTGTGTGTACAGTTCCTAGTGTGTGCATAGCACTTGTGTGTGTGCAGTTACAAGCATGTACCACTCAGCTTGATATTAATTAATTTATATATTTATGTGCATCGCTTCTCGGCCTTTTGGCTAAGATCAAGTGTATATATTTATGTGCGATTGGTTTCTTTTCTTAAAGATTTATTTGTTTGTTTATTTTCTGTGTATTCCCCACATGTATGTCTATGTGAAGATGATGGATCCCCTGGAACTGGAAGTACACACAGTTGGGGGCTGTCATGTGGGGACTGGGAATTGAACCCACATGCTCTCAAAGAGCGGACAGAGCTCCTAACCACTGAGCCACCTCTCTAGCCTTCTTCCTTCCCTTTCTTTCTTTTTTTCTTTTTTCTTTTTCTCTCTCTTTTTTTTTCTTTTTTGTTTTTTTTTTTTTCGAGACAGGGTTTCCCTGTATAGCCCTGGCTGTCCTGAAACTCACTCTGTAGACCAGGCTGGCCTCGAACTCAGAAATCCGCCTGCCTCTCCCTCCCAAGTGCTAGGATTAAAGGCATGCGCCACCACCGCCCGGCTATGGCTCAGTGTTTAAGAGGACCGTCTGCTCTTCCAGAGGTCCTGAGTTCAATTACTAGCAACCACAGGGTGGCTCACAACCATATGTAATGGGGATCTGATGCCCTCTTCTGTTGTAAAAAAAAAAAAAATAAATAAAAAAAATAAAAAAAAATAAAAAAAAAAGTGTGTGTCATTCATTACAGCACCCAGGCCTTCTTTTCTCCCTAAACATGGCTCTAGATATTGAAAGTCTAGGGGCCAGCACCTTACCAGTTGCAAGCTTCTCTCTCTGTCTCTGTCTCTTTCCCCCTGATATTTCCAACGGAATCCTACGCCTCAATACCAGGCAAGTATTCCACCACTGAGCTCCATCCACAGCCCCTTACGGGATGACTCGGTGGATAAAGCTCTTGCTGCACACGCATCAGATCCCCACAAAGCTGGGTGGGCGTGGCCTCTGCTTTTTTTTTTTTTTTTTTTTTTTTTTTGGTTTTTCGAGACAGGGTTTCCCTGTATAGCCCTGGCTGTCCTGGAACTCACTCTGTAGACCAGGCTGGCCTCGAACTCAGAGATCCGCCTGCCTCTGCCTCCCAAGTGCTGGGATTAAAGGCATGAGCCACCACCGCCCGGCGCGTGGCCTCTGCTTTAATCCCAGCAGCTGGGAGGGGAGACAAGATGCCTGCTAGTTCCACCTTCGCTGAGCCAGCGTGCCCAGGCCTCCGTCAATAAGGCGGAGAACAATGGGGGAAGCCACCTAACGCCAGTCATTGGCTCCACAGGCACATACATGTGTGTGCTCACACACGTACGTGTAGATGCTCACACACACATGCATAGCACACACATGCATATCAATCACACACATGCACTGCTTAAAAAAGTTACCTAGGCCGGGTGGGTAGTGGCACATGCCTTAATCCCAGCATTTAGGAGGCAGAGGCAGGTGGATCTCAGAGTTTGAGGCCAGCCTGGTCTACAGAGTGAGTTCCAGGACAGCCAGGGCTACACAGAGAAACCCTGTCTCAAAAAAAAAAAAATTACGTAGGCTGACTTTGAATATGATAAATAATCCATCCGTCCTTGAAGGTTCCATTTGTACGTTTTTACTCTCTCTGTGTGTGTAGGCACGTGTGCCATGGGGTACATGTAGAGGTGCAGGGACAACTTGTGGGAACTTTCCTTCCGTCATGTGAGTTGCCGCGGTGGGACTCAGGCTAAGCCAGGCAGTCCGGGCTGTGTCTACCCACAAGCTCCTCCCGTCTCGGGCGTCTAGTTGGTTTTTTTTTATAGGCTGGCCGCTAGACTTTGCAGTCTTATTCAAGTTCTGATATTATTATCCTTCCTAGTAGGACCCTAATTAATTAATCATATAGACTTGGTTCCCCATTTAGCCCATTAAGTTATATGAGAGGAGCCAGAAGCCTTTCTAAGACATGGCAGTGGCCCTCTGTGGGCTTGGGCCAAACGTCTCTGAGATGTGGGGCAGAGGGGCCAAAGGGGAGAGGTCTGTCTTTAGAACTGGGGTACCTGCAACTCGCCTTGATGGGGCTATGCGAAGGAAATTAGATGAAAAAAACGAGACAAAGTTCAGATCTTAGCTTTTAGCCTTAGCTGTCCCGGCTTAGGTCTGGGCTCTCGAGTCTATCCTGAGGATGACTTTGGCTGGGAAAAGTCTCTTAGTGACCAGAAGGTGCCACCAACAGACATGTGACTCTCTTATTCCTGGTGTTTAAGGGTTGTTACCTTGGGGAGTGTTGGTGGGTGAGTCCACAGAGGACCCCTTAGGGAAGAACCTGTGGGCACCCTGGAAAGAGACCCCCCCAGCCTTGGTACTGTCCTGGGCTCCTCTGTGTGGACGATGCCCAGGGTGGCAAAGGGCTGCTGCTCACACTTCGGGGCTGTAGGCAGTTAGACCCCTTCAAGGAACAGAAAGTCCTCAGTCATGTGATCTTCAGGAAGGAGGAGGATGCACGCCTTGCGCAGTTTCTTACTGACTGAACTGATCTCTTTGTGGGTTCCCGAGAACCTGTCCCCAGTAAGGGACCTCCGGAGGAAAGGGCCGGGGAGTAGCTACAGTGTCTGCTGGCTGGGCAGGTCTGTGGGACACGAGCTGACATGCAGGACAGAAGAGTTGCAGGCACAATTTGGATAGCTGAGGACCATGGGTAATGCGGGAGCATCAGTAACATAGGAGATGCTGAGCGAGAGTATGTCCCCAGGGGTTAAGGACCCGTGTGTCACAGGATGCATGTCACTGCTGGGCACAGCGGGACTAGGATCTGGAGGTGACACTCAAGTGCTGTTCCCTGGGCACACATCTTATTGTCCCTGAACCTGCTCTTCTTATAGAGGCCTGGGTGCCACCGCCAGCTGCTCTGTCATCCCTGAGCCCCATGAGCTCGGGTACCACATGACGTCTGCTTATTCGAGAAGCTTCCCTGCAAATGCCCTGGCCTGGAGGGCTGGCCTTTGACAGTCTATTTTCGTTTGTGTGTATGCTGCCCCCATTGGCGCCTCTCTGTAGGACTCTGGGGAACACATTGAAAGCAGGCCAGGTCCTTGGAGGCTCAGGCTGGAGCTGGCCCCTCACATTCCTGCTGCCTGTCAGAGCTGTCTGCCAATGCCTGCCAGGTGGCCGAGTCCAGGAGCGTGCCCGACAGCTGCAGCAAGCAGGCTGGGCCAGGCAGGTTCAGCTCACAGATAGAGGCAAATTGCTTCTGAAGGAAACACGAAAATAACTGGTAATGACTCCTGCCTGCTCTCCGCTGCCATGGCTCCCAAGCTGGTGAAAGTCTCAAGGCGGATTTCTCCAGTTCCAGATTTGGCCAATCCGGAAGTACCCTTTTATTTTAAAAATTGATTGATTGATTGATTTTTTAGATCCTACATAAGTCTATTTTCCTTCAGCTTCCTTTGTATAATTAGGACTCATTTAGTCAAACTCTTTAAAAATTGTTTATTTTTATTTTATGTGACGAATGTGTGCTGTTTTTAAATGAATGTATGTATGTGTATCATGTATGCATGTGGTACCTGTGGAAGCCAGAAGGTGTTGGGTGTCTGACCCCTGACACTAGAGTTATGGGTGGTGGTGAACCACTATATGAGTACAGGGAACTCAGCCTAGGTTCTCTGCAAGAACAGGGCTCTTAACCACGGGACCATTTCTTTAGCCTCTTGTTGCCTTCATTTTAAGGTCAGGGGACTTTGAAGGTGGCCTCCTTTGCTGTCTCTCTCAGAGTCTTGTATTAGGGAGGGAGGGAGAGCTGGAGATGAGCGCAGGTGGAGCACACTCACCGTGCTCCTGGTGATGTCCGCCCCACAGGGAGAACGCTCTAGAGATAAGTCCCTCTGTCAGTCCACAGTGACACAAAGAACTGGCTTCCTGTGTGCACTTGCATGCATGTGCATGTGCGTATATGTGCCTGTATGTGTGTGTGTGCATACTGTGCATGCATGTGTGCATACTGTGCCTGTGTGTCTGTATGTGCATGTGTGCACGTGTCTGTGTGTACTGTGTATGTGTGTGTGCATGTATGTGTGCATAATGTGCATGTGTATGTGCATGTGTGTGCACGCATGTGTGTATATGTGTGCATGTATGTGTATGCATGTATGCATGTGCATGCATGTGCATGCGTGTGCACTATGTATCTATGTGCATGTGTAGGTCAGAAGTTAGCGTTAGGTGTCTTTTTCTACCACCTCCCTTTGTTTTACTGATCTCTTTTTACTTGTATATGTGTGTGCCTGTGTGAGTTTATGTTCACCACGGGTGCCGGACAAAGCCAGAGGGCATCAGATTCCCTAGAACTGTGTAGCAGGCAGTTGCAAGACACCTGGTGTAGGTGCTGGGGCCCACACTAGGGTCCGCTGCAAGAGCAGTAAGTGCTCCTAACTGACGATGTCTCTCCAGCCCTCTGTCTTTTTTTATTTTGAGACAGGGCCAGGAGTTCAGTGATCCAGTTAGCCTGGCTGGCCAGCAAGGCTCAGAGTCCCCTCTGCTCGCCATGGGTGGGGTAAGCAGTGCACACTGCCGCACACAGCCGCGTAGGGGTTGGCTCCATGGGTGGGGTAAGCAGTGCACACTGCCGCACACAGCCGCGTAGGGGTTGGCGCCGCACACAGCCGCGTAGGGGTTGGCTCCATGGGTGGGGTAAGCAGTGCACACTGCCGCACACAGCCGCGTAGGGGTTGGCTCCATGGGTGGGGCCAAACTCAGGTTCTCTTGTTTTGGTAGTGCTTTAACTCTGAGCCTCCCCGCCCTCTTGTGGATGAGTGTTTATGTGTGTGATGGATATATGCTATGCGTATGTTATTCTGTAGTGACCACAGACGCCAGAGAGGGCGCTGGATCCCAGGAACTGGAGTTACAGGCAGTTGTGAGTTGTCATGTGGGTGCAGGGAAAGGAATGCACACCCCCTGCAGGAGCTGTCAGAACTAACTGCTGAGCCAGCTCTCCGGAAACCATTTTGTCTTCTTTCTTTCTTTCTTTCTTTCTTTCTTTCTTTCTTTCTTTCTTTCTTCCTTCCTTCCTTCCTTCCTTCCTTCCTTCCTTCCCTCCCTCCCTCCCTCCTTTCTTTCTTTTTTTCTTTCTTTCTTTTTTCTTTCTTTCTTTTTCTTTCTTTCTTTCTCTCCTTTTTTTCTTTTTCTTTTTTTGGTTTTTTAAGACAGGGTTTCTCTGTGTAGTCCTGGCTGTCTTGGAACTCACTCTGTAGACCAGGCTGGCCTCGAACTCAGAAATCTGCCTGCCTCTGCCTACCAAGTGCTGGGATTAAAGGCGTGTGCCACCACTGCCTGGCTCATTTTGTTTTCTTTAAAATTTTTTTTTTTAAATAAGCGGTGGAAAGTGACTTTAATTCCAGGGATCAGGAGGCAGAGGCAGGGGGATCTCTGTCAGTTCAAGGTCAATGATATCTACATACTGAGACCTTGCATCAAATAATTACATTTAATTATTAATTAATTAATGTGTGTGTGTGTGTGTGTGTGTGTGTGTGTGCGCACGTGCGTGCTTGGTGGGCATGCAAGGGACTTAGCTCACATGCAAATGGAAGTCAGAGGGCAGCTTTCAGGACTTCCTGTGGGCTGCAGGGGCTGAGTTCAGGTGGTCAAGCCTGGGGCAAGCATTTGGGCCTTCTTATTCTTTTCTGGGATTCTCCCCATGTTCTAGACTCTAAAGCTACAGGTCCCCTAAGTCCTGGGGTACAGTGGCAGGCAGCTCGGCTCCTGGTCACCATGGGCGGCCCTTTCCCTCAGCTTTTCCCAGTTTTCTTGCCCCCGTGCCGTGCAGTGTTAGAGGGTGTTTGTGTTGTGGTTACAGGAACTTCAGTCTCTGTAAGGAGATCCAGTCTCCTTGTCCTTTACGCTCCAGGATGATGCAGGAACAGGCGTTGGCTCCTGATCTCAGGCCTGTCTCTCCTCCTACCCCACCCAACCTGCTCAGCATCTTGAGCCTCTGATTCTTAGCCAGAAGGGCCAACAGCGTGCCTCTGGCTGCTCCAGTCAGCACACGGCTGACGGTATTGGGATCAATACCTCCTGCTTTGCTCCCTAACGGGACCTCAGCTGCAGACAGCGGAGTCAGCCGTCCGGTTTCAGCCTCCCGTTGGAAGGGTTTGCTACAGAGCCTTCGGAGTCAATTCCCCTGGGGCTCTGGTGACAAACCACTCTGGCCGTGTCGGGCGGTTTACAGTGTGCACCAGGGCCTTTGATGGAATTACGGCTTCTGCTCTGTGCCGGCTGTCTCTCCGCCTCTCTCCACATGGAAAGAGCTGGAACCAGAAGGGAATGTGTGTCTGGACAGCCTTGGCCCTGTGTGCCCGCATGCTGCCGTGTCTTGGCCATGGCAGGCGGCACAGTTTAGCTTGGCAGAGCTGAGCCTGGGAACAGGCGATTAAACCGAGCACGCCCGGCTTCCTGGGTTCCTCGTTTATTACCTAAGGAGAGGGCGTTCACACCTGCCGAGAAAGGCTGGACTCCTTCCCGAGGCGGTGAGCCATTCAAAGGCTGCTCTGACCGCCTCTCCCACCCCCCTTTGTCCCTGCCTTCAGGTCCATCAGACTCTGGGTAATTTGCTGTCAACCTTCAGTTAGGACCCTGAGAGTTGAGAAGTCTTAGTTGGTGAAGGGTCTGCTGTACCAACGAGAGGACCCGAATTCAGATTCTCAGCAGCCGCTTAAAAGCAGGGCACACTAGCCATCTATGTATGTGACCCCAGGGCCAGAAGAGCGGAGACAGGGGAGTCTCGGGAGCACAGTCAGTCTGGCTGAATCACCGAGCCCCCGGTTCAAGTCGAGACCTGGTCTGAAAACCAAGGTGGACACAGCCCTTGCAACCTCAAAGTGACAGCAGGCAGACCTGCACTGGGTGTGTGTAAGAGCGGACTCATCAACAGCCAAGCATGGACAGAGGAGGGGCTCGGGGGTCCTGCTCCTCACTGCTCAACTATCTGCTCTGATAGACTGATAGAGTCAGAGGGAGGGAGGGAGGGAGAGAGAGAGAGAGAGAGAGAGAGAGAGAGAGAGAGAGAGAGAGGCACCATCATTGTGGATCGTCTGGTGACTCCATCAGAGGACCAGTGGTCACAAAACCAGGAGCTGGGACTCTGAGAAAGGGAGAGGAGATGAGGCAGGCAGGGGTGAGGGGGAGAAGGGAGAAGGTGTGGGGCTGAGGGGACTCAGAGTACACTCTATCCACGCACGAAAGTGTCACGTAATCTCATTGACTCAAAGCATAAGATGGCAGGTAAGTGTGGTAGCACACGCCTTTAACCTCACACCCAGGAGGCAGAGGCAGGGGCACTCTGCGAGTTTAAAGGTACTTTATGTCCACCTCTGGCCTTGATAAACATGCCTGTGTGCAGGCACATATGGACACATGCAAGCATGCACACACATGCACACATATGCACACACACAGACACACCCACTCACACCCCCCATACATAGACACACAATCTAACACACAGACACATTCATACATAGACACACACTCATATACATGGGCACACACACTCACACACACAGACATACCACACACACACACACACACACACACACACACACTTGTGTACACACAAACATACCTACTCACACCCCCCCATACAAAGACACATACTCTAACACACAGGCCCACACATAAAGACACACACACACACAGACACACACATAGACACACAGACACACACACACTCCCCCAGGCCCCAAGAGAGAAGAGCTAAGATCAAGCACCCAAAAGAAGAGATCCCTTCTTTCCTTCTCCCAGCCTGCTGGGAGCTAAGGCTTCATCATTAGAGCCATTAACCAGAGCACAGATGACTCACCAAGGACTCTGACCCATCACAGAGCTGTCACCAGTGTGGTTTATGACTTCTGAGTGTCAAATCCTCTGGGGGACACAGGGCCCTTCTCGCACCACTTCAGAGGAAATGTGGAGGGCCTGTGTTCATCTAGTGATGTCTGGAGGGCCTGTGTTCATCTAGTGATGTCTGGGAGGAGCTGGGTGGGGCTCGATGACTGACCACAGTTCTAGGTGAGCCACAAGCATCCTAAGAGCTCAGTCGCTAAATCCAGCCAAGGATGCCCGGGCAGGGGAGTGTCTGTCGGTTAGAGGAGGGCTGGCCATTGACACCTGTCTAGGCATTGGGTGACAAGCTTCCTTCCCCATCTGCATCCACCCTCTGTCCTTCCCGCCAAGGTGTGACAGGTCTGGTGTGTCCTCAAGTCCCCACGGGCTCTGTTTGTCCCCCTGCTTGACCAATCCTCTGGTGACATCCATTCCCTGCTGAGGTGGCTCTGCCCATTCAGAACCACTTCTGGCTGGCTTCTATTAGCAGAGGTGGCTCCTCCGGGCCCCTGAAAACCAGGGGCAGGGAATATCTTACACCCATATCCCCGCTGCTCTGTCCAAGCGCCCCGAGGCCTCTGCTGGTCCTCCGTCCAAGCACCCCAAGGCCTCTGCTGGTCCCCTCAATCTTTATCCCTTTAAGCCTCCATTTATCTACCGGAGCGTCTACTCTCTGTGTTCAGATTCTTGCTCTGTCCCTGGCTGTGATCCTGGTATATCAGTTACTCACGCTGGGCACTTGGAAGTCAGAGATTCTTAGGGGATAATACATCACAGAGAGGAGGATTTTGGGATATCCTACTATGTGATGGGGCCTGGTTTTTAATCACAGTTGACAAATGTGCTCTTTTAAAACATATTATTATTATTATTATTATTATTATTATTATTATTGCTTTTTTTTTCAAGAAAGAAAGGGTTTCTCTGTGTAGCCTTGGCTGTCGTGGAACTCACTCAGTAGACCAGGCTGGCCTTGAACTCAGAAATCCACCTGTCTCTGCCTTCCATGTGCTGGGATTAAAGGCATGAGCCACCACTGCACAGCTTATTGTTATTATTATTATTATTTAGATTTTTTTGAGTCAGTCTCACTATGTAACTCATAGAAATCCACCTGCCTCTGCCTCCAGAGTGCTGTGAGTAAGGGCGTGCGCCACTGTGCCCCGCGTCTTTTTATTTTTTAAAGATTTATTTATTTATTATATTTAAGTACACTGTAGCTGTCTTCAGGTACACCAGAAGAGGGCATCGGATCCCATTACAGATGGTTGTGAGTCACCATGTGGTTGCTGGGAATTGAGCTCAGGACCTCTGGGAGAGGAGTCAGTGCTCTCAACCTCTGAGCCATCTCTCCAGCCCCCTGACCATTCTTTTTTTTTTTTTTTTTTTTTTTTTTTTTTTTTTTTGAGACAGGGTTTCTCTGTATAGCCCTGGCTGTCCTGGAACTCACTCTGTAGACCAGGCTGGCCTCGAACTCAGAAATCCACCTGCCTCTGCCTCCCAAGTGCTGGGATTACAGGCGTGAGCCACCAACACCCAGCTCTTTTTTTTTTTTTAATCTGACGTGTATGAGTGTTTTCCCTGCCTGTATGTATGTGCGTTGTGTGTGTTCCTGGTGCCTGAGGCGAGAAGAGGGTATTGGGTCCCCTGAAGCTGGAGTTCTGGATGGTTGGGAGCTAGTACGTGGGAGCTGGGAACCTAGCCCTCTGCAGGAGCAGCAGAGCTCGCTCTTAGCACTGAGCCGGTTCTCCAGCCCAGGCTGACCTCATGCGGCTGAGGATGGCATTGGCTTTCTGAGCCTTGGCGCGCCCCCCCCCCCCCCCGCTCGGCTGCAGGGATTACACACAACCTCCACCACACTTGTTATACAGCGCCGGGCATCAAACCCAGGGCTTCACGTGTGCTATGTGAGTATCCCACCAGCTGGGCCCCAGCCCTTGGATGTGAGCTCTCTCCTGACTGTTTTCATTGTCCGGCTGACCTGTCCCCCGGCCCCCGGCCAGTCCCCATGGCTGACAGCCTGGCATGCTTTGTGCAAGCGTTCAGCTTATTTCCTGGGAGCCTGTGAAGACACTGGCTCCCTCGTGGTCTCCAGATTGGCATTGCACTCAGGAGCACAGATGGCTTCCCGGGTCATGAATCTCGGCCGGGGGTGGGGGTGGGGCAGGCTAGGTCTCAAGTGTGCTATTTTGTGTTTCTTGGGATTCGAGGCCGCAAAAGAAATGTTTTCCACGGGTGGGTGAGAAGGCTCAAGAGGGGACAATGCCCGCTGCCAAGCTTGGTGACCCGAGTTCAATTCCTGGAACCCACATGGTAGAGAACTTTCCTCAAGCTGTCCCTTGACCTCTGCAAGTACGCCATGGCACGCACACAGCTGGACTTGGACACACCCCTCCCCAAAACACATGCTAAATAAATAAATGCTAAACAGATCCCTTTTTCTTTTTTTAAAAAAAATTCATGTGTATGCCTCCATGTATGTCTGGGCACCAGATGTGTGCTGTGCCTTTGGAGGTCAAAGAGTCTTTCTGACTCCCCTGGGACTGAAGTTAGTTACAGGCAGCTGTGAGCCACTCTGTGGGTACTGGAAACCAACCCCGGATCCTCTGTAAGAGCAAGTGCCTTCAGCCTCTGAACGAGTGCTCTCCAGCCCCTGTTCTGAGACCCAGTGCACTGTGTAACCCTGGCTGACCTGGAACTCACTCGTAGACATCCACCTGCCTCTGCCTCCCAAGTCGCAGGATTAAGGTGTGCGCCACCATATCCAGCAACAGATGTAACAATAATAAAAGTGAAAAGTGTCCCCAAAGACTCTCTGGGCCACCTACAAGCAGTGTGTGGGCTCAGCTGGGCCTTCGCCCTGCCCCTCCCCCATTCTTATGCATTTTCTGGGTAGACAAAAGACAATGGGATTTTGGTTTCAAGGTGTGAGGGAGCCACACATCCACCAGGCCCTGCCGGTCCCTCTCTTCTTTGTTCCCTTCTCATTTCCTCATGTGGTGCCCCGGGGGAAATAGCAACCGTGAAAGGGCCACTTGTCAAGGTCAAAGTCACCCCACGCGACACTGCTGCTGTCCACCCATCAGGCTCTGGGGCTGGGCCAGGGGACGGTGCCAAGGGCTGCGCAGGCTGGAGGGTAGAGATGCCCAGCTTGGCGCTAAAGCCCAGCCTGACCTCTTCCAGCCTGTGTTCCTTAAGCCCTCGGTGCCTCAGTTTCCCCTTGGGTCACATCGGGAGAACAACCGTACATTTCTGCAGAGTTGCTTGGACAGATGCAATCAGGCCTTCCCCGAACTGCTTCCGGGGCAGGGTCTGAGGTGAACTTTCTGCTCTCGGGTACCTGTTGAATCCGAACCAGGCAGACTGCTGGGAAGGAGGTCCAGTGTCCCCTGGGGGCTGGGGTAGCGCCTCTACAGGCTGGGATGGAAATTTCTCTTCCTTCCTTCCTTCCTTCCTTCCTTCCTTCCTTCCTTCCTTCCTTCCTCTTCTTCCTCCTCCTCCATCCTTCTCCCCCTCCTATTCCTCCCCCTCCTCATTCTTCTAGGTGAGTGTTCTTAACCCTGAGGCATCTCTCCAGCTTGGGTCCTGCTTCTTAATATCATCACAGTGACAGTCAAGTCTCAGTGTGAATCTTGCAGTGGATAATCGAGACCACAGCAACGGTCAAAGGAAAAGAGGGCTACGTCAAAGATCCGTACAATCATGCCGCACAACAAGCGTCCATGACGGCCCGAGGCTTACTTCATAGTACTGTGGGCCAGTGTCCAGTCAGCACCTAACACCAGGCCTGCCTGGTTTGCTGAACACCCCGGGGGTCAGGCATAGTGGAGCAGACCTGTGATCCCAGTACTCAGAAAAGGGCAGGAGGATCAGGAGTTCAAGGCGATGCTCCACTATGAGTCTATGCCTGCCAGTGAATCATGAGGCCGTATCTCAATACTACCCCCACCCCACCATCACCCCCCCCAACTCCACCCCTACCCCCATCACCACCACCACCACCTCCTTCACCAGATGATCTGTATATTAAGGCCTTCTGAGATCATCCTCCTGGCTTTGGATATTTATTTCCATATTTTGTGTGTGTGTGTGTGTGTGTGTGTGTGTGTGTGTGTGTGCGTGCATGTGTATGAACATCATGGTGCCAACCTGATGGTCCGAGGATCAATTTTCTTCTTCCTTCACATGGGTTCAGAGAGTGAGTTCAGGTCTTCAGGTTTGCACGGAAGTGTCTGTCCTTACCCACTGAACCGTCTCACTGACCTGGTTTTGGGTTCTTCAGGACCCGCCCTCCAGCTCCTTGTGACTGTCAAGCCAGACACTGTCACCTAAGTATCCTGCTCCATCTGTGGGACCCTGAAGGGGGTAGGGCACGCAGGAGGGCTTTGGTTCAAGCTGTGGCCTCTTGATTCCGCCCTGTGGGCTCTGGTCAGTACAGGGTTGCTGGACCCGACTGTTAAATCCTTGGCAGCTTCGTGACTGGGCATCATTAAGGATCAAATCACAGGCTTACAATTAGATCAGACTTAAGAAGACCACAAGCCTTCTAAACTCACCACTTCCTAGTGACTTTCCCGTGTTCCGCCTTGACGGATGCTCTGAGACCATTTGCATGGCTGTGTCTTGGGCCTGGAAACTGCTGAGTGACCTCACGTGAGTGCTTTGGAATTGGCTGTGGCAGGAATCAGTGACACCACAGAAATCAGCAAAAGGCCGCAAGCTGGGACTCGCACCACAGCCGTGGCCCGTGCTCGGGACTCTTCCTGACAGTGGATGTGCGCGCACGGTGACTTTCTGGCTCGGTGCAAGCCAGCTCAGGCTGGGCGACGTTGCTTTGCCGAACACCAAACCGTGTTAGAGTTTATTTATCTATTTTTTGAGGTAGGGTCTCACTGTGTAGCCCTGGCTAGCCTGGAACTCGCTGTGTAGACCAGGAAGCTCCTCACCTCATTATGTTTAAAAACATGCACAGCTTTATTGAGATCTGATCGGCTTTAGGCGATCTGGCTATAACAAGCTGGATACCCGAGTCTGAAGACCCGGGCCGGGGGTCCCAGACACTCGGGCAGTGACGGTGGGAGAAGGGCGAGTTAGATCTAGAGGGTTTGTTTGAATAACTTAGTCAGACCCTGCCTCAGAATAAAAGGCAAAACGGGCTGTTTGCGATGGCTCAGGGGCAAAGGCTTGGTGCCAACCCAGAACTCACACGGCAGAAGGAGAGAATCTATTCCCGAAAGTTGTCCTTTGACCCCTACGTGTGTGCCATGATATTCAGGTGGCCCCCAAATAATCAAATGCAAAAATATTAAAACTGTGTGTATCTAAAGTATACAACCACTACATGTATACACCTACCGAGCCAGCACCATGGTCTAACACGGTGTGCAAAAGATAACTCTCGCTCCTGAAAGGCTCTCTGCCACGGCCTTTGTAATTCCCCTCTCTCCCCCGGGCCACCACTGCTTTTGCTTTCTAGTATTCCAGATGAGGGTGGGTGTTCTGGGACTTCGCGTGAACGGAGTCTGAGGTTTGTCATCTCCTGTCACTGTTTTTCACTTAACACAGGGTTTTAAAGGTTCCCCTGTACTGTTAACAGATCACGGTCTGTTTCTTTTTATTACTGAATAGTATTCCTTGGAGGGAAAAACCACAGTGTTTTCCGATCACCTGTTGAAACTCGTTTGAGTGACTCTGAGGACTGGGGTTTTGGGAGTAAAACGGCCACATGTAATCTGGCTCAAGACTTTTTCATATAAGGAGTTTATTTTACTTTATCTTGGCCTTGAACACATAGAGGTCCGCCAGCCCCTGCCTCTCCAGTGCTGGGGTTAAGGGTGTGTGCCACCATGCTCCACCCTAAAGATTTATTTTTAATTGTGTATATTTGTGTCTGGGTAGGTACACGTGGCTACAGGCTCTGTCGAAGGCCAAATGGGGGTGACAGATGCCCTGGTGTGGAGTTACAGGCAGCCATGACAAGCCTGGCTTGGGATGCCTGGCTGGGACTAGAACTCGGTTCCTCTGGAAGCAAATAGACTTTGAGCCATCTCTCCATCTCTGACAATGCGATGGAGTACCTAGGGTGGGGGTGGGGGCTTTCTTGCTCAGGGAGCACTCGGGGAGCACTCAAGGAGCACTCAGAGGCCTCCTTTCGGTGCTTTTGAGCTTTCTGGCCATGGGCAACTATGGAGCTGTTCTAAAAGGGTCTCTGTGGGTACGGGGGCGGGGGGAGGAACTTAGAGTGCAGACCGTGACGGGGTACAGGGCAAGTCAACCACAGGGTGGGAGGGTCCAGTGGGCGGGCAGTGTGCTCTCTCAGGAGGCTTCTGTCCCACAAAACCTGCAAACGGGAGCCTGCAGGTGGCGGTACTGAGCGCCCAGCTAAGCATGGTGGAGCAGAGGCAGAGGTCTCTGGGGACCTTGGTGTGCAACACTGTGGCTTCAAAGAGACATGGCTCCCCAGTCAGCATGTCCCACCTCAGCTTCCTGGGCCGCTCTTCGTTTCTGAGCTTGGGGACTGAGGTGGAGGGGAGGGGGGCACAATGGTGTGCAGAATGAGGGAAAACAGAAATGATTTGCATCTGCAAAATGAAAGAGCCAAGCTTTTTCTTGGGGACTGGGGAGAGCCCTCATCCTGCCCCACCCCCACCCCAGCTGTAAATCAAGGCTCCCTGCTGGCTCGGCATCTGTGTGGACTCAGAACCCAGTAGCACACCTGGCACAGGGCATGCGTGAAAGCTGCCCCAGGTAAGGGACCTATGAGCAAACAGGAACCAGTTTTAAAAATGTCTCCAGAGCAGAGGTGGGCTGAGGGGTGAGGGACTATGTGAAAATTCTTTTTTTCCATATCAGGTCCAAATTCAAGGTCAAGTTCTCAGATGTAGGAATGAATTGTTTGATATAGCTTCTTCTTCTTCTTCTTCTTCTTCTTCTTCTTCTTCTACTCTTTTTGTTTTTTTTAAAAAAATATTAATTTATTATATGTAAGTACACTGTAGCTGTCTTCAGACACACCAGAAGAGAGCATCAGATCCCATTACAGATGGTTGTGAGCCACCATGTGGTTGCTGGGATTTGAACTCAGGACCTCTGGAAGAGCAGTCAGTGCTCTTCACTGCTCAGCCATCTCTCCAGCCCCCTGTTTTTTTTTTTTTTTTTTTTTAAGTGTTTTGAAACAGGGTTTTGTTGTTGTTGTTTTTGTTTTTATGTAGCTCAGACTGTCCTGGAACTCCTTATGTAGACCCAGGCTGGCCCACACAAACTCAGAGATGCCTGCCTTTGCCTCCTGAGTGCTGGGGTTAAAGGTGTGAATCACCTCATCCAGCTTGAAGCTTCTTTTTGCCATGTGATCTATGTGGGAGAGACCTGGGGGCTGGATGGAGGCAAAGGAGAAGCAGGCGTAGAGACCCGGGTAGGGCTGGGGGTGGGGATGATGGTCAGGAGCGAATCTGGAAGAGTCTGACCGAGCTCTTTGTGAGAGTTGACCCCAGCGGGACAGCCTGGGATTCTGGGTAGGAGGGGTGTTTTAGTTTGAGGACTGGGTGAGTCTACTCAGATGACTGGGAGTCAGAAAGGCGAACCATCTGGAGACCCATCCCAATGGGTGAGGGAGTCCCTGGCTTCCCTCCTTTCCCGATGACAAGGAGGTCGTGGTCTCTGGAGCCGGCTCTCTTCTTCATCCGCCATGTTGGTTTCCGGTACTCATTCAGGGAGCTTGGCAGCAAGCTCCTTTACCTGTTGAGCCCTCTTGCTGGCCCTGAGCTGGAGCCTCTACTCAGACTTACTCACTAGTCTTAGTTTGTTTTTAAGGCTCCTCACCTACACTTTCCCCATGGGTGTGTGCAGGTGTGTGTGTGTGTGTGTGTGTGTGTGTGTGTGTGTGTATGTGTGTGTGTGTTAGCCTGTTGGCCAGCTATAAAGCCTAGGTGACTTGGCCTCTTAGAACCCACAGACTTTGGGCAGAACAAGGAAGGGACCGTGGATTGACCAAGAGAGCTACATCCCAAGGTCTTCAAACTTGGGTATTTGAATAGAATTCTTGCATCAGCCGTGGGGGTGGGGGATGGGGAAAGATGGGATTATCACCATCTCTGTTTTGCTCAGGGGGAAACTGAGGCACAGACAACCTGGGCCAGGCCTGATCGCCCGCCCAGAGAACCGTGCCGGCCGCTCTTGCTCCTTGGAAGCGACTGTGGTGCTGTGGGAGGCGAGGGTCGGAGTATCAGCAGAGATCAGAGATCGTGCTCTGGCTCCAGTAGGAGCCCATTTATCCTCCTCCTGTCGCCGGCTCCCCGAGGGAGCTATTATTCTGCCTTCTGGAAACGGAAACGTGTGGAAGGCTTCAGGGGCTGTTCCTCCTGCCAGCGGGCGAGCGCGGTTTGCAGAGGGAGAGGCAACAGCCACTTCGCAAAGATGGCTGCGTGGATCTCACTGGAGCTTAAAAGCCTATCGAGTTAGCCGGGCGTGGTGGCGCACGCCTGTAATCCCAGCACTTGGGAGGCAGAGGCAGGCAGATTTCTGAGTTCGAGGTCAGCCTGGTCTACAGAGTGAGTTCCAGGACAGCCAGGGCGACACAGAAAAACCCTGTCTCGAAAAACCAAAACCAAAACCAAAAACAACAACAACAACAACAACAACAACAAAAACTATCGCGTTACATTCTGCCTGCAGTCAGCCCTTAATTGCGCCTCCAGCCCAGTGACAGGCCAGCTTTCCTCAGCAACAAAGCTACATCCCTGCCGCTGCCCCTGGGGAACCTGTGTCCTGACCCTCCAGGGGCTCAGCCCTCGTCCCTGCCGTCCCTGTCCACTCCAACCTGGTCGAGTGGTTTCCATCTCTGCTTAGTAGACTAGGGTGGCGGAGAGGAGAGCTGTATCGCCTACCACAATGGCTGCTTCTCTCCAAGCTGCCAGGTCACAGCCTCTCTCTGGTCCCATATCCCTGTGTTCTGCACAGACTCTAGTCCAGCCTGGATTACAAGAGAATCTTTCTCCAAACAAACAAACAAACAAACAAACAAACAAGACTCCCCAGAGTGGATAGTTGGTCTGTTTCCTTTATCAGCCCTCCGGCTCCCTTGAGGAAGCCAGGGCCTGCCTCAAATTGACCCCAATAAACACTTTTGGGGTTCCTGCTGTGTACTAGGCTATCCCAGGCACCCCATCTCAGGAGGCACACGGTGTGGCTTTTGTTCCCTCTGTCCAAATGAAGAGCCCAAGGCACAGGGACAGAGTGCTGGGAACCCCTTTCCTTAAGTCAGTTCTTAAGCCCCTTCATGGGGGAACAGATATGTTGCTCAGTAATTCGAGACCCCCTTTCTTCTGGAATCCTCTTGTAGGATAAGGACACAGACTCTGGAGTCAACCCTTGAGTTTAGGTGTGGCTCTGTCGCTTAGTAACTCAAGTGGTCACCTCAGCCCTCTGGGCCTCAGTCTTTCCACCTATGAAATGGGATTAAGGACAGTCCCTGCTTTGGAGGGCAGATGTGCAGATGCGGAGTTCAGAGGCTGACTTCATGAGGTTGGATTTCTCCTTTTTCGTCTTTACCTGGGTTCCAGGAATCAAACCTGGCCAGACACCCATGGCACGTACCTTTACCTGCGGATCCATCTCCCAAGGCCCTGAACTTGAATTTCTGATCCTCCTGTCTCTGCCTCCCAAGTGCTAAGATCACAGACTGGCTGGGAGGGGGAGAGGTTCTCTGGGTCTCACTGTCATCCACTGTGGGAGGGTCCTTCCACACTGGTGGCTTGTCTCCCCTTCCTCCAGCCTCCTCCCCTCTCTCTTTCTTCCCTTGGCTGCGATCATTACTGAGCATGTGCTATCTCGGCTCCCATCCGGACCCAGGCTCAGATTCCAGTGGGGAGAGAGCACAGCAGTGACGCCCTCACTGCAGGAAGTGGAGCTGCAGAGGACAGCGGGGCCTGCTGCCCACCCCCAGTCCTGCTTAGGAAGAGAAGAGAGGCTGGGTTCACAGGTGGGAGCAGCCTGCCCAGACGGCTCCTACGGAGAGGCCCTCCTTTTTGAAGGAGGATCTTCAGGCTTAGAATTTTCTTTTCTTTTCTTTTCTTTTCTTTTCTTTTCTTTTCTTTTCTTTTCTTTTCTTTTCTCTTCTCTTCTCTTCTCTTCTCTTCTCTTCTCTTCTCTTCTGTTCTCTTCTCTTCTCTTCTCTTCTCTTTTCTTTTCTTTTCCTAAAAGTATTTACGTATTGTATGCACACTGGCGCTGTCCTCAGACACACAAGAAGAGTACATCAGATCTCATTACAGATGGTTGTGAGCCACCATGTGTTTGCTGGGAATTGAACTCAGGACCGCTGGATGAGCAGACGGTGCTCTTAACCGCTGAGCCATCTCTCCAGCCCAGCCTTAGATTTCTCTAAACCTACTTTATTTAAGTTCTTAAATGCTTCCACCTCCTTTCTACCCCACCGACCAGAGGTAGGGGAAAAGAAGGTTAATAGGAAAAGGGTGATGTGGACCTCTTTAGAAGACGATTCAAGTCTTCGTTGTTAGGATACCAGCAGTCCAGCTCCATAGTAAACACCAAGCAGGAGTGTTGAGGGTGTCTGTGCCAATTTTCTCTCATCAGCGGTGTCCCTGGTCCCAGCACCTCCGCATCCCCACAGCCCTGGCTAGGCCTCCCGTCACGACCGCGGTTAACACTAACAGGCAGGTTGTCTCTGTTTTCTGTTGCTGTCACTGGGGCTTTTAAAGAGCAGCTCCTGGCTCTGAGGCTGGGTAGCACAGGAGCCTGGCGCTGGCATCTGCTTGACATCTGGTGAGGGCTTTCCTTCGGCATTAGATACAGCAGAGGGCATCACGTGACAGGCCAGGGAGGACTCGACTCTACAACGAACCCGCTCCACAGCCCAGCAATCCACAGATCTACGGGGCCAGACCTTCACCGCTCAACCACTTCCCAAGGGCCTTCCTCTAAATAATAATAGATATTTAGGAAATAATTTGCTTGACCTTCGGGGACACGCCCCCAAACAAGCACTTCCTGTCGGTAAGCCTCTAGTCTCTGGGTTTTGTCCTCACTTCTCTGTGAGCCTGGAGGAACCACACCTGTCCAGTAGGTGAGGAGACCAGACATGCCTGGTGACTGTTGGGCAGACAGAAGCCGGAGTGTGTGTGTGTGCACAGAGGAGCAGGAAGGGGGCCTAGAGGGAGCACTGGGTGTGTCCCGAGGCCCGAGGTCAGGAGGAGACCATAACGGAAGGCTGGGCAATAGTTAGGAGGACAAACCCTAGAGATGAGCGAGCCGTGCGTGCGCTGACCACCTTGACTGAGCGAGGACGCCCAGCTCCCTGAGCTTCTGATACACGAGTCCCTCACAGTCTCTGGGCTTGGGGAGGGTCCCAGACTCCGAGTCCAAAGGCCCTGAGCTCCTTTCTTGCCAGGGGTGCCTTTTCCTCGTGCTCTTGATCTGTGCCTTCAGAGATGGATCCCGACAGTAGTCCAGGCGGGGCGCGCTGCGTACGGTCCTGCACAGAGTCGGGCGGCGGCGGCGGCGGCCGCGTGGGCTGCAGCGCCCACACTCAATCACCCTGCACTGAGGGCTTCGCCCTGGATCCCAATTACAATCCTTCAGGCGCGACACAAAATCATTGGGCTGGTAAGAGGAGAGTACCTGGGTAATGCGTTTAACAAAAAATTAACCGGGTTAAACCCTGACTCCATTGAAACTGAGAAAGTGTGGATGAGGCTGATCGATTCCTCCCTGGTCCAATTTACCCCAGAGCCGGCTTTGAGTTTCACTTAAATGGGCCAACCCCTAAAACAGGGATGCTGGCTTTATCGAATTACCTCTTGGGTCATTGAGGCCGATTAAGGTAGAGTCTCTGCGTCACCCATGGGGGCTGGTGGACAGCGACATGCTGCCTGGTGTTGGTCACGATTGTGTTCGGCTATGGCTTCCCACCTCGTAGACTTTCCTGTGTCCACACGGGCATCGGCACAAACCTGGGTGGGGTGAGGAGAAGGGTTAGTAAATATTTACTCCTTTTCCCCGGGGGAGCTGAATGTATGGATTTGATCGAATACTCATTTATCCTTTGCCCACTGCCGTCCCCCCTGCCTGCCCACCCCCTGGCCTCTTGGCAGATAAATGATGTTATTTGAAGATATTCTGGAAATTTCTGACAGAGACCGTGTCTTAAGTGCTTTTAGAGCAGGCCTATACTTTGTAATGCTTGTCATGTTCTGGCTAGTAGACTCCTGGCCTCTAAAAGCCGGAACCTCACTCCGTTTCCTGCATGCGAGGGCTAGGTCATTAGCTGTGAATTTCAAATGAAGCAGATTTACAATACAGATTGCAGAAATATGTTGAAGAGAGACAGCGGGTTCCCAAGGAATTCACAGAGCTGAAAAAAGACAAGTGCCCAGAGACAGGGCAGCCTGGCTGGGGGACAGGGCTTTGTTTTCAGGGTCTTGAGAGTCTAATTGGGCAAATCCATGTCTCTTTTCTGGTTCCTGAGATAATTACTCCTTCTGAAGCCTGGAAAGGTGGTATAGGCCTATAATCCCAGCTACCTGGGAGGCTGAGGCAGGAGGATGACAAGTTCAAGGTCAGCCAAGAGAGCTTGCCTAGCCCAGATCGTGAGGTCCATCTTCAGTGCTTTCTGGTTCATTCTATTCTGTCTCCCACATGGACGCTGCGAGGCAAGCTTTCTGGCTAATGATGGGAGGATGGGAAGTGGGGAGATCTCAAAGGACGTGTGATGGGGGGAATCAGGGTGCGAGGCTGAGGACCCATTGCTTGATGACACAACATAGGCGTGCGTCACTGTGACTTTGACAGTGCCCTGCAGATCTGCTATCAGCTGACTTTAGGAAAGGGGAGTTCCCCTCTATAAGGAGAGTGGGCCTCGTTTGATTGATTGAAGACTTCAAGAGCAAAACTCAGGTTTCCCAGAGAGGACAGGGTTCTGGCAGTCTCAGCTCCTGCCTGGATTTCTAGCTTGCTGATTGGCGCTGATGATTTTACCACATCAGTCTTCACAGTCATGTGAGTCCAATGATCTGTCTGCCTGTCTGCCTGTTGGTCCATCTGCCTTTCTGTCTAGCCACCCATTCACTCCCATCTACACATTTATCCCAGCTACTCATTCATCCCATCCACTTACCTACCTATGTACTAAGTTATTCATCCACCCACCACCTACCCTTTCATACATCCACCATTTGTCAGCTCATCCATCCATCCATCCATCCACCCATCCATCCATCCATCCATCCATCCATCAGCTCATCCTTTCACCTACACATCATCCATCCATTCATCCACCTATCAATCCATCTATCCATCCATCCATCCATCCACCCATCCATCCATCCACCCATCCACCAGCTCATCCTTACACCTACATATCATCCATCCATCCACCTATCAATCCATCTATCCATCCATCCATCCATCCACCTACCCATCCATCCATCTATCCACCAGCTCATCCTTCTATCTACATATCTTCCATCCATCCACCTATCAATCCATCCATCCATCCATCCATCCATCCATTCACTGACCCATCCATCCATCAACCATCCACCCATTCACCCATCCATCCATCCATCCATCCATCCATCCATTCACTGACCCATCCATCCATCAACCATCCACCCATCCATCCATCCATCCATCCATCCATCCATCCATCCATCCATCCTATTGGCTCTGCTGTTCTGTAAAACCCTTGTTTTACAGCTGATTTCTGGGCATAGCTGTCACCTGTCCCCAACATCACCATCTTCACTTGCCACCACTTGAAGAGGCAGAAGAGTTCGTGGAAGTGTTCTGCCCAATGCCCGGAATGTGACAAGTCTCCAGGGAGCACCGTTAGCCCCGCTATCACACCACCCACCTAGAATAGCTTTGATTTCTCCCTGGGGAATCTCTGCAGTTGTCCCTGATAGCCGGCGACCCACCCAGGAGCTCTCAGTGTCCTTTGCGGATGGGTCCTGTTTGTGCTCCAGCAGTAGGGCCCGTTTCCAAAGACTGTGTGGAGGGTGGCCCTGGCCAGCACTTAAGTTCCCTTTCTAGTCACTGTGTCTGAATAGCGAACACACACAGCATATGGAGAAAGAGTTCCAGCTCCAAGTGTGGGAAAGTAGTATCCTTCAGGGCTGGGAAAGCACGCTGAGATCACGGCAGTGGGAGCTTGCCCCCGGACGCCTCACATCTCGATGATCAGAGTGGAGAAAGGCGAATGCTGGTGCTCAGCTGCCCGCCTCCCTCCTCCCTCCCTCCTCCCTCCCTCCTTCCCTCCCTCCTTCCCTCTCTCCTCCCTCCCTCCTTCCCTCCCTCCTTCCGTCCTTCCTTCGTCCCCTTTCACAGAACTCCACCTTGGATACTCCTTAGTTACTCAGCTCTGGAGACACCCCCACTGGAGTGTGCAAGCCCAGAGTGTGTCTTCCAGGTGGTTCTAAACCCATGTTCTGTACCTGGAGGAACAGAGGTGTCCAGCCTTTTGTTTATTCGTCTCTCTTTTTAAAAAAGATTTATTTATTATTATATGTAAGTACACTGTAGCTGTCTTCAGGCACACCAGAAGAGGGCGTCTGATCTCATTACGGACGGTTGTGAGCCACCATGTGGTTGCTGGGATTTGAACTCAGGACCTTCGGAAGAGCAGTTGGTGTTCTTAAGCGCTGAGCCACCTCTCCAGCCTTTATTCTTCTCTTCAACAAGCTTTCCTTTAGGTCTTGTCCCAAGGGACTGTCAGACATGGGAGACAAGGCGGTGAGCAGACCTGGCCTGGGCCCTGCATAGGAGACATGGCGGTGAGCAGACCTGGCCTGGGCCCTGCATGGGAGACAAGGCGGTGAGCAGACCTGGCCTGGGCCCTGCTCCCACGGAAGAATAGGTAAGTCACAAATCAGATGATGAATAAGGGATGGGACTCAGTTCCTCATTCTTGCAACACACATTGTGGACCAGCTGAACCAACTCTCAGGCAGGCAGGCAGGCAGGCAGGCAGGAAACCAAGGTAGAAGGAATGAAAGCTTTTACAAGGGAATAAGGGAACCTGTTCCAGGCTTCCAGAACTCCTCTGGGAAGGTGATCTCAGCTCCCCTGGGGCTAAGGCTGTGGCAGGAGGAGATTCAGCTCAGAGATTCAGGCCAGAAAGAGGTGACACCAGCAGGAAGGGCTGCCCCTTTCCCTCTCCCAAGGCCTTACCCTCTCTGTCTCTCTCTGAAGGGAGTGGTGTTTGTTTGTTTGTTTGTTTGTTTTCAGGATCCCACACAGTGCAGCTTCCCTGACACCACAGTCTGGTGCCAGGCCTAGGTGGAACCTGCTGGAAGACTGCGCCCTCACGGCCAGGACTAGAGGAAGCAGTGTGATGGAGGGAGTGGGATATTCTCTTGCTGACTGGAGACCCTCACTCACAGGCTGGTGACCCCAAATGCTGCCCTAGTGGACTGCAGTCTGCACACTCAAAGAAGCAAAGCCATGTCTTCGTGACAACGTAGCTTCCATGGTGACCCACTAGCCTGTAGGTCTGCCCTCCTGACATGCCCCTCAATCTCCTCAGTAACAATGACATCTCAGATTTCCCCAGTGCCCCCTCTTAACCTTTTCCTTCGTGAAGCGGCTACTCTGTTCTTCTAGACATGAAAACCAAGACCTGGGGACAGTCCTCAGTCGTCCTTTCCTATCCCACTTATTGTTTAAAAGTGCTAAGGATCAAATGTTTCCCCCTGAAACTTGGGATTTCTGTTGTTTTTTTTTTTTTTTTTGTGTGTGTGTGTGTGTATGTTTTTTTGTTTTGTTTTGAGACAGGGTCTCATGTAACCCAGGTTGACATTAAAGTGGCTGTATAGTCAGTGATGACCTTGACTCCGTCTGATCCTCCTGTCTCTACTTCCCAAGAGCTAGGAGTTTAGTGTGCTTCTGTGCCTGGGTCATGCTGAGACTTAAATGTCATTGTTATAGTATCAAGTGATGGAAACATCCACCAGTCATGGGTATGTGCTTTTATAATCTCATCATCAAGGAAGATAAGCTGGAAAGATGTTAGTTCAAGGCCAGCCTGAGCTGTGTAGCAAGACTCTCAAAAAATAAATATAGCCGGGCGGTGGTGGCGCACGCCTGTAATCCCAGCCCTTGGGAGGCAGAGGCAGGCGGATCTCTGAGTTCGAGGCCAGCCTGGTCTACAGAGTGAGTTCCAGGACAGCCAGGGCTATACAGAGAAATTCTGTCTCGAAAAACCAAAAATAAATAAATAAATAAATAAATAAAAATAAAATAGAAGAGAAGCAGATCAGGTGGGAAGAGAACAACTGGGAAGAGAACAGCTGGGAAGAGATCATGTGGGAAGAGAACAGGTGGGAAGAAAACAGGTGGGAAGAGAACAGGTGGGAAGAGAACAGCTGGGAAGAGAACAAGTGGGAAGAGAACAGGTGGGAAGAGAACAGCTGGGAAGAGAACAGCTGGGAAGAAAACAAATGGGAAGAGAACAGGTGGGAAGAGAACATCTGGGAAGAGAACAGGCAGAAAGAGAACAGGCGGGAAGAGAACAGCTGGGAAGAGAACAGGTGGGAAGAAAACAGGCGGGAAGAGAACAGGTGGGAAGAGAACAAGTGGGAAGAGAACAGGTGGGAAGAGAACAGCTGGAAAGAGAACAGGTGGGAAGAGAACAGCTGGAAAGAGAACAGCTGGGAAGAGAACAGGTGGGAAGAGAACAAATGGGAAGAGAACAGGTGGGAAGAGAACAGCTGGAAAGAGAACAGCTGGGAAGAGAACAGGTGGGAAGAGAACATCTGGGAAGAGAACAGGCAGAAAGAGAACAGTTGGGAAGAGAACAGGTGGGAAGAGAACAGCTGGGACCTTTAAGAGGTGGTTAGGGCCCAGGGGCTGAGGCCGCCTTAATGGACACATATTGTTATTCTTAGAGAGGATTTTGTAGGGGAGAAGGAGGATAAACAGCCTGGGTGAAACAGAAGCTTTCTTTGGAAAGTCAGTTGGATGGTGTTTTGCTGGGGCAGACTCGTGAAGGAATATTTTGCTGAAGGATGTTCTGCTAAAGCAAGCATGTGAAAGGACACGTGATGAAGGACTCTTTGCTAACAACACACATGCATTGGTCTGCCTTACATTGCATAGTTGAGTTGCAGTTGTCCAGACTCCACAGAGGGAAACGCACCAAAGCACTTCTGGTGGTGTGCTGCAGTTTGTTGCCGTTTCCTTGGACTCGGGCTGATTGGATGCACGTGCTGAGGCGAGGCACGTGGAGGACACGTGATATTTGGAGGGAATAAACAGGACTTGATTGAGTGACGGAAAGATACTAGACTTGCTTGTAGAGCTAGCTGTGTAACGTGTGTGGGCCTTCGCTGATCTTCACTTCCCTGAGAGAGGCGCAGCGGAGAACGTCTCCTGGTGTCCCTGCTGGTCCCTCCTGCTGACTCGGGCTGAGGCTGAGGCCCGGCTGTCTCTGCTAGGTCGTGCCACCGACCCTCCGAGCTGGACTGCTGGTGTATCCTGAGGTATTGGTGAGTGGATCGAGCTGCCTGCTGACCTGTGAACTGAACTGCCGATTTCCAGACAACACAGATGGGAGTTGCTCCAAAGAACCTTTCTAAACAGGCCCACTTCCCCCGTATCCTTTCTTTTCCCCTCCTGGTGGGTGGTGGGCTACAGGAGAAGTTAAAGCGGTTAAGAACCATCATTAAAAATAAGGTTTGAAAAAGTTAAAGTTACACCCGGGTTCCAGAATTACACTGTAATCAGCTCCTGTGTTTCTGCCACACTGTCATGTATGGAGAAGGCCCTTCCAGGAAGTGGCCTAGAAGTGGCCCTGCAGAACCGTGAGCTGAATTCTCTGTTTTCTGTGATGGGCTCAGTCTTGTGCATGCTGTTACAGTCACAGAAAGTAGACTGAGCTAGCAAGCTCTTCAGAGTCACTGGGCCTTTGGAGGGACTCCTCTCCCAGGGGACTCTGCTGACCGGGGGAGCTCTGTTCCCCACAGTCCTGCGTCTCCTTGTGTTTCTTTCCCTATCGGCTTGGTTCAAGTGAGCTCTCTGGCCTCTGTGCCACAGTAAAGGGTTGTTGACTGACTATGTAACACAAGTCAGACATGTCCCTTGGCAATGCACAAATCCAAGGTCAAGAAAGCCATTGTCAGCTCACACTCCAGCTCCTAAGCGGTGGGGCTTTGGAGGGGGAGGCTTTTTGTGGTGTTTCTGTTGGTCACTCTGTGACTGTTAGGTGGTGTCCTATCCTGGTAGCAGCAAGACTGGGAAACCAAGGTGCTGGCTGCGTGTATGGCTGTGGGGCCTCGGCACACTCTGATGACCGCTTCTCTATTATGCCCACGCCAACAATAGCTCAGTGCAGGCAATTATGCTGTCGAGGCCCCCGGCACAGCAGCGCCCCCTAGCTCCTGCTAGTTTGCTGCTTCTACCCTCTTCTCACCTTCCAGGGTGGGATTAGCCTCCTGGGAGCCCTTGGCACCAGGGCCGGGCTGTGTCTCAGTGGTTGCTGGAGCTTTGACGTCATCTCTTTGATGTGGGGCTGTTGAATCAGGCAGAATCCTGCCCCGCTGGTCCAGCGCTGGCACAAAGGCACAATTGAGCCTTTGTGCGTGCGCCCTGGGGCATCTGCCCACTGGAACCTGGTGGCTCCGAACACCTCTTTAGAAAAAGTAGCCTTCAGGAAAGGGAGGCAGTGAGCTTGTCATGCTCAGGAGAGAGCAGGGTCTGAACTGGGTGGGCACTGGGTGGTTACAAGGCGGACCTGGAGCTCTTGGGAAAGCCATGGGCCAGCAGGGGCCGGGGCCAGGGCCTGGGGCCTCTAGAACGTGTGGTATGGGTGTTGCCTGCTGTGGTTATGGGATCAAGTCTCACTTAATTCTGCCAAACCACCTTGTTTATTGTCCACTGTTCTTAGAGTACAGAGGCTGTGTTTCACCCGGTCTCGGGGCCTTTGGATATGCAGAACCCTTTGCCTGAGATTTTAAGTTTTGATTATGCAGAAAATGCCAAAGAACAGTTGGCATTTTGGCCCCTCAGATTCCTGTGTCTGGACAGACATTCATTCACATTTTGTCTTCTCTTGCTGCAGAACATTATTTTCATGTGTGTGTGTGTGTAGTATATGTGTATATGTGGTGTGGTATGTGTGTGAGGTATGTGTGTGTGTGATGTGTGTCTAGTGTGTGTGTAATACGTGTATGTGATGTGTGTGTAATATATGTATATGTGATGTGTGTAGTATATGTATATGTATGTATGTGGTATGGTGTGTGTGTGGTGTGTAGTATATATGTGTATATATGTGGTATGTTCGTGTGTATGTGGTATGTATGTGTGCATGGATGTGTGTGTGTAATATATGTATATGTGATGTGTGTGTGTGGTGTGTGTAGTATATGTATATGTATGTATGTGATATGGTGTGTGGTATGTGTTGTATATATGTGTATATGTGGTGTGTTTGTATGTATGTGGTGTGTATGTGTGTGTGTGTGCACATGTGTGTGTGCACTCACACGCATGTGCTTATTCCTTCAGAGGACATCAGGCATCCTGTTCTGTCTCCCTCTGCCTTACTCCCTTGTATCAGGTCTCTGTCTGAACTTGGAACCCACCGTGCTGGCCAGGTTGATGGGCCAGTGGTCCACCAGGATCTGCTCTCCAACGCTGGAGCACAGACACGTGTGGCCATTCTTGGCTTTTATGTGGGTGCCTGGGATTCAGGCTCAGCCTCGTGCCTGTGCGGGAATCACCCTCACCTGCTGAGCCACCTCCTGGCCTCGTGGGGCGCTGCAGCTAAGTCACCAGCACTCAGGTTCCCAGGGCAGGAGAGGCTTCTCCGAGTTTGGTGTCCTTCCTGTCCTGCCCTTCACCACGGATGAACTGTCAGACCAGAGGAGAAGGGAGCGGACCGTTGAGCATGGCGGGACAACCTGGGTGTCATCACACGTGGAGGAACAGTCGGGTGGAGAAGCGCGGGTCCCGCTGGGTAGTAATGGCCTCATGGTGAGAGACCGAGGGTCGGGAGATCTGGGCGACGGTGGCGGCAGGGACTCCATGTGCTGTTCTTGTAACTTTTCTACAAGTATACAGCTGTTCTAAAACAAAAATATCACACACACAAACACAATTTATTTATTTATTATTTTTCTTTTTTATTGAATATTTTATTATTTTTATGAAACTAATAAAATTTATTTTAAAATATACAACTCAGTATTGACATTTTTTAAGCCATCAAAATAATTTATAATAGTTAAATGCCTCTTAAATATACATATCTTCTGAAGCTAAAAATAATATGCACTCAACGAGTTTTTAAAATCTATTTGGAACATTAAACATGATAGAAGTAGAAAAAAAATCTCTTATGAAGTCCTCTATGAAAGGAAATTGTGACAGGTTCCTGATTAGACAGAAACTGTTCCATCTCCAAGGGAGAATATGCAGTGTAACTGTGGCTTCATAGAATGAATTGGGTAGTGTTCCTTCTGTTTCTGTTTTGTGGAATAGTTTGAAGAGTATTGGTATTAGCTCTTCTTTGAAGGTCTGATAGAATTCTGCACTGAACCCATCTGGTCCTGGGCCTTTTTTGGTTGGGAGACTTTTAATGATTGTTTCTATTTCTTTAGGGGACCTGGGACTGTTTAGATGGTTTATCTGATCCTGATTTAACTTAGGTATTTGGTATCTGTCTAGAAGATTGTCCATTTCATCCAGATTTTCCAGGCTTGTTGAACATAGACTTTTATAGTAGGAGCTGATGATGTTTTTTAATTTCCTCCGTTTCTGTTGTTCTCCCTTTTCATTTCTGATTTTGCTGATTTGCATACTGTCTCTGTGTCCTCTGGTTAGTCTGGCTAAGGGTTTATCTATCTTGTTGATTTTCTCAAAGAACCAGCTCCTGGTTTTGTTTGTTATATATATAGTTCTTTTTGTTTCTACTTGGTTGATTTCAGCCCGAGTTTGATTATTTCCTGCCACCTACTCCTCTTGGGTGTATTTACTTCTTATTGTTCTAGAGCTTTCAGGTGTGCTATTAAGCTGCTAGTGTATGTCCAGTGTCTTTTTGGAGGCACTCAGAGCTACGAGTTTTCCTCTTAGCGCTGCTTTCATCGTGTCCCATAAGTTTGGGTATGTTGTAGCTTCATTTTCATTAAATTCTAACAAGTCTTTAATTTTTTTCTTTCTTTCTTCCTTGACCAAGTTATCATTGAGCAGCGTTGTTCAGCTTCCATGTGTATGTGGATGTCTGTTGTTTTTGTTGCTATTGAGGACCAGCCTTAGCCTGTGGTTATCTGATAGGGTGCATGGGATTATTTCAGTCTTCTTGTATCGGTTGAGGCCTGTTTTGTGACCGGTTATAGGGTCAGTTTTGGAGAAGGTACCATGAGGTGCTGAGAAGAAGGTATATTCTTTTGTTTTAGGATGAAATGTTCTATAGATATCTGTTAAATCCATTTGGTCCATAACTTCTGTTAGTTTCAATGTGTTTCTGTTTAGTGTGTGTTTCAATGATCTGTCCATTGATGAGAGTGGGGTGTTGAAGTCTCCGGCTTGTATTGTGTGAGTTGCGATGTGTGCTTTGAATTTTAGTAAAGTTTCTTATATGAATGTGGGTGCCCTTGCATTTGGAGCATAGATGTTCAGAATTGAGAGTTCATCTTGGCAGATTTTTCTTTTGATGAGTATGAAGTGTCCTTCCTTATCCTTTTTGATAACTTTTGGTTGAAAGTTAATTTTTTTTTTGATATTAGATTCCAGCTTGTTTCCTTTGAGGTAGTATCTATCTTTGACACTGAGGTGCATTTCCTGTATGCAGCAAAATAAAATGCAGAGGCCAGTCTGTTGTCTATGTCTTTTTATTGGGGAATTGAGTCCATTGATGTTAAGAGATATTAAGGAATAGTGATTGTTGCTTCCTGTTATTTTTGATGTTATTTTTATGCAGCTATCTTCTTTTGGATTTGTTGAAAGAAAATTACTTTGTTGCTTTTTCTAGGGTGTATTTTCCCTCCTTGAGTGGGAGTTTTCCATCTATTATCTCTTGTAGTGCTGGATTTGTGAAAAGATATTGTGTAAATTTATTTTTGTCATGGAATATCCTGATTTCTTCATCTATGGTAATTGAGAATTTTGCTATAGTAATCTGGGCTGACATTTGTGTTCTCTTAGGGTCTGTATAACATCTGCCCAGGATCTTCTAGCTTTCATAGTCTCTGGTGAGAAGTCTGGTGAAATTCTGATAAGTCTGCCTTTATATGTTACTTGACTTTTTTCCCTTACTGCTTTTAATATTCTTTCTTTTTTTGTGCATTTGATGTTTTGACTATTATGTGATAGGAGGAATTTCTTTTCTGGTCCAATCTATTTGGAGTTCAGTAGGCCTCTTGTATGTTTATGGACATCTCTTTCTTTAAATTAGGGAAGTTTTCGTCTATAATTTTGTTGAAGATATTTATTAGTCTTTTAAGTTGGGAATCTTCACTTTCTTCTATACCTATTATTTTTAGGTTTGGTCTTCTCATTGTGTCCTGGATTTCCTGGATGTTTTGGGTTAGGAGCTTTTTGCATTTTGCATTTTCTTTGACTGTTGTGTCACTGTTTTCTATGGTATCTTTTGCACCTGAGATTCTCTATTCTCTCTCTTGTATTCTGTTGGTGATGCTTGCATCCATGACTCCTGATCTCTTTCCTAGGTTTTCTATCTTCAGAGTTGTTTCCCTTTGTGATTTCTTTATTGTTTCTATTTTCATTTTTAGATCCTGGATGGGTTTGTTCAATTTCTTCACCTGTTTGGTGGTGTTTTCCTGTAATTCTTTAAGGAATTTTTGTGTTCCCTCCCTCCTTTCTCTCTTTCTTTCTTTCTTTCTTTCTTTCTTTCTTTCTTTCTTCCTTCCTTCCTTCCTTCCTTCCTTCCTTCCTTCCTTTCTTTCTTTCTTTTTTTGGTTTTTCGAGACAGGGTTTCTCTGTGTAGCCCTGGCTGTCCTGGAACTCACTCTGTAGACCAGACTGGCCTCGAACTCAGAAATCTGCCTGCCTCTGCCTCCCAAGTGCTGGGATTAAAGGCGTGCGCCACCACCGCCCAGCTCTCCTGTATTTCTTTAAGGAAGTTATTTATGTCCTTCTTAAAGTCCTCTATCATCATCATGAGATGTGACTTTAAATCTGAGTCTTGCTTTTCTGGTGTGTTGGGGTATTCAGGGCTCACTGTGGAGGAGAACTGGGTTCTGATGATTCTAAGTAACCTTGGTTTCTGTTGCTAACGTTCTTGCCCATGCCTCTTGCCATCTGGTTGTCTCTGGTGTTAGTTGGTCTTGCTGTCTCTGACTGTGGCTTGTCCCTCCTGCAAGCCTGTGTGTTAGTACTCCTGGGAGACCAGTTTTCTCCAGGAGGAGTTTGGGTATGGAGAGCTGTGGCACAGGGTCAGCTCTGGGGTGCAGACAAAAACCAGAGGGATCCTGAAACCTGGCCGTTCCTTGGTTCCTGTGTCCCAATGGCTCTGGGCAGGTCCCTCTTGGGCCAGGAATTTGAGCAGAGGTGGTGGTCTTACCTGTGCTCACAGGTTTGTCGACACTCCTGGTAGACCAGCTCTCTCCCAAAGATATTTGGGTATGGAGTGCTGTGGCACAGGATAAGCTCCAGGCACAGACAGAAACCCAATTTATTTAATTATTTTTTAAGGAGCAGATGATCTGGGCATAGCATGACACACACAGAATCCCAGTGTCAGAAGGGGGAGGTAGGAGGGCGATGCCTGGCCTATTGTAAGGCTTTTCTATTTGGTGATTTTTTTTGAATTTTCTACATAAAAAACTAAACTAATCAAAGAATAAACACTTCTTTCTTTCTTCCCTCTTGATCTGCGATTCTTTTTCTTTTCTTGCCTTATTGTATTAGCTAGAATCTCTAGTATGATCTTGAATGGGAGTGTCAGAGGAGACATGGTTTCCCCATGCCTAATCTCAGAGGGGATATTCTTTTTAGTATAAATAACCCCCATGTGATATTTCGGAATATAACAATTCTAAAAATGTATTTGTTCTTTATTATCTCAAGTTTAAATTTAATTCTAAAAATGGGAATGTATCCACCTACTCAAATTGTAAAGGTAATCATTATCCTTTTCTCCTAAATATAAAAATCTTCTAAAATACTGTTGGACCTCGTAGCTCAGGCCCATGAGCCCGGCCAGTTGGGAGACCGAGGCAGGAAGATCACAAGTTCAAAGCCAGCTTGGACTACAGAGTGAGTTCATATCAGCCTATGCAACTTAGTGAGACCCGGTCTCAGAATGATAACAGTAATAACAGAAGGCTGGAGAGTCGGCCCAGTGTCGGAGCACTGACCCCGGGCTAGTTCCTAGCACACACACGGCTGCTCACAATCTCCTGGAGCTACAGTTCCAGGGCGTCCAGTGTCCTCTTCTCTTCTCCATGGGCACACACATTTGGACAAACACTCATACACAAAACATAAAAATAAATAAAAATTTAAAAGAAAGTTAAAAGAAGGCTAGGGGTGTGACTCAGTGGAAGAGAGTGTGTGTGTCTGTGTGAGAGTCTGACTTCAAATTTCAGTAAAACACGCGCATGCGCGTGCACACACACACACACACACACACACCCACAGACGTGCTCACACATTCACACATATTACATATATACAGACAGACATACACACACAGAAACATAGATATATACACTCAAACACAGACATATCCATCCATCCACCACATACATATATAGACATACACACATAGAAATACAGATACACTCACACACAGAGACACACTCATGCATGTACACACAGATACAGACACACATACATGCATGCATAGACACACACACATATACACAGAGACAAACATAATAGAAATATGGACATATACATTCATACACACAGACATACACACACAGTCACATGCACACACAAACACATACACTCACACACGTGCACATGCATTCACACCCATACACACACTCACAAACACACCACGCCTAGTCATCATTTGTTTTCATTCCTCCTTGGTTTTCAGTCCCACACAGGGTTAGCATTTTGGCTAACCTTCCACGCTGCCATACCACCACCCTGCCCCGCCCTGCGCCGCCCCACCCCATCCCACCCTGCCCCCCCATCGTCACGCTGCCACACTCCCTCTGGCCCTGCTCCTTGTGCCCTACTTCTCTCAGTGCTGCCTGGCATCACTTTGCTCCTGCCGAGGGAGTCTGTCCTTTGACAGCTCATGTATTTTTATCTTTTTTTTTTTTCTATATTCTATGTTTACATTCCAAAGGCTTTCCCCTTTCCCAGTTCCCACCCACCATAGTTCCCATAGTTCCTCTCCCCCCCCATCTGTTCCCCAATAATTCCCTCTCCCCCCTCGGTTTCTTTACTAAACTGGATGCAATCTTTACAGGCCCAGGGTCCTCTCCTTTCTTCTTCTTGGGAATCTTTTTTTTTTTTTTTTTTTTTTTTTGAGACAGAGTCTTTCTATGTAGCCCTAGCTGTCCTGGAACTAACTCACTAGGTAGACATAAGGCTGCCCTCAAACTCACAGAGAGCCGTCTGCCTCTGCCTCCCCAGAGCTGAGTTTTAAGGCATGCACCACCACTTCAGGCTTGGAAATTTATTTTGAAAATGAGCATTAATTTGACAAGCTCACTCATTTTTATTCGTTTGACCATGCCTTTTACTTGAGTCCCATTTTAAAAAGCATTTTCTCTAAAGGTGCGTTTTCCCCACAGGTTAAAGCTGCCAGTTCATGGACCTTTGCTGACTCTGACTGCTCTTAAAGAGTCAGATGTGGGGCTGGAGAGATGGCTCAGCGGTTAGGAGCCCTGGCTGCTCTTCCAGAGGTCCCTGGACCCAGTACCCACATGACAGCTCACACCTGTCTGTAACCCCAGTTCCAGGGGATCTGAGACCCTCACACAGACATGCATGCAGGCAAAACACTAATGCACATAAAGATTTTTTAAAAAGGAGGGGGAAAAACCCTTTGTAACTGACTCAGATGCCTCTCATCTCCTTGTCTCCAGGGCTTCTAGAAACTTCTACTTTTGTGTGTGGCGATTGGGAGCTTTACTCCCATGAGTTGCCAGAAAAGAAAATTAAAGGAATCTAGTGAAATTTAGATGATAAGTAGCAAACACATTTTAATTTTTCATTATAATTAGTGTGTGTGAGCGTGTGTGTGGAGATCAGAAGACAAGTTCAGGAGCTGGCTCTCTCTTCTCTCATGTGGGTCCTGGGATTGAGCTCAGGTACCCAGGCTTGGCAGCAAGTGCCTTTACCCACTGAGCCATCCCGCTGGTCTGCAAATACAGTTATAGTATCACCCAGCGGTGTATTTGTAGCAAATGCTTGCTACAATGTTAATATTGTCAGCTTGACAGGGTCTAGAATGGCCTAAGAGACAAGCCTCTGGCCATGCCTGTGAGGAGGTTGGAAGTGGGAAGGCCCATCCTGACTGTGGGTGGCGCCATCCCTTGGCCTGAGGTCCAGGGTTGAATAAAAAGGAGAAAGCAACTGGAGAACATGCCCTGGGCTGGGTGAGCCCGGAGTCTGGTGTCTGACTCTGTTTCCTGGTGTTCCTGCTGATGCTTGACCTCGGTGCCCAGCCGAGCTCCTGTAAATGGTCACCGTGGGGCAATCTCCGAGTCTAGGTGGAAGGTGGATTCCCACAGAAGGATCAGCAGCGACTCCTGCCAGGAGCCTGCGGTCATTGCCGACTTGGGACCACTTTAGACTGAATTCATGGCTAGGTCTTTTTTGAGACCACCCACATAGAATGAATTGAGGCTTCAAGCTCTCTTATTAGGGTTGGCTTCCCCTACGAACGCTAAGGAGGGAGTTACGCCCTGTTCTTGCCAAGGTTCCACAGGCTCAGTTTGCTGGGCTGCTGTCTCCAGGGAGCAGAGAGCGGTCCAGGGAGCTCTGTCCCCGCCACCTTGCCTCCGGTGAGCGACTCTGGGGACTTAGCTTTTTGCAGAGAGGGTTTCTACTAAAACCCTCGCCCTGGGTGGGCTCCGTGCTTTGTGTCTAGTCTCCCCTCTGTGGCTTCTGAGTACACGACACCCCCCCCTCCAACCCCAGCCTTCCTTTGGAACTTGGTTCTGATGAATGTGCCTTCTGTTTCTGAGAGTGTATCCAAGCCGTTAAACAAGTGTGTGTCTAGCCGATCCCTTTGGCTGTTGGAGGTCAAAAGGCCTAGAGAGTATCGGTCCCTTGTCTCTGGCAAGCACAAGACCTGCAGTTCTCCCTCCGAGCCATTCCTCTGGAAAACCGGGGGAAATGGTTCCCGGGTGTTTCCTTCTTAACTTGCTTTGGGACACGCTAATAGTGGATATGACAATCGCAGCTCTGGATTTTCACTTTGGGCTAGCATGCATATTTACTCATCCATCCATCCATCCATCCATCCATCCATCCATCTGCCTGCCCACCCATCCACCCATCCACCCATCTATCCATCCACCCATCCACCCATCCATCATCCATCCATCCATCCACCCACCCACTCATCCATCCATCCACCCATCCACCCATCCATCCATCCACCCATCCACCCATCCATCATCCATCCATCCATCCATCCACCCACCCACTCATCCATCCATCCATCCATCCATCCATCCATCCATCCATCCATCCATCCTTCTATCCACCCACCCTCCCATCCATCCATCCATCCATCCATCCATCCATCCATCCATCCACTTTTGTTTTATTGAGCTTCCTGTCTAATGGCCAGATCCTATGGTGTAAAGTGGACTCGATGGTCTCAACCTCTCCCTGCCATCCTGATGCCCTCGGGCTAACAAGAGGCCAAGCACGTTTTACATGTTATTTAATCTAATTCTTATAATGACCATAGCAGGTTCTGTTTGGTTGATACATTAAGAAAGGAAGATACAAAATGGTTCTGTAAGTACCTGAGGCTAAGACACCTTAGAAGAGGCTGAGCTGGGACTTTAAACCTGGCCTGCCTGCTGGCTACCACAAGTTTTGTTCCCCTCTCTCTGCCTCTCTGTCTCTCTGGTCTGTCTGTCTGTCTGTCTGTCTCTCTCTCTCTCACACACACACATACACACAGTCTTACTATGCCACCCAGGTTGGTCTTGAACTTGTGACCTCCTGAGTGGTGTTGTGACAGGTTTGGGCCTCCACCCCTGGCTAAGAGCAGGCCCTTCTTCCTTGTGTGGAGATGCAGGCAGATGGCACTGCTGGTTTTCTGATACATTCAGACCACTCCGTGATCAGTCTCAGCTTCTTAGGGCCAGCCTCGGTATGTGGCAGTCTCTAGCTTGTCCAGGGGCGGGGTTGGGGGTAGGGAGGATGGCAGGAGGGAGTCATGGCGTCCCCCAGCAGCCTTCTGTGGTCATTGCTCTGGCAAAGCAGTAATGCCAGATACCAGGCCTGCTCTGGAGTGGGAAGCTGCGTGTTCCCTGGGAGGAAATCCAGGAGGCTTTGGGAGCAAGACCTCCTCCTCCCAGGACCCGCACCTTTTCTTCTATTTACTTACGCACTTATATTTTTAATGTATCTTCTGTGTGTATGTGTGTGACTGTGGACACGATTTGGGTGCCGCAGCATTCGTCCGGAGGTCAGAGAGCGACTTTTGGAGCCGTCCTTGTCTCCCCTTAAGTTTCTAGAGTGCTTGTCTCTACCCCTGTCTCCCCACAGGGACACTGGCTTGGGTGCAGACGCTCAGGTCAGTGTGTCAGACAGCACATGGGCTCTGGGGATCCGAACTCAGGTCAGCAGGCTTGGCAGCATGCGTGCTTACCTACTGACCGCTCACTGGGTCTGTTTATATTTGAGGTCTCATGTACCCCAGGCTATCCTTGAATTCACTATATTACGAAGGATGGCTTTGGACTTCTGATCCTCCTGCCTCCACCCTCCAATTACTGAGACTACAGGAATGAGGCACTATGGGACATGGTGCTGGAGACCAGCCGCAGCCAGCCCCACCCTCTTTCCTAACGCGGCGGTCCATCCCCGGATCCCCGTGGGACCCTTCCACTTCCGATACACACTAAGGTCCTGTGACTCTGGGAGGTAGCAGAGTGGGGCAGACTCACTGTCGACTCCAGGCGGAGACTACCAGGCTTTCCTGTCCACAGTCCACGTCCTCATCTGAGCTATAATAGTGTGAAATGGTGCCACCTGCCCAAACCCTGAAGGTCCCCAGAGCTATCACAGTCCATTCCAAGCCAGCCTGGGGAACATCAGTTCCGAGGTTCCCCCCTCCCCCCTCCTGGGCCTCTGCATGGATTCACAGGTTCCTTCCTGGAGATGCCTGGCCTAGGGCATAGTTTGAGCCTCTCCATTCTTGCCAGGCAACGTAGCCTCCCTAAGTCATGGCTGGGTCTCTCAAGGCGGGTCCCCCTTGCAGTGAGCCTAGCAAGGCTCTATGTGCATAGCGAGAGACTGTCCAGACGTGTGCCCCAAACACTGCTACTGAGAAACCCGGACTACAGAGCAGGGGGCTTTGTAATATTTCACTTAATTGGAAAACGACTCGTAAAATAGAACCATGGACACTGGAAGAGCTTTTCTGTGGCTTTAAACGTCACAGGGAAACGCTCGCACCTTATGAAAGTACTCGACGGCCACCCCAGCCCTGCCTTTGTTGTCTGGCTGCTCAGGGAGGCCGAGCTGCTGCATAAGCTTCTCTCTGCTTCGGGCGGCCCAAGCCTCCTGGCAGTTTGTCTGTCTGCACTAACCACCCACAGGCCATTGGGAGCTGCTCCCCATGTCCTTAAGTAGTCCCTGAAAGGAACGGGAAGATGTCTCAGTTAGTAGATGCTTGTCACACAGGCATGAGGTCCTGAGTTTGGGTCCCCAGTGCGATGGTTGGTTTGTAGGAGCTTGCCCAGGGAGTGGCACCTTAGGAGGTGTGGCCCTGTTGGAGTGGGTGTGGCTTTGCTGGAATGGGTGTGGCTTTGCTGGAGTGGGTGTGTCTTTTTAGAGTAGGTGAGTCATTGTGGGCATGGGCTTTAATACCTGCATCCTGGAAGTCAGTATTCTGCTAGCATCCTTCAGATGAAGATGTAGAACTCTCAGCTCCTCCTGCACCATGCCTGTCTGGATGCTGCCATGGTTCTGCCTTGATGATAATGGACTGAACCTCTGAACCTGTAAGCCAGCCCCAATTAAATGTTGTCCTTATAAGAGTTGCCTTGGTCATGATGTCTGTTCATAGTAGTAAAACCCTAATTAAGACACCCAGCCTCTATGTAAAAACCAGGTGTAGCTGGATTCATCTGTAACCCCGGCACTGGGCAGGCTGGCACAGGTGGATTGCTGCATAACTGGCCAGCCGGTCTAGACAATTTGCTGAGCTCCAGGTTCAGTGAGAAATCCGCCCTCTAAATAAATATAAAAAAAGTGGGGCGTGACCCTTGGTCCTTCACACACATGCTCACACAAGCACACACACATAAGGTTGCATACACACATTTACACACGTTACACCCATGTGTGTGCATGCATGTGTCTTTGAGAATGTGATATTTAGCTATGGGTATTTCACACGTGGCTCAGGGGCTCCCCCTCACTCCCCTGCTCCATGTTTCACACACCAGGTTTGAGGAGTTCTGGAGGTTAGGAGCGAGCCCCTCCTTGGCTACTGTTTATGGAGTAGCCACGGTGTCTTCAGGGACTTCGTGACAGTAAGAACTCTGTGCAGAAGGTTCGCGAGCTCTCTGGAAGCAGCCACCCAGCAGACCGGATGTTGCTGCTAGATACACCTGGACGAAGGAAGTGGGGAGATGGGAGGGAGGCGGGGACCCCGTAGCTGGAGCCCCTGCCGTGGGGAGCTGGCTCCTCTGACCTTGAACTCCTGGGCGCCCTCTGCCTTGCTTCTCTGGCTCCGGAAGCTGCCTGGACCGCTGCACATAGCTGTGAAGTGGACTGGCCTCAGATCACAAGTTTACAGCTCTCTGCTCAGAATGGTGAGGGAGCCATGCATGCCTGGTGGCCAGAGCCTGTGGACCGCACGGGAGGGAGACTGGAGACCTCCCAGCAGAGCATCCCAGATATTTCCTCTCCCTTCTGAGTCTCCAGTGACTCATTAGCGGGCAGAAGAGGCTAATTAGTTGGTTAATTATGGAGAGAAGGAGAAAAATAATAAAAAACCAACCCAAGTTCCCATTCTCATCCACGAAGGCCTTAAAGGGCCACGGACACGCAGCAGCTGCCCCGCCCCCCTGCATAGATGGTGGAGAAGAGTTCCTGTCCCCATTGGTGACACACCATTTGTCACCTTCAAAAGCTCAGCTAAGAGGGCTTGGTGGGGGATTTCGCTGCGGGGCAGAAGGGCTAGGCTGTTCTGTGAACCCACATTCCTTTCTTCCTACAGGCTTGGACACTTCCTGGTTATAATGGGAACCATCCTGGCCACTGGGACCGTGGGCTAGCAGGAGCAGGAGGCTTCCCGGGACCAGCTCAGCACTCCTGGGGTCCTAATTCAATCTTCCAGGCTGTTCTCGCCTATTCTGCAGGGGCTGCTGTAAACTCTAGCCTGAATCCGCAAGACATTGGAATTTTTGGATACATTTTTCACATTAAGAAGTTAAATCTTCAGGCAAATTAAATTTGGAAATAATTTCATTGCATGATTTTTCTCAACTCCTGTGGAGAGTGCACAAACAAACAAGCAAACAAACAAACTCAAGCCTCGTCCCAGACCTGGTAAATTAATCTTTCATTTTGGTGCATTCTCAGGTGGTTGTGTGTGTGTGTGTGTGTGTGTGTGTGTGTGTAGGTGTGTATGTAGAGATGCATATGTGTGCTGGCAGATGCATATTCGAATGGAGATCAGAGGTCAAGTTCAGGTGCTGTTCGTTCTTTGTCCTTGTCCACCTTATTTATTTATTTTTTTTTTTGAGACAAACCATCTCCTTGGCCTGAGCTTTACAAACAGGCTAGGCCAGCGAGTCCCAGGGATGACCTGTCTGGCTCTTCTCTAGTGCTGGGATTACACGTGTGCACCCCCACATTCTGTGTTTTACATGAATGATGGGGAGGAAATTCAGGCCTGTCACAAAAGACACTCACTGTAACAGAGCCAGCCTATCATCAGCCTTCCCGGCTTTAAAAACTGGTTTATTTAATTGTGTGTACACAGGCATACCACATGCATGCAGTACCGGCAGAGGCCAGGAGGGGGCATTGTATCTTCTGGAACTGGAGCCACAGATGGTGGTGAGCTGCCTTGTGGGTGCTGGGAATTGAACCCAGGTTCTCTGGAAGAGCAGCCAGTGTTCCAGCTTTCTTTTTTTAAAAAATGTGTGTGTGTGGGAGGGGGAGTCTCTGGGGAGATAGCTCAGCAGTTAAGAGAGCTAGTTACTCTCGTGAGGATCTAGGTTTGGGTTCCCAGCACCCACATGGTGGTTCACCCACAATGCCTATTCCGGGATATCTGGTCTCCTCTTATGGCTTCTGTGGACACCAGGCATGTGTGTGGCACACATACATACAGACAGACATACACACATATAGACAGACAAAACACTCATGCACATAAAATAAAATTAAAGAAATCTTTTAAAAAATGACTTGGGGTCAGGCAGTGGTGGCGCACGCCTTTAATCCCAGCATTTGGGAGGCAGAGGCAGGCAGATTTCTGAGTTCGAGGCCAGCCTGGTCTACAGAGTGAGTGCCAGGACAGCCAGGGCTATACAGAGAAACCTTGTCTCAGAAAACAAACAAAAAATGACTTGGGGGCTGGGGATATACCTTAGCCATGGGCTTGCCTAACAACACAAGGCTCTACACTCTGTCCCCAGAAATGTACAAATATCGAATTTGGGAATGAAGGGCCATTCTGATGCAGTAGTAAGACATGGTGAAGAGACTGGATGTACCCCACCCCCACCCCCAGGTAACATTATGCAAAATTGTAAAACAAAACAAAACAAAAAGCCAGGATACGATCATCAGCACAGTTACGATGCACAAGCCTGTGTCAGCAAGGACCCTGGTGACAGAATTGGCAGGCCTGGGGGCCCCTCAGGGACCTTTACCGACTGAACCATCTTAATGGCCTCATGATCCTGAATCTCTGATTCTCCTGCCTCTACCTCCTCAGGACTGGGATGCCAGGTCTGAACTCCCAAGCCTGCTCACTGTGGTTCTAACTGGAGCCCTGGGCTCTTTTTCATGTTGTACCGTGTTTGTCCCGTAGGTGAACCCCGGCGGGGTTGGGGGGGGGACACGCAGGTCAAGCCCAGGTCTGTTCACCCCGAGTTCTCTGCCTGAACCCTTCCTCGTCAAGGGGCTGCTTTTCCCGTCTGGACATTTTCAGTGTAAGCCAAGCAGGTGCCTGGCGGGCACTGAGCCGTCTGTCCACTCACTGGCTTGCTCTCCAGGGATGAGGGATGGTCTATCTGGACGGGGCCTGGCGTCCACAGAATGGAGAGTCTGATCACAGTTATCCCTAGCTCTACCTCAGAGGGACCGGAGGGGAAGGGGAGTCAGGAGGAGTGAAACACGGACACAGACGGAAGCCATTTCCCCCTCTTGCTTATGGGCTAGCAGGCACACGGAGACTTTCCTGGGCCACCGTCCTGATGACCTACACCAGGTGCTCCCCTGTCAGCTCAGGTTTAAACATGGCTCCACCCCGGGGCTTCCTCTGTGTGCTCTTCAGGCGTGACTTGGTCCTGCGCGCTGTCTTCTCTGGACAGCGACTCAGCTCTAATGGCCTCTGGCATGGCTGCCCAGCCCAGCCCTATTATTTCCTTATTATTTCATTTAGAGCTCTTCATCTAATTAGCATGGGCCGGGGACAGGGCTGCTGTGGTTTTGCTGGAAGGGCTGGGCCACATTGGGTGACATACTAGGTTTCCTTCCAGTGGCAAGACTCCACTGTGGGGTTCCCACGTTTACTTTGGCTCCGGGACTTTCTGAGCAACCCTCCCAAGCTGGACTCAGAGACCAGGAATTTGGGAGCTGCCGCCGCCTCTGAGGCCAAGGGTTGCTGGCAGTGGGCTGAGTCCTCTGTGGTGCCAGCCTACCCTCTATGGGGACAGGGGACAGTCTGGGGCTGCCCGGCATGGTGGGTCTGAGTGTCAGAGAGCCTCCCTTTTGTCCCTGACTCCTGCTTTGCTAATGCCTATTTATTTATTTAATATATGTATATGTGTGAGCATAAGTGTGTGTGTGTGTGTGTGTGTGAGCATAAGTGTGTGCGTGTATCTCCGCATGTGGAAGCCAGAGGTTAGCTCCCGGTGATGTCCTCTGGTGTTGGCCAGCCCTGGATTAAATCCTTAAAACCTACAAGAAAATCGGTAAAGTCCAAGCCAGTAAGAAACCCTGTCCCAATAGCCACTGTGGCCAATACCAGAGGACATCGCTGGTGCTTGATTCCCTAGCAGGAACAAGGAGCTGGTGGAGAAGGGTGGGGACTGGGACAGGGACTCTGAGCTGTGTGCCCATGCCAGGCCTCAGGTCACCTCGCCCCTCTTGAGGGAAGGATGGGTGACTCGGACTTGGATGGAGAATCCGATTGGCTTTGAGAAGATCCGTTTTGGGGGTACCACTCACGGCACCCAGTGTACAAAGTCACATGAAGCCGCTGACACGGGCTCCTCATGGCCAGGGATGTGGAGTGACTTATAAAAAGCACCCGGGAGGGCGGGGGTGGGGGGTGGGGGTGGAGAGATGACTCAGCGGTTAAGAGCACTGGTTGCTCTTCCAGAGGTCCTGAATTCAAATCCCAGCAACTGCATGGTGGCTCACAACCATCTGTAATGGGATCTGATGGCCTCTTCTGGTGTGTCTGAAGACAGTGTACTCACATACGTAAAATAAATATATATTTTTTAAAGCACCTGGGGGCCAGGCAGTGGTGGTGCACGCCTTTAATCCCAGCACTTGGGAGGCAGAGACAGGTGGATTTCTGAGTTCGAGGCCAGCCTGGTCTACAAAGTGAGTTTCAGGACAGCCAGGGCTACACAGAGAAACCCTGTCTTGAAACAAACAAACAAACAAACAAAGCACCTGGGGTAGGAGAGGGCGGGGACTGTGGGTCCCGTTGGGAGTAGGCCTGGGTGTCTGGGGTAGGTAGGCCTTTCTGGAGGGGGTTGTACTTGAGCTAGATCCAGATGAGAGGTGCCCAACATCCCCCATTCCCCACCCCTATATACTGCAGAGGTTACAACTTGTGCCCTTGGTAAAGGCACAGGTTGCTCTCCTGAACTGAAGTCCGTCTGGAGATCCTAGAGGGCACAAGATGGGCAGCCAGAGGCCCTGGGACAAGGAGGCAGCAGGGTCCCAGAGCCTTCAGCAAGCTTGGGAGTAACTTTCTGCCTTCTGTAACCTACTGTTTTGTCCATGTCCCCATTAGAGATTCAGGGTATAGAGCAGGCATAGGACCCAAGTCCCCCAAAAGAGTCCCAATCACTAGAGACTGGTAAGGTCCTAATCCCAGCTGGGCCTCCAAAGAACCTGAGAGTTTGAAACAATATGGCCTCGGGAGACCGCTTGACCACGTGGGCCAGAAGATGTGGGCTGGCCTTGGGCACTGTGTTCAAGGAAGACATTTTGGGGCCACCTGTTCCTGGCATGCTTTCTGACTTGGGGACGTGGTTAGAGTGCATGGCAGGGAACCGGACTAGCCTCTTCTGTATACCTGTACAGGGCTCTCATCCCTGGCTTCAGTGGTCCTGGCCCAGACGGACGCTGGCTCCCCCAGACCCCACAGGCCCTTTTCTAAAGCAGGATCAGTTCTCTGGCCGTTGAAATGTCCTTTGTCCCACTGGGAGAGACTGGGACACGGGACTCGAATAAATGCAATTCTGAAAGTCATTTTTCTTAGCTCAGGAGCGTAGAAAACAATTCCTATGTTGGAATTATTCTAATGAGCCTGGCCTCACTTCAAAGGGGTTAATGTAATAAGAGGAAGAGACGGCGCTCCAATGGGGTCTAATTAGATTTTCTTTCCACACTCATCCTGCATTTGTTTTCTGAAGAGCGGCCAGGCCCGGGAGATCTGTGAGGGTCCGGCGTGCAGAGAGCTAAGAGGCAGGCTTGGCTGGAGAAGGACCATTCGTCTCCCCGAGCCTGACAACTGAGATCCGCTCCCAGCAGGACTGGGCCGCCACCTCTACAGTCAGCAGGGTTTGGGACCACATGGGGAGGGGTCTTGGGAGGACAGAGGACTCCCTGGGCCAGCCAGTGGGGTGGGTCTGAAGCCGAGCTGCCTGCCTTTGTGATCCTGAGGACGTGAGCTTTCCTCTCCGCAGCTCCGATTCTCCATCTGTGGAATGCGCGCAGGACGGGACCATCCCCATAAAACCGGGGCGCTGAAGCCTCAGCACCTAGTACCTTAGAGGTCGGAGGCAGTGTGAGAGCCCAGCACCATAGAAGCTCCCAGGACGGTCTCTTGACAAGAAGATGCTGGTCTGGGCAAGCCTCACTCTGGGGGTTCCAAGTTTAAGAGGTGCTCAGCGGGAGGACATTTTCGAATATCTCAAGCCCCAGATGTCTGTCGCGTTTTACTCTAGGCACACTTGAGGGATAGACAATTAAATCCCCAAGTTGAAAAGTTCTTTCTCTAAGCAGAAAATAAAAGTTCTGGAGCCAGGCGGCGGTGGTGGCGCACGCCTTTAATCCCAGCACTTGGGAGGCAGAGGCAGGCGGATTTCTGAGTTCGAGGCCAGCCTGGTCTACAGAGTGAGTTCCAGGACAGCCAGGACTACACAGAGAAACCCTGTCTCAAAAAAAAAAGAAAAAAAAGTTCTGAATGGTGAACCAGACGCAGGCAGGTCAGAGCGCCCCCAGACCCAGCGCTTCCACATTCCCAATGGTGTGTCCCTGCGTGGGGTGCCCAGCCCTGCCCTTCTTGCTGTTCTTCTGTCTTCATCATTCAGCTTTTACCTTTTCCTTTTCCGTTTCCTCTGTTTTTAAAAATTACATTTATTTATTTATTTATTTATTTATTTATTTATTTATTTATTGTCTATGAGTGTGGTCATTGTACATCACACTGCGCATGCGCAAGTGGGTTGCTGTGCATGGGCAGGTGGGAGGACCGCTGGGGAGGGCGGCCATCTTTATACCTCGAGGGTTCCTGGGATGGACCTGTGATCCTCAGGCTCTGATGCAAGCCTTGACCCAAGGGAAGCACATCTGGCGGCCGGTTGAGACCAAGGAATGGCTCCCTAGGTGACAGGGTTCCTGATTTTCTTTTTCCCATAGCCCTGTGGCTTGAAGCTGAAATATTCCCCACAGGCTCACGCCTTGAGCACTCTGGTCCCAGCTTGTGACTCTGAAGGCTATCGGGAGCCAGGCCTTGGCTGGGGTAGCAGATCATGAGGGGCTCTGGTTCCAGGCCTGTGTCTGCTGAAATATGAACAAGCCACTATTACTGTCACGCTCTTGCCTTCAGAGAGCTCTTCCATCTTGCCTCACCTGCCACAATGGACGGAGCCATTTGGCTCTGAAACTGTGAGCCCAGACAAGCCCCGCTGTCAATGTTCTGTCCTGAAGACGGGAAAGGGATCCAGCACACCACCGGACAGCCCTTAACCGCGCGAGCTTCCGTTTCTCTTTCTGGCATGAGAATGTTGCAGATTCGGCAGTGCGGGTAAAGTGCTTCGTGTGTCGTCTGGCTAACTAGCGAGGGGCGTTCCTTCAGCTCAAGTGACCATCCGTGTTATCTGTCACTTGGTTGGCTCTCTTTAGAAATTGCTATGCAGCAGTCTCCTCTAAGATTAAGACCTTCCATCTTGGAGGGAACTTCCTTAAGTTCAGGAAGAGACAACTCAATACCTCCAAGAAGTTCCTGAAACTGACAGGATTCACTAGGTCCCTCCCTCCCCAGCATATGTGTGTGTGTGTGTGTGTGTGTGTGTGTGTGTGTGTGTGTGTGTGTATGCAGCAAAGTCTGCTTACTTAGTAGCTGCCTGAAGAAAGAAGGGACCAACTGAATGCTTAAAAGGACACTGTGCAGCGTGTCCACACGCTCTGGGTTTGCAGCTCAGTCACTCTGCTGATGTGGGTTTTAGTGACCCAGCTGTGTTTGAGTCGTTGCTGCTCCTGTGGTTACCCATCCCCCACATCTCTGTAAGCCACCCTAGCAAAGCTCACCGGTTTACCGAGTTAATTTGTCCTGTTTTCAGCTCCCTATCTGAGACGAGGATGTGTTTGTGCCTGCATCTCCAGGGACAATGTGATACGTCTCATCACCCCAGGACAAGGAAGCCCAGGGAGGTGGAAGGACAGGCCTGCGGTGGCGCCTGAGTGACAGTGAGTGGCACTTAAAGCAGGCGTACCTCCTCACAGCCACGCCCTGCCCCGGATTCAGTGTCCCGCTGCCTCCCGCCCTGTGGTTTCTTCCCAATGGAAACATTCCGTCCAGGAGAGAAGAGGAGGGGCTCACGCAGCCGGAAGGAAAATAACACAAGTCTTAGAAAGTTCCAGAACCCAGTTAGACTCACAGGGTCCCTCCGGGAGGGAAGGGAACAGTTAACAAATGTCGGTGGACAGTGGACGAGACCGTTTACCCGGCCCGCTTCCAGAAGGAGCCCTGCCTCCAGCTGAGAGGTGTGCCTGGATGCAAGGTTGTAGCTTTAGTGAGTTGCACCCATGCTGCGGAGAGAATTTTGGTGTTGTGGTCATCTCTGAGTCATCTCTGTTTCTGTGAGTAACCCCTCATCTTTACTCCTGTAAGTTATCCCAGTAAGAACTCATAGTCACCAAACTGGACTTTAGGGGGATCCTCTGGTCGGCCATACTCCCTCTGGGGTGAGTAGATGTTCACACTTCCCCAGAAGTCCCACATAACACCTTCTGGGTGTTTAGAGAAGGCTGTCATTCTTAGGTCATAAAGTCCTTGTAGGTGGGCCTTCTACAGTGATGCCCTGCCCCAGAAAAACTAGCTAGCGAGAGGGAGACAGTATAGCTCAGTGGTCAGGATGTAAGAGCTGGAGTCAGCTTGCTGCTCCCAGAGTGCCCTGGCTGTGTGACTTTTAGTGAGTGGCTTGACCTCTCTGAGCCTCGGATTCCTTATTGGAAAAATGATGTTGGCGGTGTTTAATGTGCTTAGAGCCAGCCTCCCTGTCCAAGGCTCAGAGTTGGTGCTATGTGGATGGAGTTGAAGAAGTTGGCAGAGTCCCTCTCCTTCCTGTCTCTACTGCGGGATCTTGTCCACCCTCCTTCCGAAAACGAAGTGGTTAGACAGCACGGAATGTTGTTCAGGGGGGAGTGTTTATTCCTGATGCAGGATTAACAATCTTCAATAAATTAGATAACTTTAAGCCTTGTGGGAACTGCCAACTTAGAACAAGTTTGAACTCTTGGTAGCCAGGAACGCTAGCCCAAAGCCAGTCACACCTCTGAGAGCAGTTACAGCCCCTGGAAGCTCTTGGAGGGATTCGGGGTATCAACTGAGAGTGACTGCAGAAAGTGGGTCACCAGTGGGAGCAGGAGGAGCAGCAGGAGGAGGAGCAGCGGGAGCGGGAGCGGGAGGAGGAGTGGGAAGAGCAGTGGGGGACCAGCGGGAGGAGCAGGGAGAGGAGGAGCAACAGGAGCAGCGGGAGGAGGAGCAGTGGGAGCGGAGGAGGAGTGAGAGGAGCAGAGGGAAGAGCAGTGGGAGGAGCAGGTGGAGGAGGAGGAGCAGTGGGAACAGCGGGAGGAGCAGCAGCAAGAGGAGCAGCCAGAGCAGGGGAGCAGCGGGAGCAGGGGAACAGCAGGAGCAGGAGGAGCAGCGGGAGGAGGAGAAGCAACAGGAGCAGTGGGAGGAGCAGCAGGAGGAGGAGCAGCGGGAACAACAGGAGCAGCAGGACAGAGGAAGCAGCAGGCATCCTGTCTCTGGCAGGTCTCGAAGCTGAGAGCATTGGCATCTGCAGCTGAAGTGTGGGGTCTGTGAGGCAGGAACGACCACCCCTCACCCATTTGCACCCATGTTTGCCTCGGGGACGCTGGCTGGAGCTCCAGTGCCACCCCTCCCCCACTCCCGCTTGGCACAGGAGCCCAAGGCTCCAGGAGCTTCCAATGGATCCGCCTCTGGCGCTCTTCTCTTCCTCCCTGTCAAGCTCTCCTCACTTCTTGCTTATCCCTGGACCATCCAAATTCATGGCAGGTCAGCTGGGCCATGATCAGCTGACTTCCGGTATGTAAATAAGGTTGTAACTAGGACCCATCACGGAAGCGCAGTCCGGAAGTCTGCCTTTCTGGTTGGTACACTGGTCTTCCTAGGCCACTCCCTGCTGCTTTTCTCTTCCCAGGTCTGGTGGCTTTCCGGGTTCTGGCTGTCAAAGCTGGGACTCTGGGGGCTTTTGCCCGACTGTTGTTGTTGCTGCTGTTCGTGCCTTGTGTATCTTCTTACTTCAGGGTTCCCTGGCTATCAGAAAGCCCCCAATCAGATGGGACACTCCTTAGGTGGAGGAGAGTTTGTTGTCATGGTTACCATTAGCACCCTGCCTCCTGGGCCTTCACAGCCAGAGTGCACACTAGTGCGGCCTTGTGGGTATGAGGTCACCCAGGCTGACATAGCTTGGTTTCCCTAGAGGGCTGGGTGCTGGTACACATACTCCCAGAAGGAGGGCGCGTGGACACTGGTGGCCTTCTGGGGACATTGCATTAGATTTCTTGGCTCTTACCACAAGCCAGAGTGCTACACAGCCACATGATTCTCTGGTGATTCGGGGACGAAGAGGTGCTGAATTTCCCGGCCGGGATGATGGAAGAGACCCGGTGGGAAATATTTTGAGGTTCTCTGCCTAATTTCTCGGAGAGTGGGACACACATGCCAGTTCTGCACCGCACCAGAAACAGAGACCGTGGCTAATTCAGGAGAGCAGAAAATAGAAAACGAAAAACCACAGTCCGGAGTGACACCGTGCCTTTCCCCCCCTTTGAATATATAGACATACAGGCCTTAAAACAAAGCAAAGCAAAACCCCCAAACCAGAACCCTGGAAGTAGAAGCACGCAGCACACAGCTAGATCTGCGACAGGTGTCTGCAACCCAGCTGTGGGGAGTGGAGACCAGGAGATCCCAGAGTGAGACCTGCCTCGCCTCAGAGAAAGAACAGAACAAAACCCAGCCACACTAACCACCACCACCACCACCACCACCAAAACGACTCATCCCCACCCGGAGGGGCTGGGGCATGCTGCTCCCCCTCCCAGATCTCTGGAAACCCAGCCTCACTTCAGAGCGTCCAGTCCATGGCTGCCGGTGCCCTCCCCGGCTCGCTGAAACCGCCGACCATCGACTTAAACTGTCTAGGTAGTATGCAGACGAGTAAACACACCAGCTCCTGCATTTTTGATGAAGTTGACATTACACAAACGCTCCCTGCCTACTTGGTGAGACCCGGCAGGCAGCTAGGGGCCAAATCAATAATGGGAGAAATAAAACATTAAACAGGACATTCTGCAAGGCAAGCAGCTTGGCGGGGAGCTAAGTCAGGTGACCTGGAATGGCACGTGGCCAACGGTCCCGTCGCCTGGCTGCACAGGGAGCAGAGGTCTTGGATCTCCATGAGCTCAGGAGACTGTGTGACTTCTCTGGAAGCCTCCAGCTTAGGCTGGAAGCCCAGAAACATGGAAAGAGTGTTAAGTGTGTGGCCGTGTGTGTGTGTGTCTGTGGCATTGTGTGTGTGTGTGTCTGTGGCATTGTGTGTGTGTGTCATTGTGTGTGTGTGTGTGTGTATGTGTGTGTGTGGCATTGTGTATGTGTGTCTGTGGCATTGTGTGTGTGTGTGTGTGTGTGTGTGTCTGTGGCATTGTGTGTGTGTGTTTTCCCTGTCTGCTTCAATTGGGAAAACAGATCCTTGGACAGGGATGGCAAAATCCTTCCTGATGGTTCCAGTGTGAACTTGGAATGTGTAGGATCCAGACATAAAGGACATTGCAAGCCACACGTGAGCAGGGCCCAGGAAATGTGTCCTCGGGGCCCAGCTTTGGTGTGCACTTGTATGTCTGTATGTACTTGTATACCCGTGTGTGTGTGTGTGTGTGTGTGTGTGTGTGTGTCTTTCATTGGTCTAGAAATCACTATTCTAGGCTGACTGGTCAGTGACCTTCGCTGATGTACTTCCTGTCTCTGCTGCCGCCGTGCTGGAACTGCAAATGTCTGCCAACACTTCTGCATCCTTCTTAGTAGGTTCTGGGCATCTGAACTCAGGCCCCTGTTCTTTGACAGCCAGCACTTCACTGACTGAGCCAGGATCCAGACCCCGAACTCCTTGTATGCTGAGAGAACAGCCCCGCCCCGCCCTCCTTCCTCTGTGGCTCTTGGCCTTCAGGTCATTGAGGAAAATCTCCCTTAAGCTTGTGCTTGGGGCATTTGGTCCCTGGAATCCACGTTCTGTCCTTCATCCAGGTGCTGTGCTCAAGTTTGGGGGAGGAATTGGTGTCCTTCCCAAAGAGGATGAGGAGAAAAGGGGCGGGTGGGGGGAGGAGCCATGGCGTGGGTCCAGCTGTCGGGGAGCACTCTCTGGAGCCACCCTGCATGCCTGGTCTTAACATTCTGGAACTTCTAAACACTTAAGGACTGGACCATGGACCAGAGGAACCTGTGGCCCCAAGGACACAATGGCTTTGTGTTTACCCAGGGAGAATGGGCAGTGTAGCCTCGAGGCTGGAGTAACTGTGCTCCAGTGGGCCCTCCTGCCCTGTGTGTGTGTGTGTGTGTGTGTGTGTGTGTGTGTGTGTGTGTGTGTTGCATGCAAGTAAGTCACTGTCTGCAGGGGCCTGGAACAATTTTCTACCCTCCTGAGTCCTGGCGTCCTGCTGGCCTCGGACATAGGCTCACGTTGTGGAAGGGGGCCTGGGAGATGCCTCTGCTCAGAGGGACCGTATCAGACACCTTATCATTCATCTTGAGAGGTGTAGCGTTTTTGTCTGTTACTTTGGTGGTATTTTAAGGATGTTCCCTATTCTGCTGTCTCTGTTGACGGATAGAAATGATAGGTTCAGGAGCTGGGGAGCTGGTTCATTAGGCTGATAAAGGGTTTGTCTTGATAGCCTGAGTGAGGTCTTGAGATTGATCCTCAGAAATACATTTAAAAAAATCAGGAGTGGCGGTGTGCTTGTTACCCCAGTGCTGGGGGTGTTGGGGTGCTGGGGCTGTGGAGGGGGGCCTGGGGAGGCAGAGACAGGTAAATCTCCCGGGCTTCCTGGCTAGCTAGCTGAGCTGACTTGGTAGATCTAGGCCAGTAGGAGATGCTCTCAAAAACCGAGGTGGACGCTGACTGAGGAACACCAACCAAGGCTGTCCTGTGGCATCCACACACTGCACGGGGAAATGCATATGACACAAACGTGTGCTTGCACACACATGAATATGCACACACATGCTTACACACACACATACACACACACACACACACACACACAGAGAGAGAGAGAGAGAGAGAGAAGCAATTCAGCAAAAATACTTATTCAGGGTCTTCAGGGTCTGCTGGGGACCAGACTGAGGATGAGGACAAGGGTCCGGGCTCGAGCCTGAGGCCAGCTGAAGCATCGTAGGGCCCCACACTATGGCCTGGTGGACCCTGGCGAGGAGCTCCTTAAGCTATTCATGTAGATCCATCACCAGCAAATCTTAACTGTGGCAGAGTCACCCCAGGGGAATTTTTTGAGATGTGACTGTCTGGGTACCCCGGGAGGGCCTGGTTCAGTAGGGTGGAGTCATGGGAAGTGCCCACGGTGATTCTGGGTTTTCGTTTTGGCCCACTAGGAATTACTGGTAATTTTCGGGGCACTGAAAAGCTGAAAAACCTCATCTGGGGAGGGGTTGGGGGAGGAATTTCTCATTTGACTTTGCCTTTCTCTGATGAACACGGCATCTTCTACCTGGCTCCCTTGCTGCTGTAACCCATTTCCCTTGAGACTCAGGCCGCCATGTGGGAGTGGGCCAGGCTGGGGCTGAGCCCCAGATACACTGGGGACCCTCTGGGCCAGGATCCTAGCTCGGTCTCTTGTTTGAGTAACCCGGCTGCCAGGGCCGGGGTTTCACGGCTTTTAGTCTTCATTTGAGGTCTTCTAAAGAGCAAGGCAATTTGTACTTGTCAGTCTGTCTGTCCGTCCTTCCTCCCTTCCTTCCTCCCTTTTCTTTCTTTCTTTTTTCCCCCTTTTTGAGACAGGATCTCTCTACATAGCCCTGGCTGTCCCAAATTCACTCTTTAGACCAGGCTGGCCTTGCAGTCACAGAGATCTGCCTGCCTCTGCCTCCTGAGTGCTGGGATTAAAGGCGTGCGCCACTATGCTTAGCTTACTTCTCATTTCTAGACAGCCGAGGATTTCTTTGAGCTGGTGTGGTGGCGTGCACCTGGAATCGCATCCCTCAGGAGGCTGAGACAAGGATGTCCACCCATGACGGGTAGCCAGGCTACATCGTGGTGTCAGCCACCCCGGCCACTACGGCACAGAACAAACATAAAATTGGTACTTTATCATGCACATGAGACCACTGGACACTTTCATAAGTCTTAGATATTTTATTGGATTTTACTAATCTAATTTTTTCAATCCCTCGAAAACTGGCGATTTCCTCTTCCCAAGAATGATTTCGTCATTACTTTCAGTTATGCTGAAAGGACTAAAAGAAGAAGATGGAGTGGTAAAACTGGAAGCACCCAGAAGGATGAAGTCATGATGACCTGGGCCCTCACTGCTGGGTGGCCCTGCGGTTTCTGAGGGTGTCACTAGGCCGAGAAAAAGGTTGGACTCTGAAACCGTCCACACCCTACCTCTTGGAACCTGGATGTTTCTTTTCTTTTCTTTTCTTTTCTTTTCTTTTCTTTTCTTTTCTTTTCTTTTCTTTTCTTTTCTTTCTTCTTTTGGGTTTTTTTGTTTTTGTTTTTGTTTTTTTTTTTTTTTTTTTTTTTTTTTTTTTTTTTTTTGGTTTTTCTCTGTATAGCCCTGGCTGTCCTGGAACTCACTCTGTAGACCAGGCTGCCCTCGAACTCAGAAATCCGCCTGCCTCTGCCTCCCAAGTGCTGGGATTACAGGCGTGCGCCACCACACCCGGCTTTACCTGGATGTTTCTTAACCCAAGAGAATTTGAAGATGTGATGAATACCTTGTGATAGATCATTCTAGATTATCTGGGTGACTTGCGGTAATCACATGGGCCCCTAAAACAGTCATAGAAGGTGTGGCTATGAATGAGGGGAACTAGAGGGGTCGAGTGAGAAAAAGACTCGTTGGTGTTTGCTGGATTTGACTATGGATATGTGAAGCCATGAGCCAAGGAGCGTGAGTGGCCTCGAAAGCCAGGGAAGACGCCGGAAAGGATCCTCCCAGTGAAGGTCACTGTCCTGCTTAGCTCTTAGCCCTGTGAGACCGTGCTAGTCATTGTTTGTCTGTGTGAGTCCAAACCAAGGGAGGAGGCTTTGTTTTGGCTCATGATTTCCAGGGGCACCGACCATCACGATGGGGACGGCATGGTGGCGAGAGCAGCTCTCAGCTGTGGTTCAGCGAGCCTGTGCACATCTAGGTGCATCAGGGTAGATCAGGAAGGAGAGAGGGGCTAGGAAGTGGCCTGGGTTATAAAGCTCAAGACGCGCCCCCCTCAGTGACCCACTTCCTCCAGCTAAACTCCACTTCCTGAAGGTTTCACAACCTCTCAAAACAGTGCCATTAGCCGGTGAGCAAATGTTCAAACATGAATCTATGGATATTTCCCATTCAAATCGTAACAGACTCACTTCAGTTGGACCTCCAGAACACACACTGTCTCCAGCTCTCCTCAGCCCCTGTGTGTATCTGTGTAAGATGGAGATAATCCAGTGGCCTAAAATACTGCATTGTCAGAAGATATAACAAGAAGGTGGCGTCTACTCAGTCAGTTGAAGGCTTACTTAGCACAAAGCCCAGGGTTCAATCCTCAGCAGGGTGTAAACCAGGCCTGGTGGTTCTCTCCTGTGATCCCGGTAGTACTCAGTGGTGGAGGCAGGAGGATGAGAAGTTGAAGAACAAGTGTGAGGTCAGTCTGGGATACACCCCACTGAGTGAAGAGGGGTGCTGCAGGCTTCATTATATATCATCTTACATGTGAGTCTTGTTTCCATCAAATGCAGTTAAGGAATCAGAATCGTCCCCTTTCCCTCTATAATGATAATGATGGAGACAGATGTCCCACAGCTGTCAGATGATTCAGAAGGCAAAAGCAGGCAGACGACGCACCGTAGACTTGAATTAATGAAGATGGCGAAACCGGCCACAGGAGTAGAGTCTCAGCCGGTGAGTGTTCACAGGGCAGTGTCCCAGATGGATTGTTCTCAGACTCAAGATTGAACGAGTAAACAAAATTTCAAGGCAAATGTGTTATTCTCGGCTGCTTAGTCACCCTGCGCTGTTCTGGGCCGCGAGCCTAGGTGTTCCGTTTTTCTGGTTCATGGGTAGCAGCAGTCTTTCAGCTTCTGTGCCAACTTGTACTTAATTGAGTTTGTAATTCAATTATCCTCAGCTCCTAAGTGGACACAGACAAAGATGGGTGTTCTTGCTAGTGGCTGGGGGTGGGGGGAGGGGAAGAGCCGAAACAGAAGTCAGGGAATACCGTTTGGGTTGCTGCTTCTAATTGGTGTTCGCAAGTCTAAAAATAGAGCTCTTTTGCAATCTTGGAGCAGAGATGACTGCGTTTCTTCCCAAAACCAAATTATGAATCATTAGAGATTTCAAAAATGGAGCTGGGGGGAGAAGGCTCAGGGCTCAGGAGCAAGGGCTGCTCCTAGAAGATCGGGTCCATTCCCAGCACTGGTGGCTCCCAGCCGTCCAGGACTCCAGTTCCAGGGGCTCTAGCACCCTCTTCTGACATCCGTGGGCACTGCACACACATGGCGCACAGACAGACAGACAAATCTTCTGTACAGCTAAAATAAAAATAAATAAAATTTAAAATAAAAAAAGGTCCTGAGTGTCAGAACTTGGCTTTGTGCGTGAGTGTTGGAGATGGGAGCAGAGTGGCTGAACGCTGGGGGTGCACTCGGGATCTGAACCCAGATTCCCGGTGCGTATGCCCGTGGTTCTGGGTGGAAGCTGTTGGGAGTCTAGTTGTTTATAGACAGTGGTGCCCATTTCAAGCACACATACCTTCGAAACTGGGGATCTGGGAAAAGGTTTACCACGGCTCCATTTAGCGTTGTGTAAGAATAGCTGATGAGGTTGGCCCTCGCTCCCTTTATCCTTTGGGTGGACGTAAGCCATTCTGGGTGTCAGAGGTTGACGCTGAGTGCCCCTGAAAGCTGCCCTTCACCCTGTTTCTTGAGACAGAGCCTCTCACTGAACCCCGAGCTGGCTGGTTGTCTCAAGCAATAGAATTGGACACATTAAGGGGGAAATGGGTAGGGTAATAGATACTATGGTACCTAATAATGAAGAAGAGTCAACTCAGGAGGAGAGGGGCTGAGGGTGTCCTCACGTATCCCAAGAGCCCATTACTTACCCTATGGAGAGACTCGACCAGGTACCATATGGGAGAGGCGGAGAGCCGGTTGGTCCCCAAGGTTCTGCTTCAAGGCCACACACTCTTCAAAGAGAGGTGCTGTTCATTTGCAAAACAGCTCTTGGTGCCGCACAAAGCCTGGCAGAGCTTTGAGGCAGAGCACCACCAGAGCAGGGGCCGTGTAGCAGGGACAGGAGTCACCAGTCCACTGCCAGGGGCTCCGAGTCTACCCGCTGGTTGCAGTGCATTGAATCGAACCCGCACAGCTCTGAAATCCGAAGACAGATGTGTAAAGAGGCAGAGCCCCTCCCCCGCCCCCAGGCATTCTCTTTCTGAAATTGACACCTTTCCCTCTGGTCACAAGCGTGGCGGCAGGTGTGTGGTGGTGGAGGTTCTTCAAGGTCAACAGAAGGAATTTGGCCTGCTGTCCAGATTGGTTGAAGCCATCTGTAGTTGTTCTTTGACACCTATGGGGGACGGCTCAAGGGCTTAGGCAGACACCAGAATCTGAGGATGCTTGCATCCTTCTGTATTGGGGTTGAGCGCTTGCACAGAACCCTTGGGTCCACCTGGATCCACCTGTGTTCCTTAGATGGTCTGTGGATTCTTAGGAGACCCAAAGACACAATGCTGTGTAAATAATCAGTGCGCCATCTTGTTTCAGGAACAGGAGAAAGGGCTCAATGCAGAGGCAGCTTTATTATTGTGTGGGGGTGGTAGGGGTGGTACATGTGTCATGGTCTCTTAATTAGGGTGTGATGAAAAACCATGACAAAAGCCACTTGGAGAGGAAAGGGCTTATGTGGCTCACACTTCCACAACATAGTCCAACACTGAGGGAAGTCGGGACAGGAGCGCATTCAGAGCTGGGACCTGGAGGCTGACGCAGAGGCCATGGAGGAGTGCTGCTCACTGGCTTGCTCTGTCTGCTTTCTTTTTGAACCCAGGACCACCATGGGCTGGGCCCTCCCCCATCAGTCACTAACCAAGAGATGTTCTACAGAATGGTCCATAGACGATCTTACGGAGACATTTTCTCAATTGCGACCCCCTCCTCTCCGATGACTTTAGCTCAGTGGTTCTCAGTGTGTGGCCCAGGAACACTTTGGGGGGGGGGAATCAAAAAACCCTCCCACAGGGGTTGCCTCTGACCATTAAAAAAAAACAAACCACAGATATTTACATTATGATTCACAACAGTAGCAAAATCACAGTTATGAAGTAGCAATGAAAATAATTTCGTGGTTGGGGGCGCCATGCCCTGAGGAGCTGTATTAAAGGGTCACAGCGTTAGGGAGGCCGAGAACCGCCGCCGGAGCTTGTGTCCACTTGCTGTGCGACTAGCCAGGATGCGCGGCACGTGTGTGCCGGTCAGAGGCTGATGTGCAGGGGTTGGTTCTTTGCTTCTACCATGTGGACTCCTGGGATCGAACTCAGGGCCTCATGCTTGCTGGGCCAGCACTCTGCCAGCTGATCTCTCTCTCTCTCTCTCTCTCTCTCTCTCTCTCTCTCTCTCTCTCTAGCCACAGGTGGAGACTGGTATTTTGCTAATGTCCTCACTTTGTAGTGAGGGAAACTGGGGTCTGCCAAGGGATTAGCAACTTGTCGAAGGCCTCACAGCAACTAACTGGCACCTGGGATCGTAGCTTAAACTGTCCAGCTTTGAGGCTGGATAGGACCACACAGACGGTCGGGAGCTCTGGGTTCGAATCCCGGCCATGCTGTGCTGTGCCAGCACCCAGTAGGGCGGTAGAAGGTGGTAGGCGGTTCGGAAGCGGAGAATCTGTAGAGCGGACTCTCCTAGACAGGGGAGCTTGAAGCACGTGAGCGTGGATGCTTCTCGACTGCTGGTCTCCTGCAGGGTACGCACACACGAATGAACCATAGTTCCTCCCGTGAACACCGTCATAAAGGCCGAATTCTTCATCTACCTGAACAATTATGGGTTTGGAGGACTTAAAATAATGGTTTCAGCATGTGCTTTGTATAAACAAAGGTTGGGGCGGGGGGGGGGGCAGGGAGAGGAGGGGGCTGTGAGCTTGGCTCCTTCACGCAACTAAAAATAGCCATGTGCAAGTCCTTTAATGATGAGGAAGAAACTTAAAACGAATTTCTTGGAAAATTCCCTCCCGGTTCCCCAGCACCCTTCCCACCCCATTTTCTGCCTTGTGCAAATGAAGCGAGGGAAGTCGGGGTGAGGGGTGTGTGTCACGGCACACTTCCTTCCTGACGCTGAGAAGGAGGGGCGGAGGAGGCCAGGTCGGGAACAAAACGCCTGTTCAGGAGCCTGATTGCGGCTGACACGGGCCTCTGAGCTCCGTGAGTGGCGTTTACAGCCACAGATATGGGAAAGAAAATAAATCTCTCGGGCTCAGCATCTTGCTTCAATTAATAACATAATCAAGTGTCTGGCCTTGTGGAATGGAAGGATTTCAACATCCAGGGCCCCACTGGCAGGCAGGAGAGAAGTGGGCCCCTGGCTAGGCACCCCCACAGCAATGGTCTGGCCAGGCAGGAGCAGGAAAGGTGTGTGTGTTTGGGGCACCCTATAGGACAGTAGAAGGCGGCAGGGGTTTCAGAGGTGGGGAACAGAACCTGAGGCAGGATGGTGGTCAGAACCCCTGCTGTTTCTTGTGCCTTTATTATTTCCTGGGTTCTTGTTTGTGTTTCCTAATTCAGTCCCACTTTCCAGATCAGGAAACTGAGGCCCAGAGAAGTGAGGCAACTCACACTCTAAACTCTGGCATGAGGCATGGAGTTGGGGTCTGAACTTCAGGGGGTGGCTGGTTTCACATCAAGAGATGCAGAGGAAGAGATGGCTTTCATAGCAAAGCGCTTGCCTTGCAAGCATGAGAACCCAAGTCCCACCTTCAGCACACGCACAGAGCACACAGAGCACGCACCTGTGATCCCAGCACGGGGCAGGGGAGCGGGGAGCGGGGGGCTCCTGGGGCTCGCTGCTCAGCCTGTCTAGTTGAGTTGATGAGCTCTGGGGTTCAGGGAGATACTGTGTCTCCAGCAGCAAGGAGGATGGAGGCAGAGGGGAATAATACAGTTGTAGTCTGGCTTCCACACACATGCACATTCACACGGGCACAGAGAGACAGAGAGACAGAGAGAGAGAGAGACAGAGAGAGAGTGAGAGAGAGAGAGAGACAAAGACAGAGACAGACACACACAGAGACAGAGAGATACACAGAGAGAGACAGAGTCAGACACAGAGAGACAGAGAGGCAGAGACAGAGAGAGACAGGGACAGAGACAGAGACAGAGAGAGGGAAAGGGAGAGAGAGACAGAGAGAGATAGAGAGAGATAAGAGAGGTGTGGAACATTTTGGGGTTTGTGGAGAGGGCAGAATATACACAGTCTCTCCTTTCTTCCAGCCTGGGCTGTGGACCGAGCAGGGCGCTGCTTTCCTGCAAGCTTGAGCCTCTCCTGCTTTTGCTCCTGGAAGTAAGGGAGGAGGGCTCGAGGGAGGAGCGGCAACGCCCAGCTTAGAAAAGTGGGCTCACCTGAGCGAGTGAAAAAAACAATTGCTGAGGAAGGTGAAGGAGAGAGCGTGGTCGCAGCCAAGCTGGCCCCTGCCGTGTCTCAGGCCTCGTCTAGGGCTGGGTTTGAGATACACTTAGAAATGTCTACAAAACGCCATGAAGCCGGGCCGTGGTGGCGCACGCCTGTAATCCCAGCACTTGGGAGGCAGAGGCAGGAGGATTTCTGAGTTCGAGGCCAGCCTGGTCTATAGAGTGAGTTCCAGGACAGCCAGGGCTACACAGAGAAACCCTGTCTCTCGAAAAACCAAAAAAACAAAAAAACAAAAAAACAAAACAAAACAAAACAAAAAAAACAAAAACAAAAAACCGCCATGAAGCAGGAGCAGGAACCCCCCCCCCTTGGTTGGTGGGAACTTGGTGGTCCTCTGGGTTCTGGGATGGGCTTGGAGCCAGCTGTAGCTCCTGAGAGTCACTGTCCAACAAGGGGTGTTTGGACACCTCTCTGGCCTCTGTGCTTGACTCTCTTCAGAGGCTCTGGTGTTAAAAAACAAAAGGTTCAAATCACCATTTGGTTTTCTTTACTCTTTACTCCCCCTGTGCCTACATCACCATCTGGTCTACCTTAACTCTCACCTTCTTGCCTAAATCACCATCTGGTCTACCATAAACCTCACCTTTGTGTTTAAATCACCATCTGGTCTACCTTAACCCTCACCTACCTTAAGTGCCTAGTGCTTTTTCTACCCTCAGTGGACAATTGAGCGTGATGGGTCTGCTCTACCAGACTCCTGCTTTCCTATTTTGCTCCACATGTCCATCTCTTCTGTCTGGCTCAAAGGCCACCGCCTCCAGGAGCCTGCCTCCATCTAGCTAGAAGCCATTCTCCAACCTTTAAGATATTAGCACTTTTGGGCCACCTTTTTGGCTCTTGAGGGGTTTCTTGCCTTGTGGGTCACATCTTCATTGAGAATCCTGAAGGTTGCTTGCTTCACGTCTGACCTGGTTTACTGTCTTTGTCTTCTCTCTTCTTGAAGTTCCCCAAAGCATAAGGTGCTCAAGGTCATGGCGACATCAACAACTCCTCAAGAAATGGCAGCACACCACCAGAAGATTTTTGGTGTGTTTCTCTCTATGGAGTCCCCACAAATGCAGCTCAGCTACACAATGTAAGGCGGACCAATATATGCGTGTCATTACTTCACATGATGTGAAGTAGACCTGGGAGTGCACAGCACATCTCTTATTGGGGGCGACTCTGTCTCTCATCCCAGCGCTTGGGAGGCTGAAGCAGGAGGATCTTGACTCTGAGGCTAGCCTGGGCTACACAATGAAATCTTGTCTCAAAACCAAATCAAACAAGCCAACCCCAACCCCAACAAGATTGGTTTGAGGATAGCTGAGATGTGTCCTGTGCTGTGTTCAGGAGCTGCTCTCTCTCTAAGAATCTCGGTCTTCTAGGACCATTTAGTTTTTTTTTTTTTAATAATTTAATAACGACTTTGAATATTGGAGGATAAGAGGCTTGGGCCGTCACTGAGTGCCTGTGCCTCACCTGCTGGCAGTGTGTCTTAAGTGCTGGCACGGTCCCTTAGAGAGGATAAGTCGCTTCTCTTTCAATAATGCTGGATCAATAGTGACAGTCATGTCACTCACAATAATCAGGGTGGAGTGAGATGGCCTATGATCCCGAGTGACAGCCTGCAGAGGTGCCCTCACCAGTGGGAGTGTTCTGGTAATTCCTCATAATAGCGTCTCTAGAGAGACTGGGCGGTGGCCTCTGCAGCAGGGGTGAGTGGTGAGGCTGTCCCCCTCAGTCTGTCTCCTCACAGACGCACCACCCCACTTTCTCTGGCTTAAACCCACAGCTGGCAGATCCGAGAGCAAAATGCGTTGGCTTCAGTCTTGAATCCATAGGACACCGGAGAGTCAGAGCGTATCAGCTCGGGGTGTGTGAGTGAGTGTGTGAGGTGTGGACAGCTGGAAGCCATTTCCATGCGCCAAGCTCCAACCCTGTGGACAGATGGGGAGGTGGAACTCTAGGTGGGGCAGTCTGCCTGCCTGCGATCACCCCAAGTCAGGGGCTGGTGGGATCCAGGGATCACCTCTGCTCTAGGGACATTCTCCCAGCTGCCCTTGAGGGAAAAAGTGGAGAGGGGGAGGGAGAAGCTGAAGAAGAAGGAAGAAGGACAGGCCTTGTGAGCCGCTGCTTCTGAGGAGCAGCTACAGCGAGGCATCTGGAAACATCAAAGGCCGGAAGATAGTTCCTGAAGCAGAACACTGGGAGACAACGGGGCAGGATCGGAACAGCGGAGAGGTATTTTATAGCAAAATAAAATAGGATTGAGGGGTGCTAATACTTCCTCACGGTTGTTTGAAGGGCCAAGCAAGCATAATAATGGAGACCTATTTGCTCCCGAACTGGAAGTAGCTGTGAAAGGCTCCTGCCTGTGACTTCAGGCCCTGTCGTTTCCCCGTGGGCCTCTTTTCTCATCAGTGAGGAGGGAGAGTCAAACCAACAAGCAAGGGCATTCCGTGATGTTGGGCAAGGCCTGTGTGTGTGTGTGTGTGTGTGTGTGTGTGTGTGTGTATACGCGCGCACTCAGAATCCTATCACTGAGGAGGCAGAGGCAGGTGAATCCCTGGGGCCTGCTTGCCAGTCAGCCTCACCTCTGGGCCAGTGAGAGACCCTGTCTCAGAAAAGAACGGGAATGGCTCCCAATGACACCACCGAAGTTGAGTTCTAGCTTCCACACCCACATGCACACACAGGCACACAAGTAGACACATGCACCCACATATTTGCATGCATACACACATGCATGCACCCACCCACATGCACACTGTCATACATAGATTTGCCCATGCACTGCACCACATGCACACATGTGTGCTCACACATACATGCACACATGCACACAATACACACACATACATACACATAGGTGCACACCCATGTGCGTACATGCCCACACATGCACGGCCACATGTACACATAGGCGCACACCCTATGCATATGTACACACACATAACACATACATGCAAAACTTACACACAAACTGAAATTTTCTATTTGGAACCAGGTAAAAAAGAAATCCATTTTGATTCTAGAGACTCTATCTTCCCTCAGTAACTCGCTGAGCACAGTGGGAGACTTGATCAGAAAGCCGGAGCAACGAGGCCCTCTTACCTGACCAGCAGACACCCTGGAGTGTGAAACATCCTGGTACATTCTTGCCCGGTCCTTCCTCCTGCCATGGCCAGCCTGCTGGGCTAGACTGGGCTAGACCAAGGTTCCTGACCTACCAAGTCACAAGGTGGCACCTCCTCCCTGGCTAGGATGGCAGATTCCATTTCTGGCTCGTCTGCAGTGCATTTTCAGAGGGCCCCTCCCCCGCCCCCCAGGAGCTTGTTAAAAGGCCATTGGCGTCCCCAGGAGGGGCCCAATTTGCCTTTATGAATGAACTGTTCCAGAGAAATCAATGAACACGTCACTCAGGTCAAGTAAACAAATGTGCTTTCTCCTTGGGGCCTGGAGTCAGGCTCAGAGCCTCCCAGTGGGCAGCGGGTTCTGAGAAGTGCTTTGTCTGGGCTGAGAATGGCTTTGGGTTAGTGCCCCAAGGCATCCCAGAGCGCGCACGCCCGCAGGTCCCTGTTCCCACCGCAGCAGGAAGGCCAGAGAACAGCCTCTCTGGGTGTTTAGGGTCAGAATAGAAGTTGGAAAAACCTCCCTTTGTAAAAAATGATGCTTTATTCATTTTTTATATCTTAGTACTTATGTGTATGGCGTGTGCCTGTGTGTGTGTGAATACAGGCATATATATGCCACAGTACCTATATGGATGTTGGACTACAAACTCGGATATCGGTCCTGTTCCTTCTTGTTAGAGACACTCTCTTGTTTTCCACTGCATGTGCCAGGCTAGCGGGTCTGCAAGACCCGGTGATCCTCCTGTCTTAGCCTTCATCTCGTCACAGAGCTTTGGGGTTACAGGTGCTATTCTACCACAGCCGGCTTCCCCACGGTTCTGAGGATTCGAACTCAGGACCTCATGCCCATGTGGCAAGTGCTTTACCCTCCAAGCCTCGAGCCCCTTTGTCATCTTCTTCATCACCTGCATGCCTGTGTGCCTGTGTGCATGCATGTGTGGGTGTATGCATGCCTGTGTGCCTGTGTACATGCATGTGTGGGTATGTGCATGCATGTGTGGGTATATGGATGCATGTGTACCTGTGTGCATGCATATGTGTCTGTGTGCTTGTGTGTCTGTGTACATGTATGTGTGTGTGTGTATGTATGCATGTGTGAGTGTGTGCATGCATGTATACCTGTGTGCATGCATGTGTGGGTGTATGGATGCATGTGTACCTGTGTGCATGCATATGTGTCTGTGTGCTTGTGTGTCTGTGTGCATGCATGTGTGGGTGTGTGCATGCATGTGTGGGTGTGTGTATTCATGTATACCTGTGTGCATGCATGTGTGTCTGTGTGCCTGTGTGTCTGTATGCATGCATGTGTGGGTGTGTGCATGCATGTGTGGGTGTGTGCCTGTGTGCATGCATGTGTGGGTGTGTGCATACTCTCTGGCCTGGCTTTCCCATAGAGCAGGATGTGGGATTTGAACTGTTAACTGAGAAGTCCTGTGTCCTGCAGTCTTCATGATCAGTCCGTGTGCCACTGTCCCCTCATCTGTGCTCACTGTCCACAAGGCCTTAGGGAAGACATGACACAGCAGAGACACAGAAGCTTTCTTGGCTTTGAGTTTCAGGAGTTGAAACCAGAATGATTCCCGGGCAGGGTACAGAAAGAAGCAGAGGGCAGGAGAGGGGACAGGGAGTGGCCCTGGAGAGGCTCGGGGAACAACAGGAGAGGTCAGGTCTTCTCAGTGGCTTTGCTCCCTGGAGGACGGTCTCTGTGACATGGAGCTCAATATAGACGGCCACCCCCATGCGCCCATGTGTGTCCTGTGATGTCTTCCCAGCAGGCAACCAGCTGGCACAGTGCTGTCTGTGTGCTTGGGGACAATCTTTTTGATGTCTGAGGACACTTGTGCTCCAGATGCAGGGAGGGCTCAGCAGGGTCAGAAATGGGGTGACATGCAAACCCCGTTCTTGTCCTATCCACACAGAGCCAGCTTGTGGCCAGCTGACCCCTCCTCGAGGAACACGGGTCTGTGGAGTGAATCTTGGGCTGGGGCTCCTCTCACCTCTGAGACACTGGAAGTTCACATATCTTAACTGTGTAGACAGGAGGCCCACTGTGGCTTCCCATGAGCCCTTGTAGCATCTTTCTCTGGGGTAACATCGGTCCCAGAAGTGACTTCGCTGAGCCTGTCTGACTGCTCCACAGTGTACATGTGGCTCAGCAGAGTTTAGCAGCCTTCCCAGGACCACAAAGTGGAGGGTCAGGGGCTCCTCAGTGTGGGCCTTCTGGTGCCTGGGGGCTTTCCCAATCTTCCAGAGAAATGACTTGTGTAAGGTCACTACTGTTCATGACATTATGTCTCTCTGGCCTCCCCTGGTGCTGGGTGTGGATGTTACGCTGGAGCTGCGTGGGGCAGCGGAGGAGGATTCCTTCTCTGGGCGTGCCTCTCTCCTCTGCTCTCCCTCCCGAGCTGTCCAGGTGGCTTGAAGCAGCATGCGGACCTGTGCAGACTCTCTCTGCTCAGCCAACCCAGACCAGTTCCCGCCACGGACACCCTACTGTTCACGTGCTCCTGTTGAGGGTGAAGAGGCTCAGGGGACCCGGAGTGGAGCCCCCGCCATCCCGGCTGTCACCTGGAACGCATTACCGCATCGGTGGCGAATCACACTTCGATTTCCTCACCTTGCCACCACCTGTGCTCTTCCTTCTGAGCCTCGGGTAGCAGAAGGCAAACTCTGGCTGAGTCACTGGGTCTCGGCGGCTTCTCCAGTCTTCTGTGTACCTGCCTTCCTGTGTCCCTCCTGGGGGCAGCACTGAGTGAAGCCCAGGAGGGAAGCGGCTTGCTTTCTATCTGGGCGGCAAAGTGCTCCATCAGCCCGGGGGAAGGCAAGGCCGTGGCAGCGGCAGTCACCCTTCTGTTTCCTGAGGGGCACCAATAGTCCTTAGGGTGGGCTGTGCTCTGGAGTGTCCCCTGTGGCTGGGGTCACACCAGCCAGCCCAGAGTCCTTGGCTAACCAGCTGAGCACCAGAGACTGAGACCAAGAGAGAAAACACAGTTGGGGCTGGTGGGTAGGAATGTGACTCGTAAGAGCCTCAGTTGAAGGGGTGACATGGTTGTCTCCGCGTGTGGAGCTCGGGCTCTGTAAGGTGTTCCCGCTGTGTCCAGTCCGTCTGCCCGTGAAGGTTGCATCAACACCAACGGCGGCCACTTACTGACAGCCCGTCATGTCCCAGGCGCCACCCCGGGTCGTTTCTGCCCCTTCTCTCGAGTCCTCACGCAGCCCTGCATGGCAGGCAGTAATGTCCTATTTTAGCTTGTTTCTTGAGACAGGGTCTGTCAATGTAGCCCTGGCTGGCCTGGAACTCCCTGTGTAAATCAGGCCGGCTTTGAACTCACAGAGATTCGCTTCCTCCGCCTCAGATTAAAAGTGTGCAGCTGGTAGCTGTGCCCTATTTTACAGGGCAGGCTCTTCAGAGAAGTTAAACCACTGACCCAAGGCTACTAAGAGCCCAGAGTCGGACCCTGGTCTATGTGAAGCTATCACTGTGCTCCTGCTGTGAGATCCTAAGGCCTTTCTTAGTAGAAAGTGCTCCAGTCTCCTGAGGATGGATGGATAACAAACCATTTATTGAGACACTTAGCTTTGATTCATTGTTTTCATTTAAAAATTAAATATATATATATATATATATATATATATATATATATATATTCATGCATGTGGTCATTTTCCTTGTAGGTGTGCGAGTCTGTACACCATGTGCATGCAGTTCCTGCAGAGGCCAGAAGGGGGCGCTGGATCTCAGGAACTGGAGTTACAGAGGCTCGGGCCCTGCAGTGTGGGAGCTGAGTTCAACCCGGGTCCTCTGCAAGAGCAACCAGTGTGGTTAACTGCGGAGCCATCTCCCCAGCTCCCGGTCTTTAATTTTAAAAATTAGAGAATGTTTTACAGGGCTGGAGAGTTAGCTTAGTTAATTCCACTCTTACCTTGCAAGTACCCAGAATCCATGTAAAGAATGCTAGACATGGGTGGTGCATGGTTATAAGGCCAGTATACTCAACACGTGTGCACGTAGGAGTGCACACATGCATAAACACACACATGCGTAAACACAAGACATAAATATACACAGAGAAAAATAATTGCTTAGTAGAGACAAACTAGAACATAAAAGTAGGTGTAAGGTGAGTTCTACAGACAGGAGAGGAGATACATCAGCTCGTGTGTGTGTGTGTGTGTGTGTGTGTGTGTGTGAGATCATGTGTGGCCAAGCCTGATGCTGCAGGTTGCAGCACTGCCCTGGTTCAAGGCTGACCCTATCACTCCCTGATGCAACCTTGCAAGCTTCTGAACTCCACGGACCTGCCAAGTAAGATGGTGGCGGTCGCTGCTTCACAGGAGTGTGGTGCGGAGTCGGAGGCTGTAAGCAGGAAACAGCCCCATGCCTGCACTGTGGCCGGCATCCGTCAGCTGTCATCCGTGGATGTTTCTGCCAAGCTGTGAGGCCCAACTGCCAGATCTCCGGCTGCAGAGAGCCCTGCGTCCATCAGGGGAGACTCAACCACACCATTACACAAGCGAGTGTCATTTTCCACCCACCCTGTCCTGTGGAGAGACGGACGTGGAGCCAGTGAGCTGGGATGGCGTGGGAGGCAGCACATGGTGGAGATCTGGGCTGAGGGAGAGACAATAGTTTGCAAAGTTCCCTTTGGATGCCTGTCACACGGAAGACAGGTGCAGGGGCAGAGCAGAGAGGAACTATCACCCTGCCCTGGGGGTTAGGCTTCAGGTGCTATGGCTGTCCTTGGACCATGGCCTCGCCTTGTCCAGAGTGGGGCCCCCACCCTGAGGACTTCTACCTACCACCTTCTCCGTTCTTCCAGCCCCTCTAGAGTAGGGGCCTCCCAAACCCCGGACCTTAGGGTAAGTTACCCACTTACCTTAGGAAGCTGCCATTTGCAAAGTCTAAGCTGGCACTAGCACCTGCCTCTTGGGGTGGGATGGAACAGGGGTGGCCAGAGGAACCAGAGAGCGGAGACCACCTCTTCCAGCCCGGACAAAGAAACCCAGAATCTCGATCATGCAGAGGGGCGTGGCCAGGCTCTGGGGTGATGTCAGGAGAGGCCTATCAGGGGTGGAAGGAGATGGTGGAGGGCTGGGGCATCAGTTTCTGCTGCACCAGGATCCCGAATGCCCAGAGACAGAGCCACAGTTGGAGGTGCATGTGTTTAGGGCTTCTTGGGACATTTATAAGATGTCAGCCCCACCCCCACCCCTTCTACGTTCTGCCTAGTTCTTCGGAGATAATGTAGTTAGACGATCTTTATCTGAACCTAGGTTAATCTCTCCTTAGTCACTGCCACCCTAGTAAGAATTAGGGACCAAAGTACTTCCTGATTGAAAGGCATGGTTTGTATATGCTTGGCCCAGGGAGTGGCACTATTTAGAGGTGTGGCCCTGTTGGAGTGGGTGTGTCACTGTGGGCTTGGTCTTTAAGACCCTTGCCCTAGCTTCCTAGAAGCCAGTATTCTGCTAGCAGCCTTCAGATGAAGATACAGACCTCTCAGCTCCTCCTGCACCATACCTGCCTGGATGCTGCCATGCTCCCACCTTGATGATAGTGGACTGACCCTCTGAACCTGTAAGCCAGCCCCAGTTAAATGTTGTCCTTGCCTTGGTCATGGTGTCTGTTCACAGCAGTAAAACCCTAAGACACTGAGGAATGAAGTGTCATTGTAGTGTCATCTAGAACGAGGTGCCCTACAGGTCTCTGCCATTGAAGGCGTCAGAGGGCCAGCCTGTTTTCTGTCTATATCCATGTCTGCTTGGGTAGAAAGCAGCTAGCTATTGCTTCAGTGCTGGAACTTAAGGTCACGCTTGGGTCCTTGGTGGTCCCTCCCGGCTAGGGTCCTAATCCAATTCCTACCCATCAGCCTTAGAGCCTTAGCTTAGCAGCTGTGGGCAGCTCCTGTCCCATCCCCACCGGAACTGCATATTCCAAGCCCTTCTGCCCATGGAAACCTTGAGTCCCATGTGACCCTGGGCAGGGCCTATGGCTTCTGCCCCCTGAGGCTGGCAGTACCCAAGTTTTCCATGTGCCTGGTGCTGCGGGGCCTTGTGGACACAAGCGTGGCTGTCAGGCCCGGATGACTCTAGCTGGCACCGGCTGGGATGAGGGCCCCAGGGTCAAGCCGCCGGTTCCCTTTCCCACTCCGGGATCAAACAGGCACATCTGGGCAGTGGCTGGGCGCTCTGTCTCCCAGCCTCAGAGCCATCTACTCTGGGAGCTGCAGGCCATCTGGACTTACCCAGGAGGCCGGCTTGGGCTGTGGGGCCGCTCCTCAGGACTCTCCCTTCCTGTGGGGACTTGGGCTCCTTTCCCTCCTCATCTAGCCCAGGGTTCAGCTGCACTCTGCAAGAGGCTCGGGGGTCTCCTTGCCAGAAACTCTTGAGGGGAGCTTCCAGGCCCAGAGTCTGCTACTTGTGATGTTGATGTTGATTGTCAACTTCACGAGAATTTAAAGTCATGGAAACCACTCTCTGGGCATGCTGGAGAGGAATCCTCTAGAGTAGGTTGATTCAGGTGGGAAGATGCTCTCTACTCGTGGGCGGGACCACTCGAGAACTGGGGTCCAGGACTTCACAAAAAGGAGGAAGTGGGCTGAGCACCAGCCTCGTCACTTTTGGCTTCCTGCCTGTCATGTGACTCCTGTTCCCACACCCACACCTTCCTCACTGGGATGAACCGTGACTCTTAGAACTGTGAGCCCAAATAAACTGGATCTTTCTCAAATCACTTTTGTCTAAGCCACGGGTGAAGTAACTAATTTGTTTGCCAAGGTTACCCAACAGTGGAGGTATCCCCAAACCTAGATTCATTTTTGGAGGAGGAGGAGGAGGAGGAGGAGGAGGAGGAGGAGGAGGAGGAGGAAGAGGAGGTGGTTTTTCGTGTAGCCCTGGTTGTCCTGGAACTGGCTATGTAGACCAGGCTGGTCTCAAATTCAGAAATCCGCCTGCCTCTGCTTCCCAAATGCCACACCCAGCTCAAATCTAGATTTCTGAACCCTTGGTTCCCAGTCTGTGACTCCTTTGCTATTTCCATTTTAATGTTTTAATTTATTCAGTCAACAAGTAATTATTTGGTACATGCCCTGTGTTTACAGGAGTGGGGCGTGGCCTGCAGGGAGTAGAAGATGGGCTCCTAGCAGAAGTGACATTAGAGGGGCCCCACCCCCACCACACCTTTCCCCACTCCCATCCCCCCTCCCGCCCCAGCATGTGAAGAGATGAGCTCAGAGAAGTGGGGGAAGGGACGACCCCCCAGGAGACTGAGGACTGCCCCCAGAGATCTCTCCACAGTTCCAGGCCAACCTGTAAATAGACGAAGGTCCTGAGGGAACCCAGGGGCTCCACAGCCCAGAGTGGCTGCCTTTCTACCCGTGTTTTTGGAAAGGAGGAACATGGCAAGGTGCTAAAGAAAGCATAAATTTGGGAGTGTGGAGTCCTGAGTCCTGGTCTGACTTGTGTGACCAAGAACCAGGAACCTCTCCTCAGGTGGCCTCAGTTTACCAGCTGAGGATGGACCATTGAAAGCTCTGTGGATGACATGTGGTAGAGAAAGGAAGACACAGAGCAGAGTCACACAGAGCCACCCCTCCCCCACCCTCTCCAGTTAGTAGGAGACAGTCTGGCCCAGTGGGGATCACGCCAGGGTGTGCCTCCTCAGGGCCCGGAAATGGAAAGCTTGCAGTAAAGACTGCTAGACAGTAGGGGGCGTCAGCCGAGTGACCAGCGGTTCCAGGAAGGTGGAAGTAGTTGGCCTGGAGTTGGATGTTTGTTCTGCTTGGCACACAGCGTTAAGAAAAATTCTGAGGTATGGACCTGGCTCCGCAGCAAAGGATCCTAAGGTTGATTAGTAATGTCTGTCAGGGTGAGGCCATGGAGGACACAGCAGGAGTGTCTGGTATGGTATCCGCCACCTCTATTTAAAGCAGTTTCATTACTGGACAGGATTGTCTATCAATGCAGAGATGCCGGGTTGATTTGTGTGCAGTCTCCCTGCAAGATCATGCCAGAACAAGGAGCGTGCTATTGATTAGTCATGGCTGCGAGCCTGAAGAAGTTGCCTCTCTAGACCCTGCAATCCTGTGATCGCATTTACAGCCAGCACGGCTCACAATGGAGGAAGAGCATTCAGTATAGAAGCCCCTAGGGTTGTTGTAGGATACTGGACAAACTGGTGGGTGTTGAGGGCAGGCTGGATCACCCCAGAACCTGGCAAAGGGGCAAAGCGGCAGGCTTGGGCAGAGTTCAGGCTTGATCAGGGCTTCTGAGCTGGGGAGCGCTGGGGATGTCCATGGTGCTTCACGC